>JBBHKE010000905.1:302453-328256 GCA_037447655.1 Zygnema cylindricum
TTGATTGTGGGAGAATTGTCAAACAGCTCCGTAATACATTGTCGTTATCGCCTAGCTTGAACAAATATTTCCCCATAAATCCACAATACTAATATCTCATGATTTAAGCCATCTGCAGGCGTTTTCTTAGTGCGATAAACCTCAATATAAAATTTTCAATATCGCTACCCACGTAAATCCACTGTCGCACCCCAGATTTATTGTTCACCCATAGTAACTTTGCCCAATTCCCAGTTTAATCATGGCTTTAATGCGCACATGCAAAGTTATAACTTTTAAAATATAACTCCAAATAGCGTGATTCTTTTGCGGACGTCTACCGAATTTAGTACTCTATAATCATAACACCTAAATACCCCTTTATAAACAAGTTCGATCCGCTATTGCTGTTACATAATGCCTCGACAAACTGTTAAGAGGGTGTTAGTTACTGTCATTTTTCAATGTTAGTTCTCGCGTAAAATTTTTTGGCATTTACCAGTTTGGACACCAAAGCAACTTAAACTACCACCCTGTAAGTTGCTTCGTTGTGAGGCGTGATTATAAATTTGTCGACGTAAATATGATAAATTTAATTGGTGTTGAAACCTCACAGGTTATAAGCGCTTGGTGTTGTAAGTCACACTATATGTTTATTTATTAGTGTCTCTGATGGATTTAGATAACTTTTCGGCCCACGTATACATGTTTTTTAAACTTTATTTTACCTCTATACCAAAATCTAATAAATACCAACCAATTATTATAAAATTTCATGTTGGATCTACTGATGTGTTTTTAAAGCCACTATTTATACTTATGCAGATTTAAAATGTATATTATTTTGTTGTTTTCAACACTAAACCGCACTTTTGGTCTATGTTGTAATTTTTTTACGCCCAATAACCCGCCTTTTGAATCTCAACTAGAAATCCAGCCCGTTGTTCTATCATAATAAATTATTGTTGATATGCATTGTGTATTAAAACAGGTTTAGAGCTGAAAACGCCGACTTTAAAATTACGAAAATTAAAATATTGGCTTGAAAAGCACATCAACAGATCACTAGCGAAAAAATATATTAATTGCCTGGGTTACTCTAAATTGTGACCTACATTTTAGGTTTATTACGCTAAAGAAAAAAAGGATCCCAACCTTATAATTATCATACTCGGAGAGGTAAACACTGTGACCCATCACATTACATCTAATTTGTAGAGTTTTGTATCGGTAAGGAGTTGTCGATAACCGATATGGGCCTAATTTCGGGTTGCCTATAATCAAAATATTGGTAGGATATATCGTTATCGGTGTTATCGCCGATAATTAACCGATAATATCGTTTGTTTATCGACTATAACAGCGATAACGATAATTATCGGCGAAAAATGTACGAAATTACAGATAAACGTACGGTTAGAACACTCAACTGTACGTGTTATTCCTCGGACGCGCTGCGGACCCCCTTCCACCCGATTTTAGTAAAGAATCACGATATTTCCTTGATTATTTATAAATTAAGGGGGTTTTACTTGGGTTCCACGCCCCCATATCCGTCCAGAATGTCCTTTTGGCTGTTTATTTTCTTTGCAAGGTTAGTTACGCCCTCATACCACTTCCATGGTGGTAGTAAATGGCGACAGTCTGACATATGTGTTCTTTTGCTCTGTTTATCTGTTCGTCTGTTTTTCGAAAAAGTTTGATTTACAAATTTACAACGTAATTCAATATTTTTGTTTTGGTACTATTGTTTTAGAACAAGAAATTATTTTTTATAATTTGTCAACGTTTATGTGTTGCGCTGTCCGTAATAAATTTCAGTTAAACAGATACGGAACAAATTCTTATACGTGGCATGCCACGCTATATAAAGTCAATAATATAATACAGTATGTTATAAAGTACTATTGTATGCATACTATATTTTTTTAAAGTTATCGCCGATATGGAATTTGTTGGTCTCAGACCGATATATCGGGACCTCTGACCTGTCGATAACTGATAACTATCGGTATCGGTGTTATCGCGATAATTTTTTTACTGATACACAACACTAGTTATTTGTGATGGTTCAACACTCTAGTGCAGCTTCTCTTATTTACGTTATCGAAAATTCAGCCTCGTCTCACATTAAATTAGGTAATGAAGCTATTTCTAGCGTTACGTAAAATGATCTGACGCGAACAATGACATTTTGGAAGCTGACGCTACACCGTGAATCGTTATTAGCCTTATGTACGCTATATCGGCACCCCAAAATTTTGACATTGATACCTTATATATAATAAATTACACTATTTAAGGACGTGAACCATATCTGCCACGTCTCTGGGCACTAAATTAGAATGGATGACGCTAATTTTTTCTTTACACTAATAATTTCTATACGCTAATAACGATTCAAGGTGTAGTTGCCGTCATCTTATTGGTGTGCCTGTGCTTTACCTTGTCGTAAACTTAATGTACGGCCGTGGTTTGTTATGCATATATGAACACACTGCACGTGCTACAAAGTACAAACGACGTGCTACGAGCAGAAAAGAAGAAAAGTAGAAAACTGATTGCCCGACAAAACAGGAACTGACTGCCCGGAACCCAAGCAGCCAATGAGAAACGTCAGATGAATCGCGAAACTCACGGCTTGTCACGCTGACTGCCTGCGGATTCAAAAAAGTAACGGGCAGACAGACGGACACTTGGCGCTTAGTAATTCGATTGTACAATTCATACTTTCGATCTATGATTTGAACAGTATGGATCCAGTACAGCACACCGTGAATTGCTATTAGTTGTTAATGTTTTTTTTCTCTGTACACACTTGTCAGATAATGGATCTGACGGTTGCGAGTCAAAGTTAAGATCCTTACCTTCCGATTGTCTGTCTCCATCTGAAAATCGGACAGGTGTGTACGAAGAACATTTGTTTTATTAGGCGAAAAATATATTAACACTAATAGCGATACACTGTGTAGTTTCTGAATGCTGACAATCTGACATGAATCGAATCTGCCGATCTATCAAAAGTTCAAAACATCGTACACTTTCATTTGGTAGCGGCTGATTTGTTTCGTTCCGTCAAAAATCCGTCCTTTCACACGTCACAAAGTGTCACAGCTAGTCAAAACCGTCGATCTTTCACAAAAAATATTGTACGGATATGAGATTGACGGCTGAAATATGTACGACTGATATCGAACGGCAGAAACTGACCGATCGAAATCGACGCTCATAGAACCCGTCTATTGGCACGTGACAGATGTTTTAACCAGCTGTACAGCGTCCACGTGGACATATTTGAATTTTGAACCAACTGTCCGTACAAAACTTCCAGATTTCTCAGAATCCCTGGAATCCCTTAAACAGTGTCCATTTTCCAGAGAATAAACTATTCTTTAAAGGGGAAAAAAAAAACGAAAAAGGAAATTAAGCTTTCTAAGCCAATTTTTTTTGTTTTTAATGCCGAGAAACAATCTATATATGGGCACAAATGTCATTATAAGGTACTATAATGCTCACATCTTTATCCTTTTTTTTTTTTTTTTTTAGTTTAAATCTCTGTTTTATGAATTCATTGACAGGATTGCAAGCCAGGGATTAATACCAGAAGAAAAAAAGAAGAAAGGCATAAAAAAGAAAAAGAGTTAAATTAATTAAAAAAAAAAAACATTATTTTGGTCTTATCTACGTCCTTATTTGAATTTTCTTATATACATCTTTCAGTATTTTTTTAATTTTATTTTTCTGCAAAACATAATTTTTTGCTTGTACTACTTGAAAAATTGTCGAACGTAAAGTTTTTAATTGTAAATATGTGAATTGGCTTATAAAGAATAAAATCCACACTAATTTATGTTTTGTAACAAAAAAGGCCCACAGGAACCTGTCCCAAAAAAAAAAAGTTTTTAGACCGGAACTGAGGAGACAAAAAATAAGAGTCCACAGTAATAATGGTAGGGGATGGATTAGTGGAATATAGCCCATTTTGGCAAATATAATTGCTTTTGATATTAATGCTATGATGAATGTTATTATTATTTTTTTCGTTTTTTTTTGGGTGGTTGAAATTATTTGACTTTTACAGAATAATTTTGTCATAACTTTTTGCGATTCGTGATGGAAATTCAAGTTTGTCCTTCTCGACAAAAAAACCCTAAAAAATTACTTTTAACTTCACGAGGCAATAACAAAATTTCGTTAAATACACAATGTACAAAATTGAATGTTGCGACACGCGACTTACTTATAAATTGTGAAAAAAGATCCATTGAAATTCGCATTTTTCTTCCTAAGTCGGCCACTCTAACTAAAGAAAAATATGAAAAAGCTCCTCTTGGGATCTTTTTCCATGGAGGAGGATTTTGTAACTCGTCTATAAAGGAAGAATCCTACACCTTATTTTGTCAAAGAATAGCGTCCTATGTGGGAATAATTGTCGTTTTCGTTGAATATCGACTCGCTCCCAAAAATCCGTTTCCGGCCGCATATGACGACGGTCTTGATGTTCTCACATAGTTGAAAAATAATGGAACGGACGATCCATGGATCTCCAATTACGCCGACATTTCACAATGTTTGTTATTAGGAGACAGTGCCGGTGGAAATCTCGCTCATAATATCTCTCTACGACCTCGGGACATCGACTTTTTGCCTCTTAAGATTTGCGGAAGATGTATAATGTTTCCATTTTTTGGAGGGACCAACAAACTTGAGTCGGAAGCTAAGTATACAAATAGTTACTTTTGTGGAGAAAAAGCACTAAATGATAAGTGGAAAATGTTTTTGCCGAAAGATGCGACAAAAGATCACATCGCAAGTAACCCCCTTGCTCCAAATCATCCCTCTTTGGAGGGTTTGGCATCCACACTAATCCAAGTTTGTGGTAGGGATTATTTGAGAGATAGGGGTCTTCTTTTTGCTAATGCATTGAAGAAGGTTGGAGTGGATGTTGTGGTAATTAACTACCCTCATATGATTCACGATTTCCCTTTGTTTGGGATCAACATAGATTTATTTTTAAATGACTTGGCCAAATTTATTTGGCGTGTTTCAAAATGAACATTGTTGTCTTTACAAGTCTTGTGCGCAAAATGTAGAATTTGAAAAGTAGTATAGCTAATCTTCATTTTTGACCTTGTTTTGTTTACTTCGTTCATCATAATGTACCCATATTTGTGAAAAAAATAACTATTTTTTTAGGTGTGAACATATTGTCGACTCTTTAGGGTCAACTGGTTCTAGTTATGGTTCCACAATCGCCCTTATTGTTCATCACATTCTTTAGATAAATATTATATTTACTTTACAAGCTAAATGTTTTAATATCATTTGTTTCTTACATAATCTTGCTAATATGTGATGGGCATCGCTCTTTCAAATTTCAATGCATCTAACAAAAACATGTTGTGGTGAAATGCCTCAAGATACATGATTGACAACAAACATTTGGAAGATATTTATTATGATAGGTGGAAAATTGAGCACGAAATCACCAAGCAGAATTTTAGTGTGGCTTTTATTATTCGTGATGTTGTTGTCAACAAAGTGTGTTGTACTAGCTTACAATAAGTATTGAGAAGGCTGATCTATTTTTCAACATTAACCTTCCATTCATTAGTCTTTCATTGTGCAACTCGAATGGGCGACCTAGAGTGCTGGAGGAAATTTGCTGAATAAGGGGTCAAATATTGGAGCTTCAATTTACAAGTCAGTTGCTCTACCACTGAGCTAACTCGTCTGTTACCATCAAAGCATGTTGTTCTTCATTTTGTTTCAACAGTGTTTTCTACCAGCTTACAATTATTTTTAACAAAACAAGACCTATTTTGCCAAAAACTACCTTAGTAGGTCGTTAGTTGTATATTTGTATTGTGCAAATAGTAGAAATGTAGATGTATTGGAGCTTCAATTTACAAGTCAGTTGCTCTACCACTGAGCTAACTCGTCTGTTACCATCAAAGCATGTTGTTCTTCATTTTGTTTCAACAGTGTTTTCTACCAGCTTACAATTATTTTTAACAAAACAAGACCTATTTTGCCAAAAACTACCTTAGTAGGTCGTTAGTTGTATATTTGTATTGTGCAAATAGTAGAAATGTAGATGGAGGATATCCGAATCAGTGGATTGGACACTGGACCTTCTGTTTACAAGACAGATGCTCTACCACTGAGCTAACCCGGCTGATCACCACCGGTTATAGTAAGTTAATTTCAAAACTGAATCATTTGAACTATTTTAAAATTATTATTAACAAAGCAAGACCTATTTTGCCAAGAATAGCCATAAATTTAGTAATATGTAGTACAGATAGTCAAAAAATAGCCATAAATCTAGTAATATGTAGTACAGATAGTCAAAAAATAGCCATAAATCTAGTAATATGTAGTACAGATAGTCAAAATTAGTGCCGAATCAGTGGATTGAACACTGGACCTTCTGTTTACAAGACAGATGCTCTACCACTGAGCTAACCCGGCAGTTGCTAAAATGGACGAAAGTATTTAATATTTAAATTTTTATGTTATATAGCCAAATTTAATTGGGTGCTAGTCACAATGCTTGATGACGGATATGTGTCATATGCCTAAAGTCGAAGTTCCGTTTAAAATCTTCATTTGCGTACCGTCTACTTGCATACCAAGTACACCGTGAATCGTTATTAGCGTAATAAAAAATATAGCGTAATGAAACAATTAGCGCACTTTACGGTAAATTGTGTTTTTCGGGTACACCATGATACTAATTTATCATGTACTCTAATTTGTAAACTGCTTTGTAAAAATTTTCGGCACATAATATGTCCACACTGAAACATGTAGATGTACCAAAATTGTTCAAGTCGTACGCAGCCGCGTTTTTTTTTACATCTGCGTATGCCGGAAAATATTTACGCAATTATATATATTTATATTTTATGTACTTTTAAGTTTAAAAAGGTACGGAATAGTACAGATATGGCAGTCCGTACACCACACTATTTAAAGGGACACTAAATTACAGTTATGAACCGTATTGAGCGGGGTACCTCAAATAACGTGCAAAAACATTTAGCGTACTTTATTCTATTAGAGAATTTGCCCCAAAAAAAGGGTACAATAAGTACATCGCCCATCGTACCTTCTTGTACTATATAGTGTTCCTATTGGACTAGGGTTTAGTAGTAGGTAGTCATGAGTAGGCAGACTAAGACTTAGTGATATTTCGGTACCTCTCTCTAAGAGAGCTTGTAACTATAAAGGTCATCTTTGACCAGCCATAACTTACTGTTCGGGTGAGCAAATTCAGTGATTCTTTTTGCTGCGGACTCAGGGGAGTCCAAGCTACACAAGGGTGTAGTCGGTCAGAGTCTTTGTGTGCCAGGGTGGCACTTATTCAGTGGGAAAGTCAAAGTGGGGAATATTGTCCAAAACACATATTAGAGCTTTGCATTCTGTGGTGGAACTGAGCACTCAGAAGGTCTTCTCTTCACAGGGGTGAAGGTGTATTGGGGTTTTGATTGTCAAGGGATCATTCTTTCGAGTTTATATCAACTTGGAGTCGGCAATATCTAGATTAGCTTCTTTTGGATCTGCGATTCTGTGGGCAATGGAGCCCAAAGAATTTCAGTTTTACTTTGCTTAAAACACATTGGTGATGTGGTTTATGATAAGTTTGAAGATGACGTGACAATGGGTCGGAAAAAAAACATGGTTCAAAAGTAGGCGTTTTTATGGTAGGCCTTTGGTAGACGCACAAAACTTGGCACAAAACTCGCGTAGAGTAGGCATAATGTATGTGTGTGCGTTGTGCACACTCTTGTACAATCGTACGAATCTGACGTATGATCATTGTACAACGCACGCCGTCGGACGAATTTTTTTAGCGAACTGACACGGCGTAGGATGACATTCCGCGGGAAAGAAAACCTGGAAAAAAAAAAAACACGGACGTAAGTCCTATCTTAAGTTGTGTTATGGGCTTTTCATGTGATCTTCTTAGATCGCTACTTTGATCAGCGACCGTCCGATCGTCCAAAATCTGACAGTTTAAATAAAAAGTACCTCAAAACTCACAGGAAAAAAAAATTGTCCGAATGTTTTTCAAAATTTAGACATGACGTTTATTTATCTATTAATCGATGTGCAACTCAACCCTGCTCCTATTTTATTTCATTTTGCGGCCAAATACAATATGGGTCTTAAGGGCATATTGTATGTTTTGCGTACTATAGGCATATTTTATGGGCGTACGGTCACCTACTTTTGAATTATAGAAAAAAGAAAACTACAATTTTTTGTATATCCTAAGTTCTCGGATGACGCAAATTGTACTCTACAAATTTGCGATTTCTTCGTACGGCTGCAACTTAAGAAGTACGACGCTAAGTTGCAAAAGATAACGACAGAAAATTACCCGTACTTAGCCACATGGGGCCGTATCCTAACTATTTTGGTTTCTCGCAGTCACTTACATCAACTCGTCAAAGACTGTACATCTTTAAGTGCACATTGGTACAAGTTAAGTACATCGTGAATCGTTATTAGACTATAGAAATTTTTAGTATCAATAATAAATTAGTGTCATTGATTCTAATTTGTGTATCAATACCATTATGAAAAAAATGTTTAATTGTAATTTCTCTATAACGCTGATTTAGGTGTACAGAATCCGCTGTCATTACATATACGTTAAAATAGGTAGAAGTAAAAAATCTGACAATCCGTACCACGTCGCGTCCTTTCAGTGTAATTAATCCATAATAATAATTTGGGTTTGCGAACGCATTTGTCGCAAACTCGACTCCACGTTTATTCTAAGCGCAGTTTTGTATGCAACCGACATAAGTTAACTACAATTTTCGTACGATTTTCGGTAATCAAGTACAGTTTTGTACCAGCAAACACATTCCGTACACCACTCTATTCATGAAACAAGTACGGAAATTCCATTGAAGCTAATTCACAAGAACCGTAATTAACACCACGGATAAAATAGAATCAGTCACTGTATTTCTGGTATCAATGTCAAAATTTTGGGGCGCCGATATAGAGTACATAAGTCTAATAACGATTCACGGTGTATTATACTGCAGTACTGTACTATAAAGTTGAGTTTAGATTTGACGGTCAATCCGTTGAACAGGTATGACTTGCGGAATATTGTAACAACCGGTTAAAATTTTGCCGCGTTTGTGAACGTGGCCCGCCATAAGATTATAAACAATTCACACGGCCGGCCAAGGTTTACGGTAACAAAACTGCGGCAACCACATGTAAATAGACGTGTTTCGCGCAGACACACTCTCACTTTTAAGTGAACTCCACTTCGAGAGTACATGTCCCCAATTATACCTACGTGTCGTATATTTAACAGGTTGTGTCAGCACAAATGCACATAGAACAAGAAGACATGACGTCCAGCTTACGAATTTCCCGAAAGATATTTCCAGGTTGGTTTCCTCGAAAGTAAAAACTGTACAAGAGAGTACGCTATCCGTTGGACATGACGAACCTACTGGATACCGTACACGTGGCTGCGTCAAAATTTAGATATATCGTACTTATTTCAGTGCGGAAAAGTGCGGAATTTCAGTGCCCGGGCGCAAATTCTCGTATCCAAAATTCCACTTTGCACCAATCAATACATGACGCAATGAAATTTTCCGCACAGATTCAAAAGTCCAAACTCCGCACTGATTTTCAACGGGCAGATTTAATTCGTACCTTTTAAAGCTTGGATCACAAATGTGAAAAGAACACCGCGAATCGTTATTAGCGCTGAGAAATTATTAGCGTAAAGAAAAAATTAGCGTCATTCATTCTAATTTAGTGCCGGTATACGTGGCAGATTATAGTCCACGACCTTAAATAGTGTAGTTTATTCTATTTAAGGTATTAATGTCAAAATTTTGGGGTGCCGATATAGAGTTCATAACGCTAATAACGATTCGCGGTGTACCATGTGAACATATTATAATCATGCATATACGGAAAACTCTCCGCCAATCCTGATCCTTTTAAACACGTGTAATATAAGATATTGCACGGCTAAGCGACTTAGGTCCCACCATGCGAAAATTGAAACTCAAGTCGTCAGCCAATCACGATCCACTTTGATTCTTCACTCAAATCTCAAAACGTCAAAGCTCATTCACTCCACCTCTTCGCCTAGCTCTCCCACTCTCTCCCTCTCTCCCTCTCTCCCTCTCTCCCTCTCTCTCCCTTTCTCCCTCACTTCCCCTCCCAACTTCAAAACCAACGAATCCTACAAATATGACTCTCCTCACTCCTCTCCCCTCCCTCCCTATCCTCCTCCCTCTCTTCCTCTCTCTCCTCCTCCTTCCTTCCCCTCTTCATGCATCTTGGCTGCCTTCCTTAGCTCAAACCCTAAAATCTCATCCCTTCTCCGTTTCGTTACGCGGCGCGCCGCGGTTCCATTTTTCCTCCGTTTCCGTACGGTCTGACGATCCGGCGCCGACCTGCGCCGTACTGGAGTGTCCTCCGTACAAAGTGGTACATGAGGAATCGGACTTTTCTATTCGTCGGTACCGCGAAAGTACATGGGCGGAAACTGAAGCTTTGGAGGATGTTTCTTTTACCAAGGCGACCTATAGGGGATTTCACAGGTAATTATGTAGTACTATAAAAATTTAATTTATTAAAAGTAGTATTGTTATTATTATTTTTATTTCTTTCTCGGCTTTATTTTTTATTTTATGGTTTTTTTTAGGGGATTTCACAGGTAGTTATGTAGTACTATTTATACTAGTATTGTTATTATTATTTTTATTTCTTTCTTGGAAATTTTTTTTTTTTTTTTTTTTTTTAGGGGATTTCACAGGGTATTATTTAGTACTATAAAAATTTAATTTATTAAAAGTAGTAGTAGTAGTATGTTATTATTATTTTTATTTCTTTCTCGGCTTTGTTTTTTGTTTTATGTTTTTTTTTTAGGGGATTTTAAAGGTGTAATTAGTATTCCTTTTTTTGGGTTTTTTTTATGTGTCGGTTATTCAGTTTTTTTTGTTTTTTTTAAGGGTATTGACTGGTTGAAAGATAATTTTTTTGGGGGGATTTTTTTTTTTTTTGGTTATTTTGTTGTTGTTGTTTTTTGTGCGGTCAATCATTATTTTTTTCTGTATTTATTCACAAACCCCACCATTTTCAAAATCTAACCGTAAATTTATTAAAAAGAATTCTATTTTTTATAATGGCAAAAAAGTTGGAACGCTTCAAATTTAATGTCTTGTTCAAAATATTTTTAGAAATGGGCATCATTTGAAAGTTTATTCTAAGAAAGATAAAAACCACCAAATTGGGAAATTTTGCAATACTTAAAAAAAAAAAAAAAAGTATGTTCGCGTTTCTTAAAATTAAAATGTCAACGATATCAATTAAAAAAAAAAAAAAAAAAAAACGGCTCTCCCTCTTTAATCTCTACTACGAACTTTTTGTTTCTTTGCAATCTTTTTCAGTACATTGAGAGGAACAGAGAGAGGGAGAGAGAATGGAGAGAGGAAAGCGGGGAGATGAGAGAGAGAGGAAGAAAAGAGAGGAGAGATGGAGAGGAGAGATGGAGAGGAGAAAAGGAGAGGAGAAAAGGAGAGGGGGGAGAGAGGGGAGAGAGAGCGTGTGCACAAGCGAGAGAGGGAGAGAGAGAGAGAGAGAGAGAGAGAGAGAGTGCACGCGTGCGAGAGAGAATGAGAGAGCGTGCGCGCGAGAGAGAGGGAGAGGAAGAGGGAGAGAGAGAAAGAGAGCTTTTTTTAATCTCCATCATGAAATGTTCTTTTTTTTTGCAGTCTTTTTCAATACATCCAAGGAGAAAACGTTAACAAATCTCGCATTCCCATGACAGCTCCAGTTTTAACATCGATAATTCCCTCCGCCGGTCCCTTTTGTTCATCGGCATTCACAGTCAGTCTCTATCTTCCCTCCAAATTTTCTGATCCAGCCCCATTACCAAAATCCTCTCAAACTCCAAAACTTAAAATAACGGAATCAAAAGTCGTTTGTATCGCCGTTCGAAAGTTTAGCGGTTTCGCGACTGATTTTAATGTAGCTCAAGAAGCTTCCTTATTGGCCAAAAGTTTGGAAAGAACTCCGTGGGAGGATGTGGTTGACAGGGAGAGAGAAGAGGGAGAGGAGGCGTATTCGATTGCCCAATACAATTCTCCTCTCGAATTTTCGAAAAGAGTTAACGAGGTTTGGGTAAAAATACCGGTGGATGAAAAGGATCTCGAGGATTGTCTTCCCGTGAAAAAGAGTTTGCGTGATGTGAAGTTGGTGGAAGAGGAGTAGAGTCGGTTTTTAGGTTTTGGAGTGATAATTTGAGTCTTTTTTGTGTTTTCTATTTCTTAGACTACGGAGAGAGCGAGAATTTTTTGTACACTTGTTTTTACTTGTTTATAGCATATGTATGAATACATAAGAAGAGCCAGTTAGATTTGTACATTTTCTAGTTTGACCATCATTCCAACGGAGAACTTTTCTCCGGCAATTTTGTTGGATTCTGACATGATATAAACGTTTTTTGATTTTTGGGATAAAAATCCTGTTGTTTTTTTTGAGTAGAGTGACAATTTTTCTCTGACCTGGTGACAGTAAGAAATAAAAAAATTTGAATGAGATAACGTAGAAAAGTTAGTCCGAGATAATGAAAAAAATGGAAACAATGACAGTTTGATTCTACAAGCTAGTAATGTAAACTCCAGTGGTAGGAAACAAAAAAATTGCACACCAATTCCGCATGATGTCTACAAATTTAACCTCTGTCAATTTCGCGAATGGTGTATCCACAAATTTATGTGGAATTGTATGTTTCCTTTATGGAAACCATGGGCGGAATCTTTAGTAATCAAAATTATGGACATAGGATGTTATGTTTTTTGATGCCCTTAACAGTTATTGGCGTTGATAATCATGTATCATGCGATTTGTTTTAGGGTTGTTAATTCTACTACACCATGTATGGCTATTAGTGTTATTAATTTTTTCGCCACTTAAAACATCTTTTCTCCGTACATATTTGTTGGATTATGGATCTGACGGTTGCGATTGAAAGCCAAGATTCTCACCTTCCTATTGGTGGTCTCAAATTGAAAATGTACTGAGAAAAGATATTTCAAGTGGCTCAAAAATATTTAAGACTAATAGCGATACACGATGTAGCGACACGACGGGAAACTGGCACCAAATTATAATTATTAATGTATTCCATACACTTACACCCATGTACGGGGTGTACTCCGTTATTGTTTTTACAGTAAAAAAATTATAGTGTAGAGGTTAATGTATCGAAGCGATGTTAATTTTAATTTTGGTTCGTCTAAAGTGAGTTGTTTTCGGTCGACTAGCAAATTACTCTAAGTATTAATATTTTTTTCGCCACTTAAAATATTTTTTCTCTGTGCACACTTGTCCTATTTTCACATGGAGACCGCGCAACCGTCAGATCCATAATCCGACAAGTGTGTACGAAGAAAAGACATTTTAAGTGGCAAAAAAAGCATTAACACAAAGCGATACACAATGTAGTGGCGTAAACAGAAAATCAGCAATATTGACGCTATTTCGTGGTCCAATACCAAGAAGAGCTGGTGCCAAAATAGTATTTGTTAACGCTAATTCTTTCATACTTCATTTGGTTTCAAGACTTGAAAAAAAAAATCGGCTTTGACCAAAATGTTGCCTTAAATGAAGTTAAAATGTTGTCTTGATATCATGCTGCCTTACTTTAATGTAGCCCACTAAAGAACCAAATATTAGCGAGATATTTTGTTTTCAAACACACAATGCTAAAGGTTTACGTGACGTGAATGCTGAAACGCCAAAGCTTTAATGTGAAAACTAATAGGAGGTCTGAAAAAATAAATCAGGTAACCACATTGCTATTTAAAAACTAGCCAAATTATAAGGTATGGAATTTATTAAAACGATTTCCTTGTTTCTCAAATATTTGCCCGTGCTATCAACTAGTTTAAACTACTTGACGGTTTTGTCAAACTTATTGTGCCTGTTTTTTTCTCCGATTTTCCCCTTATTTGCAACGTTGCATCATTAGTATTCCAATAACGTCACACATGTTTCTCACAATGGGTGCGACTTTATACGGCAGTGACTACACCGCTAATCATTGTTAGTGTTAAAGTTTTTTGCCACTCAAAACATCTTTTCTCCGTGCACATTTGTCGGATGGTCAATCGGAGACGGAAGGTGGGAATCTTGCCTTCCAATAGCAGCCATCGGATTGACATTCCGACAAGTTTGCACAAAGAAAAGATGTCTATAGTGGCGAAAAAATAAATAACACTAATAACGATTAACAGTGTAGTTTCCAATATATAAAAAAATATGAATAATACTAGGAGCAAATTTGACAATGGAGGCGATAAGACACCAATTTAGGCAAGGAGAAGAAAATATTTACAAAGCAAACTTGTCATATTTACAAAGGAAACTTGTTGATGACACTTATGACAATGACTAATCTTCAACATTTTTAAACATGGATGATTAGATTAGTCATTAAACAGGTCAAAGACAATGAAAAAAGTCAAAATATTCGAATGTGATGACAGTGGGATTTGAACCCACGCCCTTTCGGACAGGAACCTTAATCCTGCGCCTTAGACCAACTCGGCCATATCATCCTTGATTCTGTCGACAGAATTAAATTATCAAAATCTTTTTTATTAACATTATAACTTTATCCATTAAGACCTTTTCCCGTTTTGCCACGTGTCGAACCCTCCACCTCGTCCCTTGAGTAAGGGTTCAAGGCCTTCCAATCTCAATTCCCTTCTCTTTGTTCTTCTCTAATTTCTTTTTTCCCCTTCCCTTCCCCTCCCTTCTCCTCTCTTCGAGGTCGTTAATAACTTTTCTCCTTCTATCTCTCCATCTCCATCTCCATCTCCATCTCCCTTCTCTTCTCCGCCATGGCTACCGCCGCCTCTTTAGGGTTTGGTGCTGCCCTGAGCTCAACCGCCATTGGCTCGCGAAGAAGCGATATTCGAGTTCTTTTCGACCAATCAGCTTCTACTTCTTCTCACAATGCTGTCTGTTTGCCAGTTGTACAACCTGTAGCAAGTAAGAAGCAGCATGTTTTGTCTCTCTTCTCTCTCTCTCTCTCTCTCTCTCTCTCTCTCTCTCTCTCTCTCTCTCTCTCTCTCCCTCTTTTTTCTCTCTTTCTCCCATCCGCTATTTAGCAAGTTTAGGATGTTATCCTTCGAATGAGATACCATGAGTTGTAAGATATAAATAGACTTCAACAAATTATTGTAATTGGATCCGTTTTTATAGTTATATATTTTCCTAAATATAGTTGTTAATATAACATATTTGTAACATGTCTATGTACACATGTATGTTTATTTAATACTGTATACCAGGATAACATGTTTTCAAGTTAAAGCTTTTAAATAGGGCTAATTCTATATATGTGTGTACTAAATTAATAGGGTGTATATTTATAATATGTATATTCCATTTATGTATGTACATTTAGCAGAATATTAACATATTTAGGTCTTTATTGATATTGCTGCTATTATGGCTTAAATGCTACTTCTTAACTATGCTGGTTTATATGCTTAGAAATTTCCGTACAGTTGCTGCTGGAAATCCAGATGTTTTTTTTTTCACCTTATTTAGGTTTTTTATTTATTTTTTTAGGAGTTTTAGGGTTTGTATGGTTTTTTAGGGTTTTCAGGAGATCACACGATTAGTGGAATCACTAGGTTTAAGGATTGTTTTAATTGAGATGTTGAGTTTAAGGGTTTAGGACTCTAATTACATGTTCCTGAATTTATTTATTTTTGCTTTTTGAAACTTTTAGGTCTGGTACTATTGTTGTAAGGCTGTTTGTTTTTGGTTATAGTCTCTCTTTTTTATTTTCCCCTTATTTGTGGCTGTAGTTTCAGCGGTGTTAATGAGGACTTCTATGATTTCTCTCTCCATCTCTCGCCCTCTTTCCCCCTCTCTCCCTCCCTCTCTCTCTCTTCCTCTCTCTCTCTCTCTCTCCTCTCTTTCCCTCTCCCTCTCTCTTTGCTTCTCCCTCTCTCTCTTTCCTTCTCCCTCTACCTCTCTCGATCTCTCTCTAACCATAATTTTCGGCCAATTTTTACCTGGACTCCAAGTGTAAATTTTGTGTGTAGCAGGATCTCTGTTGGTTAATGAAGTCCGCACATTGTTTATATAAACAAATTAAAAGTGTTGTATAACCAAATTAGCAATTCCCACCTCTCTCTCTCTCTTTCTCTCTCCCCTCTCCCTCTCCCCCTCCCTCTCTCCCTCGATCCCTCTCTCCCTCTCTCCCTCTCTCCCTCTCTCCCTCTCTCCCTCTCTCTAATTATATAATTAATATACTCTTAGTATTATCCTCTTGTACTACTGTATACTAATATATACTAAATCCTTTCTAAATCCGCATTGAATCCATACTACGGACTAAATCCGCACTAAACTCATACTAAATCCGCACAAAACACGCACTAAATACGCTCTAAACTCATACCAATTCCGCGCTAAAATCATACTAAATCCGCACTGAATCCAAACAATGGACAATCCTCACTGAATCCATACAATGGACAACCCGCACTAAAATTTTACAAATCTTGTATTTATCGACTCTTACTTTCCCTCTCCTGTTTCTTTTGTTTCTCTTTTTCTTTTCTTTTTTGCAGAGAGAATTTGCGATTTGACTGGCAAGAAATGGAACAATGGTTACAAAGTTTCTTTTTCAAATCATCGCGAAAAGCATATTCAATATGCGAATTTACAGGATAAGAAAATATGGTGGGAGGCCGGAAAACGATTCGTGCGATTGCGTTTGAGCACAAAAGCGTTGAAGACTTTAGAATGGAAAGGACTCGATAAGATGGCGAAGGAGGCCGGTATTGATTTGAAGGATTATTAATTTTGGGAGTTTGTAGAAAGAAAGAAAGTAAAGAAAGTAAAGAAAAGAATTCGTTATGTGTTTTTTGTGAAGAATTGGTAAAGAATCTTTTGTGAAGAATTCGTAGAGAAAACGTGAAAGAGTTCGTAAAGAATTCGAAACTTTATTTTGACTTAGGTTTGAAAGTCGTCTTAGTTGTCGAAATCGATTCGTACATAGTACAATATTGCAACACGAGGTTGTCAAATTATAGATTTTTGGCAATCCATGAGTAACTCCGCTTTTATTTGGTAAATCGCTCTCTGATTTTGCAATATTCTTTTCTTTATTATTATTTTTTTTTCCCCCTCGGTGGTGCAACACTTATGAATTTGTTTTCGGTTTCAGTGGCTATTTTCAATTATATCGCAGTTATATAATTTATCGAGCTCACACTGCAATACAATTTTATATAAAAAAATTACAATTTTATACAATTTTATGGGATTTTAGATCCTTAACAGATAAATTAAGGACGAAAAAAAATTGAGATTTAGTTTGGCGAGAATATCAATACTTTTCACAGTATTTATTTATTTGGTATTGTTTATAATGATAGGAAGAGTTTGAACCCATCTCACTCTATTAGTACGCTAAAAGAAAACATTCAAACTAAAATTTGGAATATTCAAAAATTTATGTGGATAAAATCTCGCTTTGCAAGTTTTTTTTTGCTCCTGGAGCCTCGTGACCCTCGAAAAAAAGATAATATAGAAGACTTATCAAAACTGAGAATGGAAATAAGTAAGCATTTCCTTGTAGAAAAGCGTTTATAAAAGCATGATGGTACAATTTAACTGGCTTAAAACACGACGACGGAAGTAACTTGTAAAAAAACTCTCTTTTTGTAAAACAGAAGCTTTTCAATCTACGCATGGTATCTAGTGATGGTATTGAGGAAATGGCTTTTTTTTGTCAGATTCAAAAAGAAGAAATGCCTTCAATTTTATGATCCAACAGCCTCTGAAAATGTTATCAAAATTGGCTTCAATTTCAAAGCTAGTCCATTGAAATACACTATTTATATTTTTTTTGTCTTTGGGACGAAATGGGTTGCTAACTACGAAAGCTGTTTATTCTTATGCAATTCTATTTGTACCTTAAATTTATTGTGCCTTAAATTTATCATATGCATAGATGATACGCATGAGAAAGTGCACCGATTTTATAACAGTTTTACACTTACAAGTTATCTTGTCTTGAAAAAGCTGTGGCACATATATACTTTTTAGTATGCTCTGGCCTTCAGAAAAATAAATAAAAAAAAATAAAATAAAATTGAAAGGTTCTTCAGTTGTTCTTGAAATTGAAATTAAAACGATCTTGCTCTTTTAGGAACTTTCAAGTACATGACTTCCTTGACTTTATAATTAAATGGAAAAACATTTGTATTAACGTGAAGCATAGTATTTTTATTACGGTATTGGCATAACGCATAGTATTTTAATCTGCAGATAACAAATATGCATATCACAAATTCTCGATGGGCATAAGACATTTGTACACTTACCCAATAATCATAATAATAACCTTTTTAAGAAATCACTGCTGCATAGCAAAATTACACGTTTCATAAGGATTGTTTCATTTATATTTATGTTATTGTAATTTACTATCAATGACACTGGTATATGTCATGGAACCATGGCACATTCAAAAGGAACTCCTTTATTAACATTTAAAAGTTGGTATTATAACATTAAATGACAGTTATTGGCTAAAAAATCCCAATTTTTTTTTTTTGGTATTTTCTTCTTCTATCTACCCTTGCGAGGACGAATCACCGACATTTCCCCGATTTTTCTCAGAATAATCTCCTAGGGAGGTTTAAGAGGTTCTCTAGGGATTCTTAAGAAGGGATTCAAATGAACAAAATTAACAAATTGAAGAGTCAACAATTACAACAACTTTATCAGTCAAGGTATATAAGGTATATATATATATATATATATATATATATATATACATATGACTTTATTGGTCGATATATATTATACCGAACACCATTAGGATACTTACAAGGGATAACTCGATGATAAAGTGAATGCAAACAAACTTAAAAAAAAAAAACAGAAAAAACCAAAATGTGTCAATGAGACGACTTTATTTCGTTCTAAGTTTATGAACAAACATCTTGCATATGTTGTAGGAAACTTATTACAGTCTTTATGCTAATTAGATTTTGATCCATGATCCTCGAGAGAGATCAAGGAGCAGAAACAATGGCTGAAATTGACTCAAAAAATCCTACAAGAACTTATCCTCCTCAGTTAATTTTGTACTTATCCCATTTTGTACTTAATTCTCATTTTGTACTTTTCCTATTTTGTACTTTTTCCTGTATTGTTTCTTATAGCGGTACGATGAAGTCCAAAAGAAAATTTTTGAGTCCCACGATCCTATATATCCTTTGAAAAATTCCCTTATCTTTGGTCAACTTTGGTCAACTTCGGTCCACTAGTCTGTTATGAATCACATCGTTGAGAAGTGTCGTGAAAAAACAAAAAAAATCGGCTAAGGTGAAGACTATCGATTGTATAGTCTAACTTTTAAAACCACAATCAGAGGGAGGGAGAGGAAGAGTGAGAGAGGAAGAGGGAGAGGGAAGAGGAGAGGGAGAATGAGAGAGAGAGGAAGGAGAGAGAGGGAGAGGGAGAGGGAGGGAGAGGGAGAGGGAACGGAGAGGGAGACGAGAGGGAGAGGGGAGAGGGAGAGGGAGGGAGAGGGGAGAGGGGAGAGGGAGACGGAGAGGGAGAGGGGAGAAGGAGAGGGAGAGGGAGAGGGAGAGCTCGTTTTTATTCGGATTTTTGAAACCACAAACATATTCGCCAACTAGGGGTCACTAACACTTTTCCATCGTATTGAAATGTCACCAAATCACCCGGTTATGCAAAACTGTTTCACATGTCTTCAAAGAAAACATTGTAAAAAAAAAATGGAAATGCTTACTGACATTTTGACATTTGTAAGCTTTACGAGTTTGTGATTGAGGATGCTGTGAAAGGAGATCCCGGAGGAGGAGAGAGGCCCAAGTGTCTCATAACTCGAAGTCGACGGTTTTGAGGTTCTTTTGCTTCAGATTGAATAGGTACTTCCTACAAACAAAAAGAGCAAAACACATAAAAAAACAATAAAAAAACACTTCCAACGACCATTAAGACATTAAAGACTCTTTTCCTGTTTTAGGACTCTATTACTTCAGATTTAATAAGGTACTTCTATAAAGAAAAAGAAGTGAAACACATAAGAAGAGAATGAAGATGACTTAAGTTTGATTTACAACAACACATATTTCATTAAAACGACCATTGAGAGACTAAAGTTTATTTTCCAGTTTTTGAGTCGGGGTTCTTTTGCTTCAGATTGAATGCTTCCTTCAAACAAAAAGGAATGAAACAAAAAAAACAAAAAAAAAACGGTGAAAAAAAAAAGGACACTGAAATTTGATTTCAACAACGCATATTTCTTTAAAACGACAATTAAGACACTAAAAATTCTCTCGCTCTAAAAAAAAAAACTGAAAGCAACTCAGGAAGACTTAAATTTGAGTTGAAAATTTGAGTTGAATAGACATGACATTTTTAAACTGACAAAAAACTAGTAACATTTGATGTGTACCACAAAAAAAAGGAAAACCAAAAGACAGGTGTGGACAATACAAACATTTGTGATAACTTTAAAATAACACGAAGGGAGGAGTGGCACATGATTATCCATATATCAATCCAAAAAAGAGTATTCCCGTGTCATATACTAGAGTGATAAAATAATGGCTGAAGCAACGATAAAAAACTCACATGATTTTAATTGTTTTGATACTTTTCCCATAACAGTGAAGTCATTAAATGATTTGACAATATACATCTTTTTCTCAAAACATCAAAAACTGCTTCAGAAATAAATGTGAACTGCCCAAAGTTTATCCATCCGAACTTCGACCATAGCAAAGATACCAAAAAAAAAAAAAACAAAAAAAAATCAACAAAGCATAAAGAGCCTGTCAAAACAAGAAACGTTCTTTTATCACATTTTCATGAAGGCAAAATCATTGTTGACCAAACCACTTGCTTGTTAAAAAACAATGATAAAGTTTGAGTTTATTCGGGACGACAAGCAAGTGTTCAAACAATTCTCAAACATTTTTGTTTATTCCACATCACCAGCACAAACATAACATTTCCGAATCAATACATCATTTCCAGATCGATACATTTCCAAATCAATACACGAGGCTGAAAAATAGTCACTGTCTCCAAGCTCAAAAAACCATTATCGACGATTATGTGCCACACCGTGTTCTCTGATTTGGGTTTCATTTTTGCTTTAGTTCTCCGCCCCTTCAAGGCATCTTTGTCATCTTCTCGGACAATATTCTCCTTCACCATGAGAATTCCCCTTCGCGGATTCACTCGTCATTTCGACTCCTAATAAGCCATTCTCCACCACACAATTCTCTTCATTATGGTCAACTTCTGCAAAAAAAATGTTGCACATAGAAAAAGACTTAGATGATGCCTTAATTCTAAGCTAAAAACAGTTGCAAGTAGAAAGTATAACATAGATGATGCCTTAACATTTATTTTTTATGCTCAATACATTGGAAGAAGAAAATAACACTTGAAATGATGCCTTAAACTTAAAGCTATTTTGAAACTCATAAACCTATATCATTCATAAACCTAACATGATCAACACCTTCTCCTGGATAGCAATCGCATAAACGAAAAATACATCCGAAATTCCAGAAAATGACATTGAATCAGTCAAAATACTTTTTGAGCTGTATTAAATCGTAAATTTTATTGCTATTTACCCCTTTTTGAACTTTTCAGATTTTATTTTTTGTCACGGTTTGTACTTTGCTTTGAACTCATTTTCTGTCTTTTTTTCATATTTGTCTTGTGCCAAATGTCGCGTACTTCTAAAATGTCAACCTCAACAGAATCACAATATACACCGTCAAATACTCAAAAACAATATGCTTGAAGCTCCTATTCAAAGCCAGAATATATGTACATACCTTCTGTCACTTCCTTTTTTTTTGTTACTCGCTCCACCTTGGGAGACCCATCTGGTGGTACGACCTCCCAATCCCGTGGTAAAATCCCAGTTTTTTTACATTCCAGCGCCTGTCAATTTCACACCCTCCACCCTCAACAGTCTTTCAGTCAAACCTATTTATCGGAGATATCAGACTAGTGTTGTGTACCGTACCAAATCTCACCCGGTATACCACGGGTTCGGTTTTAACCGGTACTGAAGACCGGGAGGTACCCGTTCATTCGGTATTTCAGTACGTTTTTTTTTTTTGTTTGGTCATGAATGCTCATGGGTCGATGTCTAACCAATCTACGGTACCTAGCGTCTAACTGGTTTCAATGTTTTCTTCGTGTTCTTTCAGCTCTTTGTTTGCAGTCCTTTCAGTCTTCTAACCTTGTGCCTTTTGACTGAAAGGAAATACGTGTGTCGATACCTTTGAGACGCGTATGCCCAAAACAATAATCTAAGAAATAATCTTGCCTTTCCATTTCAACCATTGGATTAATAATCAGACACGTGTGCATGCAGAAAATTTAGCGTATGGGTCAGAGAAAACATTAACGCTACGCTAATAGCGATACATGTTGAAGTGCTGTATGTACAAAGTCCAGCAGAAAAACTGTCTCCTATCCAAAAATAGTGTGCAGAAAATCACTTTCCAATCTAAATCTGATAGGGGGGACTACAATATCAAAACATTCTCTCGTTTTGTAGGCAACCATACAATTTTTTCGAGGAACCGTACGATTACTTGAAAATTTGTACGAGTGACGTACCCGCAAAGCGAAGGTAAATTTCAATAGGGTAATTCCGCTATGTAATGACTTTTAGGGTTTTGCTTGAGCTTACCTCTTCCACAGCCTTCTGGAATGATCTTTTCCGTTGTTTGCTACGTTCTTGAAACTTCTGCAGAAAAAAAAACAAATAAATTGATTAATTAATTAATAAATAAACAAAAAAAATAAAAAACAGAGGCCACCATTTGGAACCACAAACCTAAGCCACATACATCCTAACGCCATAGTTTTCTTATTCCTAGAGCAGCTATATTAATATGGCTATGCATTTCAACCCATAGAATTCGTGAAATCGCACCTTGGCCGCGATTTCAAACATTACGAGCGCCATTGACCTTTGTCCTAAATGCTAAGAGTGTAAAGTGGTTACAGTGGTTCAATAGTGTAATTCCCCCATTATGTTTTGCTGTCACTGAGCATTTATACTACAACTGCGAATCGTTTTTAGAGTTGACAAATATACAGTGAGGTTTATTTTAGTGCTCTCAAATTGTAATTTAGATCCGAGCGACGTGGACGATTTTCAACCGCCTACCAAATTAGAGTGAAGGAAAGACCATTACTATTATTAACGCTATTTTATTTTCAGGGGGCATAAAAAAGCCGGCAAGGAGTTAGTGTCATTAACAATTATAACGATTCACGGTGTATCACTCCAACTCACCGTTTCAAGATCTGAAAGGCAATGTGCTGAGTCAATCCACGCGCTGCATACACCCAAATACCATTCCCAACCCTCATTTAAACTTCAAGGCACAATTAAGAGAGCAACAATTATACGAAACAGATGAGTTCTTGTATAAAAACCTCAACTTCCACGTGGCATTTACAGCTGCTTCTAGATTAACGTTTTGTCCCCAAACCGGGTGTAAATTGCAAATTGAATGCCTTTGGTGGGATAGTAAAAGATCAGAACCGAGAAACTGATTTTAACACTTTCATAGAATAGGTTAGCAAATGCAGTCCAAATGCATTAATTGAGGGCCAGAAATACATAACGAGATTGTTCTCCTATAATGCAAAGCGACTTTGGCATAAGTAAAGTCAAAAGCAGTGATGGCATATAAACCGTACGCCATTGATATCTCCATTGAAGCGTGAATGTTTCGATATACTTTATTACTGAAATCCATCATTTTTAGTTGCTTTACCATCATATATTATGTAAAAGCACAGTTCAGGGCATGTAAACCATGTGCCATTGATTTCTCCGTTGAAGCTCGGTCATTTTAGACTGCTTTATTACTAAAACACATCATGTTTCATATAAAAACATCATATTTTAGTTCAGAATCCTACCTAAGGTACCAAGTTTGGCTACTGGTTTGTGGCAAGATTCTGGCGTTGAGTGGCGTGGATTGATTCTTTCCCAAAAAGAAAATTAGAAACAGAGTGAGAGTCCTACTAGTCATAAGTCCCAAAGAACCGAACAAGGATGTCTGTTTCCGAGCTCCGTTCTTTTTTCAAAGACGTGTCAGCCAAACAAGAGTCGATAACCTGCCTCCCATAACCAGTCATAACCAACAAAATGTGGCTTAAAATATGACTTAAAGAGTCTTAATAGTGAGAGAAGAGGGAGAGCATCAGCTAGAGAAAAAGGGGTATAGAGATAGAGAGAACAGAAAAACAAAGATCTAATTACTCTCTCAGGGTTTTATCAACATCTGTAATGTACAAAGCAGAAACTTTCTGCACTCACTCGCTAGGCATCAATTAAGTCCAGTACCTTTAATATGGTATGACCCAAACACATCTTGCCCCAGGATACATCTCTTCTAATCATAAATGGCAATGTAAAAAAAATAGAGTACAAATCAAACTAGATATATTTTTCCAGTGCTTTTCCTTACTCACCAAAGCTTTGCAGCCCAAATGTTTTTAATCCAGACTGTAAAAAAAATGAATATTGAGAAGACCGTTTCAGAATTTTCCGACACAGTGAGGAACTCAATTTGAGACAAAATAAACCACACCAAAGTGCTTATTAGCAGCAAGTTAATATAATCATTCCTGCAAGGTTGAAACTCCAAAATACTCTTCAACACGTATAAAGTATACTGCCTATTGCTATTAGTGTTAGACATTCTCCCGTCACTCAAGTTACTTTTATCACAGAAATTTCCAATTTTCAATCGCGATACCCCGATCGAAAGGTGAGACAATTAACTTTTGATAGCTACCATTCCAGCGGCTGAAAGAAAAGTTAGAGACAATTAAGTGGCTGAAAATTGTGTAACACTAATAGCGAAGGGCAGGGTACTTAAGACAATTTACACAAAAAAAAACCGTGAGTCATTCAAAGCCTCTTCGGTCACACGCGGTGCAATCACAGATGTTCATCTTTTTAAAAACAAACTATTTCCTCAACGTTACAGCTTAATAAGAGAGAGCTCTAGTATACCAGATCCTCTCGTAGAAAATTCTTCGTTTTCAAATTTTTAATTTTCTATAGGGGTAAGGGGTTTCCTTACCTGTGCAGGCCACCAGGGAAACCTCCCGAGTTTCGCCCAAACCACACGTCCCACGAGCTCTTTTGTTGTAAGGGACCCTCCTAGTCCCCCTTCCTCCTCTTCCTTTGAGGAGCTTTTTCCTCTCCCACGTGACTTCCCATCCTCGCCCCTATCCCTCCATACATCCCAAAGAAATTGTCCCCATCATTGGTTTATTTTGTCCAATCTAAAACTTCCATAATATGGAATAGACAACAAAATAAAAAGGCCATAGATGGAAAGCCTCCCTCTCTCTCTCATTCTCCACCTCCCCCCTTTTATACCTGCCAGACTTTATATCATGAGTGTTATCCACCATGACCTGAAATTATCCTCTCTCTATATCCAACACCCCCCTCCTTTTTTTACCTGTCAGACATCATATTAAGAGTGTTATCCACCGTGATTTGAACCCTCTCCTTCTACCTCTCCCTCTCACTCCCTCGCTCCCTTCGTCCCCCCCCCCCCTCTCCCCCTCTCTCCGCCTCCCTCCTTTTTTACCTCTCTCTCTCTCGCTCTACCTCTCTCTCCACCTCCCTCCTTTCTTACCTCTCTCTCTCTGCTGCTTCTTGTGCTTTAGCAGCCAGTC
>JBBHKE010000905.1:328266-345766 GCA_037447655.1 Zygnema cylindricum
AAAAATAACAAAAGAATACACAAAACAAGAAAAACAAACATCCCTCATGAATAAGTTAGACTTCGTTTTCTTGGACTTTTAACAGCTGAAGCTCAATACTCTGTGGAGGTAGAGGGAGAAAAAGAGGGGAGAGGGGAGAGGGGAGAGGGAGAGCTCGTTTTTTATTCGGATTTTTGAAACCACAAACATATTCGCCAACTACAGGTCACTAACACTTTTCTATTGTATTGAAATGTCACCGAATCACCCGGTTTACAAAAGTGTTTCACATGTCTTCAAAGAAAACATTGTAAAAAAAAAATGGAAATGGTTACTGACATTTTTTGGCATTTGTAAGCTTTACGAGTTTGTGAACGAGGATGTCGTGAAAGGAGATCCCGGAGGAGGAAAGAGACCTAAGTGTCTCATAACTCGAAGTCGACAATTTTCAGGTTCTTTTGCTTCAGATTGAATAAGTACTCCCTACAAACAAAAAGAACAAAACACATAAGAAAACAATAAAAAAACACTTCCAACGACCATTAAGACATTAAAGACTCTTTTCCGGTTTTAGGACTCTATGCCCTCAGATTGAATAAGGTACTTCTATAAAGAAAAAGAAACGAAACACATAAGATAATGATGATGACTTAAGTTTGATTTACAACAACACATATTTCATTAAAAAGACCATTGAGCGACTAAAGTTTATTTTCCGGTTTTTGAATTGGGGTTCTTTTGCTTCAGATTGAATGCTTCCTACAAACAAAAAGGAATGAAACACAAAATACAAAAAAAATGGTGAAAAAGAAAGACACCGAAATTTGATTTCAACAACGCATATTTCTTTAAAACGACAATTAAGACACTATAAACTCACTCGCTCTAAAAAAAAAATCTGAAAACAACTCAAGAAGACTAAAATTTGAGTTGAATAGACATGACATTTTTAAACTAACAAAAAACTAGTAACATTTGATCTGTACCACAAAAAAAAGGAAAACCAAAAGACAGGTGTGGACAATACAAACATTTGTGATAACTTTAAAATAACACGAAGGGAGGAGTGGCACATGATTATCCATATATCAATCCATAAAAGATTATTCCCGTGTCATATACTAGAGTGATAAAATAATGGCTGAAGCAACGATAAAAAACTCACGTGATTTTGATTGTTTTGATACTTTTCCCATAACAGTGAAGTCTTTAAATGATTTGACAATTTACATCTTTTTCTCAAAACGTCAGAAACTGCTTCAAAAATAAATGTGATCTGCCCAAAGTTTATCCATCTGAACTTCGGCCATAGCAAAGATACCATTAAAAATAGGAGTTTTAATTCAACAAAGCATAAAGAGCCCGTCAAAAGAAGAAACGTTATTTTATCACATTTTCATGAAGGCAAAATCATTGTTGCCTACTTGTTTGTTAAAAAACAATGATAAAGTTTGAGTTCATTCGGGACGACAAGCAAGTGTTCAAACAATTTTCAAAAATTACAATTCTCAAACATTTTTGTTAATACCACATCACCAGCATAAACATAATCCGAATCAATACATCATTTCCAGATCAATATATTTCCAAATCAATACATCATTTCCAGATCGATACATTTCCAAATCAATACACGAGGCTAAAAAAATAGTCACTGTCTCCAAGCTCAAAAAACCATTATCAGCGATTATGTGATATGGGCCACACCGTGTTCTCTGATTTGGGTTTCTTTTTTGCTTTAGTTCTCCGCCCCTTCAAGGCATCTTTGTCATCTTCTCGGACAATTTTCTCCTCTCCTTCACCGTGAGAATTCCCCTTCGCGGATTCACTCGTCACTTCGACTCCTTGTAAGCCATTCTCCACCACACCATTCCCTTCGTTATGGTCAACTTCTGCAAAAAATTGTTGCACATAGAAAAAGACTTAAATGATGCCTTAATTCTAAGCTAAAAACAGTTGCAAGTAGAAAGTATAACCTAGATGATGCCTTAGCTTAAATTCATTATGCTCAATACATTGGAAGTAGAAAATAACACTTGAAATGATGCCTTAAACTTAAAACTATTTTGAAACTCATAAACCTATATCATTCATAAACCTAACATGATCAACACCTTCACCTGGATATCAATCGCACAGACGAAAAAATAATCCGAAATTCCAGAAACATGACATTGAATCAGTCGAAATACTTTTTTAGCTGTATTAAATCGTAAACTTTATTGCTATTTACCCCTTTTTGAACTTTTCAGATTTTATTTTCTGTCACGGTTTGTACTTTGCTCTGAACTCATTTTCTGTCTTTTTTTCATATTTGTCTTCTTGTGCCAAATGTCGCATACTTCTAAAATGTCAACCTCAACAGAATCTCAATATACGACGTCAAATACTCAAAAACAATATGCTTGAAGCTCCTATTCAAAGCCAGAATATATGTACATACCTTCTGTCACTTCCTTTTTTTTTGTTACTCGCTCCACCTTGGGAGACCCATCTGGTGGTACGACCTCCAACCTAAAACCTACCAATATCTATCCTGCTGTTTAAACTTGATTTTTCTCTATTTTCACTCGGTTATTTCACAAGCTTCTCTTTCTTGCGGACTGTCAAAACGTTTTCGGAAGGCAAGACAAATCATGGCTGTTTTTTCTCCGTGCTCATCCGTACTTCCTTTTTCGTCTTATTATGATTCCTGATCCTGTTATTAAAACGGAAAACGACAAATTAGAGCCATGGGAGAAGAAAGCAATACAGTACAGCTGTTTTGGACGTACATTTGTTTGGCGGTTTATGTCACCCTTTCGACGATTCAGATTTTCTTTAACAAAGTGAGATCAAGTTTCTTTCTAAAAATCAAAATAATGTGGAGAAGAAAACACGTATGTTTAAATTCTGGCTGAACTATTCTTGTGAAAAACGGAACAATGTGGAGAAAAAAGTATGTATAATTGTGGCCGTACTAATAATTTTAAGGCTAGGTTACATAATTTCACGAGAAAATGAGCCTGTATGGTTATATTTTGTTTGTATAAAATGCATTTTTTGGCACATTGCATCAGTGTTGTGCTCTGGCGTTTAAACGGTTTGATTTAAACAAAAAAGGCCCGTTTAAACTCCATTTCCAAGGCTTAGACTTTTCCACATCGTTTTTTTGTTTATTTTGTACCACTATTTGTACAAAAAGGACACTAGGGACCTTTCATTTGGACATTTCATGTCAGGCATTGCCTTGATATCTTATAAATGTTGCTGTAAAGGAAATTCAGTCAATCGACTGTGTTTTGGTTGTTTTTTTACATCATTTTTTTGTAATTTTAAGAGTTTGGCAAAGGTTCGCAATCCACATTGTTCAGATTTCATTTCACAAAAACTTCAAACTGTATCCATCTCTCCCTCACCCTCTCCCTCTTCCTCTCCCTGTTCCCCTCTCCCTCTCCCCCCCCCTCTCCCTCTCTCTCCCCCTCCCTCCTTTTTTACCTCTCTCTCTCTCGCTCTACCTCTCTCTCCACCTCCCTCCTTTCTTACCTCTCTCTCTCTGCTGCTTCTTGTGCTTTAGCAGCCAGTCTTGCCCGAACACGTGCAGTTCCCCGGAAAGTTCCTTCTGAAGGGGGAGGATTAGTACCCTTTTTGTGTTTTTCACCCATCGATTCTTCAACATCGTCTTGTCCATTTAACAATTCGTTACTGGGCGGGAAGGAAGATCGAAAGGTATCAACCTCGGCTTTACTCTCGGAAGGATAACTATTGGCTTGATCATCTCCTGCAATTGGAAACAAAAAAAGAGGAAAAAAAAATGGTTATAAGGAAGGAAAATATGTTTCTTATGCAGCAGTAAAGAAGTGGTTGGTCCATGGAAACTCTTTGCAAACTTAAGTATCGCAATCGACCAAAGTGCACCTTAATTGAAATAAAAACAGATTTTTAAGCATAAAAAAAGCCGCTATTGAACTGTCTTCAAACAAAAAAGTAAAGCAGCAATAATTTCTTCTCTTCCTCCTGTAATTGGTTGGTATTAAAATTACTCGAAATTTTAAAAATACCCTTGAAACATTCTCAAACATTTTCAAATTTTTCAAACGAGGCCTGCCTGAGATTTCTTATAAAAAATAGAAAATAGAAAAAAAATCTTCAATCCCTTTATCTCTATTCATTTAGTGCAAAAGAGAGAAATCGTAACCATACCAATCAACAGCTTTCACAGACCATTTTGCTCTGAGTTTGCCACAGTCAAAGAACAACAACATAAAATAATGCATTCAAACTATTATAAAAGTTGACTTCATACATAAAATACTGAACCCATCACTAAAGTGTTAAACATTTTTTAGGCACTCAAAGTACGCTTCCTCTTCATATAATATTTAATCTTGACATCACAATCATACGATGAGACAGTGACCTTAAGATTGCTCCACTTAAAAAAAAAAAAAACAGCTGTTGACTAAAATTAACGACCTTTCCCGAAAAATGACTAAAACTAATAGAGATGGGCAGCATAGTCACTCCATATACATAAAATTGAAACAAACGAAGAGGTACAACTTGAATGCCAAAAATCAAACATGTAAAAAGCTCATTGTCACTAATGTTGACCTGACAGAGGCCAGATATCCAATTCTTGGAATCATTCTTATTGCGTGTTTTTTTACCCAAAATCATAAATGAGTGCTAATAACACCATTTAGTTAATGGCCGATGATGAGCCAAGGGGCAAAACACAATCTAGTGTAGTTAATACCAAATCAGCTTTAACGCGAATAATTCACTAGTATTCTTACGAGGTTTTAAAGTCTCATGAAGGTGATACTATAATTCTTTAAGGGAACAGCACGAAAACAGAACAGAAAAGAGAGTACAAGACAAAAAATAACACAACAGAAAATGACAGAACATAACAGAGTGAAAGGGAACAGAACAGCATACACAGAAATTTAACACACAGAACCTGAACTAAATTTGATAACCTGCTTCTATACAGCCAATAAATTCATGTGTAAACCGCATATTTACCATACTCAACCATTGCACGTGTTGCCGTAAACAGCACATACAAAACAACACTTTTTCTCAATTATCTAGATGGCACGTAAATCAACTTTCCCCCGTGCACACCTGTCAGATTTTCATTTGGAGACCATCAATCGGAAGGTAGGAATTTTGTGTAAGAGGAAATAGAGTTTGAAGGCCGAAAAAAACATTACCACTAATAGCAATAAATGTTGTACTTTATTCCGATTGAACCAGAGTATATTGTTAAGAAAATCAGGATAATGTCCGGAAAATGCTGCAGGTTTCCATATAATAGACAGTTCAACTTCCATACAAAAATAATAACAGACATTATAACTAAAGGCTCAACTGAAAGCATAACTGACAACATAACTGCTAGTAGCATGCTCTAAGCAGTGAGTTACAGAAAGACTTTCTGAAAAATTCAATTCAAATTTCAGAGTAATGCAGACACCTGTTAATCTCTTATCAAGCTCTCTACATCAGAAATCAGCACGCGTCCAAGTTAAAAATATACTCTATAAAAGTATATTCTGTAAAAAGTTATTGTAAATATTTTTTTTGTCAAAATTTGAATGTCTGTAATTGACGAGTTCTAAAGTCAACAATCATCAATAATTGAAAGAGTCATGGATTCTCCCTGGTGCAAACTAATTTCTGTAATCCATTTCTAATTCAGTTGAGAACGTTTATGCCATCATTCCGATAAACAACCTTTCTAAAAATTCAATAAACATTTTTTCTACAAAGTCAATAAAAGACCTTTCTAAGTTGTAGTTTGAGAGCATGAGACTTGCACAGACCACTTCTCGCAATTTTGCAAATTTTTATGCATTATACAAAAGATTATGCGACTTATAAATGATAAAAATTACAGCATTCAGAATAGCAGAGCTTAACTTAAAAGTCAGCTCCATAAGCTGCATTATTTTGCTTGAAAATTGCGGAATAAAAAGTTAAAAAAGTTGAAAAAGTTGAAACAAAAAACAATAAAAACAAACAATAATGTGCCAAAGTACAATAATCTCACCCCTTAGTTCAATCACATGGTGTTCGTAGCTGTCCGAGTCTTCCATGGCTCCTGTAAGCCGAAAAGAAGACCGGCAAATCACACGTGTCAAGTCGGTCAAACTTGTCCAAAGGAGCAAAAAACTTGCAGGATTCCAAAAAGTACTTCAAAAGTACAACCTTTTGACTCACAAAAAGGTGATGTGTACCATGTGAGTTGAAAAGTGATGCAGGAAAACTCTTTAATCACAAAAGTGATGCAAACGAGGGGACGGGTTGACTTGTAAGCGTTAATGTTTTTTCGAGCCGTTGAATTCATTTTTCCCGTGCACACTTGTCAGCTTCTAAATCGGACGGTTTAAATGGAAATGAGAGCGCTTATATTCAAATCGACGGTCATTAACTGAAAGTCGGAAATGTATGCACGAGATAACCCGATGTAAGCGGCAAAAAACATTACACCATCGCTATTAGTGGTAATGATTTTTTCGCCACTTAAAACACCTTTTATCCGTACACACTTGTCTGATTTTCACTTTGAGACCGCCAATCATAAGCTAAGAATGTTACCTCTCAATCGCAACCGTCAGATCAAAAATCGGACATGTGTGTACGAAGAAAAGATGTTTTGAGTGGCGAAAAAAACATTAACACTAATAGCGATTCACAGTGTACCTCTATGGCGGTACACGGTGTACAGACGTACAGTACACACCAGAGGTCGCAAAAGTCAAAATTTTACATAACCGAAACCTACCGTTTTTTTTTTTTCAAAATCTGTAACCGACGCCCGACCGGGTTATGTCACGCTCCAAAATTGTTAACCGTTAACCGACCGGCGTTTACGAAAATAAAAGTTAACCGAAACTCGATTTCTCGCGACTAACCGTGCCCGCCCGTAACCGAAGGTTATGTACTGTCCATACTATACAGCATTATTATACTTTGTAATTTTGGTATCGTTGAAGGTATGAGGGAGATGTACCATCAATTTTGTACTTATTCGGGTACGGGCGGGTAAGGGTAGTCGCGGGAAATCGAGTTTCGGTTAAACTTATATTTTCGTGAACCCGTATCGGGCAACGGGTAACATTTGTAGTCGCGGGAAATCGAGTTTCGGTTAAACTTATATTTTCGTGAACCCGTATCGGGCAACGGGTAACATTTTAGGAGCGTGTCATAACCCGGTCGGGCGTCGGGTACTCAGAATTTGGTAAAAAAACATTGTCGGTTTTGGTTTTTGCGACCTCTGATAGACGTACAGTACACACTGTTGTACGTATCGTAGCGGGTTGGACTGGTGGACGATGTGAATCGTCTCGATACAGCCGATATCCGATGCAATGTGGCTGACGTGGCAGGTGATGCCAGAGGACACACTTCGATGACGAAGACCATTTTTACTTTTTTAGGGCATTTTGTCGCTCATCTCAGTTGCTGGTGGATCCACAACCCTTAACTATTGACGCTTTGTTTAAAACTGTGTTTCATGCTTGGAAGTGAAAAATTCAACAACTTTTCAACAACTATTACACTTTTCATTACCCTTAATTTAAATTGATACTGTTGTGTGTTTTTCTCTCATTTGACTCTTGAAGATATTTTTCCATTTTTCACCTCAAAAGTTTCAAACACACATGGTTTATACAACAAGTACAGTGCTAAACCAAGATTGAAAAAAGTAAAAACTGCTAAGGAGTCAGGTTTTACAATTATGAAGGTTTTAGTTTCGGTCAAGAAACGCAAGAGTTTGAGCAGATGATAGGTTGACGAAAGAAAAGAGCTTTCTTCAATTTTTTGCGACATTTTTTGGGAAAAAATCTTGAAAGTCACATTAAGTTACAAACAAAAATTCTTAATCTGAGTAGTATTATATGAATTACAACGATGAAAAACTCGGGAATATGGTATCACCAAATTATAAATTTATGAAATTGGTAAACCTTGGTACTCCAAAAATTGCATTATTTCTCAATAAAAACAGCAAAAAAAAAGACGCACAAAATGGAACCCCAAAGACCATAAGAATGGTTAACACATTTTAACAAGAAAAAAAAAATCATAAATTAAGTTATTAAAACGGCACTGGAAGAAACACATGAAAAACAATACATTGCAAAGAATGCGTTGCAAAAATCACATAGAGAATTACAAAAAGTAATTGCTGATAAATTTACATTTAAAAACCCTTTACATTTAGGAAAAAAAAAAAACAACCTAGACCCGATAATCAAAACCGACAAGCCAGACATATAAGAGAGAAAGAACAGAAAAAAAAGGGGAAAGAAAAAAAAACTAAAAAAAATAAAATTTAAGATGCAAAATCTCCCCATTCGTCCTTCAAATCATCATCCTTATCCTCTTCTTTATCAAAACTTTCCGATTCTTTCAAATTCTCCACATTCTTCCGGTAAATCCCATTTTTACCGACATTCCCAAAATTTTCCATATTTCCGATATTCTCAACAACACCGTTTTTGTCAACATTCCCATTTTCTAAAGGATGATTCCCGACGACCCTAATTTCTGGAAACTCTAATTTTCCTCCGGGGTCCTTTTCCGGAATCGTTAAATGATTTGTTAACATAAATGAAAGATCAGTCACGTTTTTTAATAAATTTTTGACCTCATTTTTTAAATCAGTTCCCGTTTCTAAAACCGGTTTTTTATCCGTCAATGTCAAACCCAGTCCACTCAATTGACTAAAAAAATCTTCTTTTTCACTTTCGGCACTAGAAATGGAAATATCGTGACCAACACTGCAAAAAAAAAAAAAAACAAAGTCAAAAAAAAGAAAGCCCAACTATAAAAGTCAAAAAAAAAGTCAAGAAAAAAGACAGAAGAGATTCCTAAAAGAAGAAACGAAAAAAAAATGAAAAAAAACTAAAAAGAAGTCAAAAAAAATAATAAGAGGAAAGAATGATAAACTTCTTCATTTGTTGTTTGACGAGTTTAAACTTGCTGCATTTGTTTCAGTCCCTCCTCCCTTCCCCTCCCTCTCCCTCGACATTTCCCTCTTCCTCTCCCACTTCCTCTACCCCCCCTTTCCCCCTTCTCTCCCTCTCTCTCCCTCACCCTCACCCTCAGCCTCACCCTCACCCTCACCCTCCCTCTCCCTCTCCCCCTCCCTTGCACCGTACCACTCTCCCTCCACCCCCTACTTTATCTCTCACCTCCCTCTCGGAGAGTGCGATCCGAACATGTGAAGTTGCGTCGGAGAGGGCGCAAAAGACGAAAAAAGTGACATCTGTCCCGTAGGAACTTTCTCGGAAGTTGCATTCCCACCGAGAAAAAAGTCATCCTCCGAAATGGTTTGGTCTCCAGAATTTGTCTTCTTCGAAAAATCCAAATCAGGAACGGGAGACGGAACGGAATTTAAGGAATTGGAGTTCGCGGAGGATTTCTGGTATACAGAAAAACAGAAAAAAAATAAGAGAGGGGAGAGGGAAAAAGAGAGCGAGGGGGAGAGGGAGAGGAAAAGGGCGAGGGAGAGGGCGAGGGCGAGGGCGAGGGCGAGGGCGAGAGCGAGGGCGAGGGAGAGGGAGAGGGAGAGGGAGAGGGAGAATTGGAGTTCGCGGAGGATTTCTGGTATACGGAAAAACAGAAAAAAAATAAGAGAGGGGAGAGGGAAAAAGAGAGCGAGGGGGAGAGGGAGAGGGGAGGGAGAGGGAGAGGGAGAGGGCCAGGGAGAGGGAGAGGGAGAGAGAAAGAGAGAGAAAGAGAGAGAGAGAGAGAGAGAGAGAGAGAGAGAGAGAGAGAGAGAGAGAGAGAGAGAGAGAGAGATGCTCAGACCTTCTCTCCCTCCAAGCCCAATGATGCCACAAATCTCCTCTCCGCCTCCCCCCCCTTCAGGTCAGCCTTCCGTTGACCTTGTGACGTGGCATCTGCCACGTGGCAGATTGACTTTCCACATGCCAGACAAATGAGTGGTCGGTTCACACGTGCGAGCGGTACGGAACAGTACGGACAGCTGGAGGGGTTTCCGAGGGCGGGGAGGAATTCAGGGAGAGTTTTGAGGGGGGGGTGGAGGGGGTCGGAGGAGAGGGAGGGAGAGGAGGGTGAGGGGGAGGAGGAGGAGGGGAGAGGAGGGATGGCTTGGAGGAGGAGGGAGCGGACGGTGGAGGGTCTAAAAGGAGGAAGGGAAATGGAGGTGGTCATATTGGTTGGGAGAGGGAGGGGAAGGATTTGCTAGGAAATGAGGGGGAGGGGGGAGAGGGAAGGCAGAGGGAGAAGAGAGGGAAAGGAGAAATAGGCGGAGGGTTGATGATAGAGGAAGTGGGAGAGAGAGAGAAGGAAAGGGAGGGGTGGAGGGAGAGACAAGGAGGAGAGTCACGTCATGGGAGATGGACAAGATGGCGGGATATGGGAGGGAGGGGAGGGAGGGGAGGGAGGGAGAGAGAGAGAGAGTTTAGTTCCATGCTTCAGCAGTTGCAGTTAAAAAGAAGTCAAATTAAACTGCCGCCTTGTGGCAGTTTCCGGGAATGTAATCTTTCTCCTGTACGGCATAGTTGTACGGAAAGAGGACGAGGTTTTACGGAACAGTTGACGTTTAGGGTTTCATAAACAACACCTTCTGGTTATATTATATATCGTATTAGTATTATATTATATATCGTAATAATATTATATTATATATCGTATTAGTATTGTATTATATATCGTATAAGCATTGTATATCATGTTAGTATGATGTTTCATTTATATGCTACAGTACAGTACACCGTGTATGTATCGCTATTAGGGTTAATGTTTTTTAGTCAGATAAAAAAAAAATTCTCCGTACACACTTGTCGGATTGTGGATCTGACGGTTGCGATTGAAAGATAAGATTCTCAGCTTCCGACTGGCGGTTTAAAATTGAAAATTCGACATGTGTGCACGGAGAAAAGATGTTTTAAGTGGCGGAAAAAACATTAACACTAATAGCGATTCACAGTGTACTGTCTGTAGAGTTCCGGATTTCGTTTACTCTACGTTATTTATGTTTCTTCCGCCTCTTAAATCAATCTTTTGCCCGTACACGTGTCTGAATTATGTTTTGAGATCGCCAATTCAAAGGTAAGGATCTGAGATGCCATCGCAGCCGTCGGATGAATTATCCATTGAGTGTGCACGATAAAGTGGATTGCGAGTGGCCAGAAAAACATGAGAGTTGATCTTGCATGTTGTTTTGTGTCCTACTGCCGCAAACGTCAGCAAATTTAAATAAATAACATGACGAACAAAAGATGCACGTCATTCGTATATAAAGGTACGATTACAATGAAATCTTACGAAAACTTTGACCGCAAACCTTCTGACACACTACATATGTTTCGGGAATTGACATTCGCATACGTCATTTTCTTGGGCGCAAATGAAACATAGTTCAAAAGTAGGCGTTTTTATGGTAGGCCTTTGTTCTGCGCCTTTATCGCAAAGTTGTGTTATGGGCTTTTCATGTGATCTTCTTAGATCGCTACTTTGATCAGAGACCGTCCGATCGTCCGAATCTGACGGTGTAAATACAAATTTTTCGTCCGAATGTTTTAATTGGTCCAATTTTTGGTCCGAATAGGTCCGAATACAATATGGGTCTTAAGGTCATATTGTATGTTTTGCATACAATAGGCATATTGTATGGGCCTACTTCCACCTACTTTTGAACTATGAAATGAAACAAAAACCGTACAAATGTGTCAAAATTTGACGGCCAACCTTTTTGACTAGTCTTGACCACTGAATATGGATGATATGGCACGCGGCCATCTAGTTTTCTACCGCGAACGCTAAGTCGTGTAAATCCAACGGGTGACCACTGACCAGGCCGTCGAATGCTTTCGAACGCCAACTGCAACAACTACATGGAAACAAAAGTGTTGGTTTCAAACCTTTCTAGTACTCTCTTACTAAACTGGAGCTTCACGTGAATGGAATTTAAAATTTTCAAAGCTCCCGCGTTCTTGTCTTGTTTTGGCGGAAAAGCTTTTCGTCTTTCGAATGGCTTTTACTTTCCCCAATCTCCACTGTCATTCTATTTCGTCCCATCTATCTTATAGATATATATATATATATATATATATATATATATATATATATATATATATATATATATATATATATATATATATATATATATATATATATATATATATTTTTTTTTTTTATATAGCCTTCCATAACTCTCCCAATGTATATAAATGATAAGTGAAATCATTATTATTTAATATCTCATTTGTTTGATTACACTTTAAATGATGCATGTTTTGCGAGATATTTGTAAAAAAAACATTTCGCGAGCCCTTACAAATTCTCAATGGTTTCATGGTGTAGAAACTATTGAAGTCTATATTAAGGCATGTACTATCATTGGGTGAACTTATGTCTGGATGTGGATGTGTGACCACACTATAATGGTGTGCACATAAGGGTTGCGTTTCGATTGTTGGATACGTTGGTTTAGTCAAAGACTCGTAGCTACAACATGAGTTTTGTAGAGTTCAAGTGTAAAGTATTGATGTGAATAGTAGTGAAGTTTAGTGTTGAAGTTGTACATTAAGGAAGTATCATCAACGATTTCGGTGAGTTTTTCAAGTGAAAAAAACAAACGGTTTAAGTGGGACGTGTGGCAATAAGTTAATAATACTATACTTAGGACCATGTCGAGTAGACAAAAATATAGTTGATTATGGTAAAGGTGCTAAGGTTGATCTCTAGCAATTGCCATTAACATTTTAAGCTAGATCTGCAATTGTGACTCGATATAATGCTCTACTTTTAGCTAAATTTAACTTGACTTTATCTTCAATATTGATGGTTATGGATTCTTATGCATATTGAGCAGCTTATTGTAATTTGTGCTATTTTTTGTTATCGAACTAAGTTTTCAATGTTGTAATAAACAAATTTAAGTGTATTGCATGCTAAGAATTATGTTAATCGTGATGAAATATTCAATAATATCCACACTAATTTCACCAAACAAAGTTGTTAAATCTAATTACCCTAACTGAGATAACTGCTATAAGTTGGACATTGTGATAATTTTACCTAGAATTCATACTAGTTTGAAAAAACCCACACTAGTTTGCCTAAGGTTCTACCACAATAACTATTGAAAGTGTTAATTTTCTCTCTTAAAGCTTATATCTAAATTCACATCCTTAAAATCCTAAACGCTACTATAGAAGTACATGTACTTCATTGTACTTTATAAATGACGTTATGATCTTTGTAGTGGAATGTACAATACCTTGTTTAGTATGGAACGATACTTAGTGGAATGTACATACCTCTTGTAGTATAGACATGACTCTCAGTGGATTTCTTGTTTCACGGTTCTATAAAAGTCACTTGTCTCACATGTATTATTAATAAATTACAAAAGGACATCTGATGACAAAACTTCTTGCCTACTTTTCTTTGTTTTGTCATCTATTTATTTTCTGTCTTTTCTTTATTTTTTGGCCTTTGATGGCCTCTCTTTCTATAATAACTATGGTGAGCCTCACTAAATATGGTGAGTATTTAAGTGGTATATAAGAAGCATTTTAAGGGAATGTGTGACAATTGCGACAATGTTTTTACCGTTAACCACACTAATTATCATGAACAGAGGAAGGGGGAGAGGGAGAGGGAGAGGGAGTGGGAGAGGGAGAGGGGAGAGGGAGAGGGAGAGGGAAAGGGAGAGAGAGGAAAGGGGGGAGCGGGAGTGCGAGGGGGGGGGGGAGGGGGGGCAGGAGAGGCAGGGGATGGGTTAAGGGCAGGGTGAGGGGGGAGGGGGAGGGGGAGGGGAAGGGAGGAGGGAAAGGGTGGTGAGATATCAACCCTTTAAAAAAATGAACGAGAGGAGAAGATAAAGTCGAAAAAAGAGGCATACGCAGATGTCAAAAAAACGCGACGGCGTACGATTTGAACAGTTTCGTACATATACATGTTGTAGTATGGACATATTATGTGCTGAAAATTTTTACAAAGCAGTTTACAAATTAGAGTACATGATAAATTAGAATCATGGTGTACCCGAAAAAACACAATTTACCGTAAAGTACGCTAATTGTTTCATTACGCTATCTATTTCATTACGCTAATAGCGATTCACGGTGTACTGTTCTCTGCAGGACTCCTGCAATAGTGAATAGTCTCTCTCTCTCTCTCTCTCTCTCTCTCTCTCCTCTCTCTCTCTCTCTCTCTCTCTCTCTCTCTCTCTCTCTCTCTCCCCCTCCCTCACAGTCTCTCCTCGCGCGCTCTCTCTCTCTCCCTCTCTCGCACGTGCGACATGGTTCATTCTTCACGCGTTCTGTCTTCAGCTCTCCGTTCCGCTTGCCACGTGTCATCTTCTCACACGTGTCAACCGACACTGGCACGAGACACAGTCACGAAAGCGCAGTGCCACCTGGCAGGCCGGGTTCGCACGTGTGAAATTTGGGAGCGATCTCTCTCTCTCCGGACATCGAGAAATTTTCAGACGGTGGGTCCAGATATTCTTGGATTTTTTTTATTTTTTTTGTATTAAATTGGTGTGTTTTTTTGAAGAGAAAGAAAGAGCTGAAGTGGAGTTAGCTCCTGCGTTTTTTTTTTTTTCCACATTTTTTAAGGTTTTTGAAAGCGTATAACTGAATACAAATTACGAATAGAACGAAAGAAAAAGTAATACAATTTCAAATCCTATAATAATAATAATTATTATTATAATAATAGTAATAATAACAATAATTATAATAATTCAAATAATTAAATAAACAGACAAACAAGCAAACAAAAGAATGACACGTCCTCAGCAAAATGCAACTGCATAGAACTTCTTTCCTTTGCTGACGCGTGGCAAAATATTTAATCTTTACAAAAAATACGTATTCTGTTCGTCCGTGCGGTACTTGTTATCGTACGGATCCGTACGACCTATCAGCAAAGTCAGGGCAATCAAATGTCGGACTGTCGGCCGCTTGTCAACAAGCCTCACGTATTGATTGGCCGTCAGCTCTACTGTCGGCCGTTGATAAAATCTGGTCGCCGCCGGTTGGTCGTTTACCGGTAACGGGATTTTCCGTACCGCTTTCGGCCAACGGCCTTTGGCGTACAACGTTCTGTACGGAAGTATTAAGTGTTTTGCAAGTTGCCGAACCAGTTAACTAAATTCGTTAACGTGGTTATCGGATTCTTAGCCACTTAAAACATATTTTCTCCGTACACACTTGTCAGATTGTCGATCTTACGGTTGCGATTGAAAGTTAAGATTCTCAGCTTCCAATTGGCGGTCTCAAATTGAAAATCGGACAAGTGTGTACGGAGAAAAGATGTTTTAAGTGGCTGAAACAATAAGCATCTTACGGTTCACGATGCGTAACCCGTGGGGTACGCATCTGACGGCCAAGATTCGGTAACCTGCGGGTTTTGCATCCTACGGTCACAATGCGACGTGACCCCCAATATACACATCCTACGGCCGCGATGCGTAACCTACAGGGTACGCATCCTATCTTTAAAACACATGCGCGATGTGATTTAAAATTAGGTTTTTTTCGATTGACAAATAGGAACATATTTTCGCACGTGCCGTAAGATTTCGACAAAAATCCTTCGATTTCCAAGGACAAAGAAAAGTACATAGTTCGCTATGTTTTGTCCGTTTGCGTTTTAATAAGACAAATTCAAGTACACAATTTGTTTGGATTTGTCCGTTTCGTCTAGTACGGATTTCTTTTTTTCAGGGGTCTTCAAATTCCGATGCCATTTTCACGTCGAGCGGACAGGCGACGCGAAGACAAAGTGCATCTTCTTCGACCGTGAAATTGCACAGGCTGGAAGGCGCTACGTCTACAATGTCACGGTAAGACATGCGACGTCACACGCAGGTACAAAAAACAACGTGCGACCACAGATTGTAGACGTTGACAACCGTCACAGGTACTGTCGACGTATACAATCGTCACAAGCGTAAGTTACGATTTCGTCCTTACAGATAGGGACACTTGAACACCGGGTCCGCCGGATCCGCGCTAAAATACAAAGTAAGTTCGCTAAGTTACAAGTACATGGGGACATACCCTTAGCCATGGGTTAATGTTTTTTTCGACACTTAAACACCTTTTCTCCGTACACACTTGTCGGATTGTCGATCTTACGGTTGCGATTGAAAGTTAAGATTCTCAGCTTCCAATTGGCGGTCTCAAATCGAAAATCGCACTAATGTGTACGGAGAAAAGATGTTTTAAGTGGCTGAAACGATAAGCATCCTACGGTTCACGATGCGTAACTCGTGGGGTACGCATCTGACGGCCAGGATTCGGTAACCTGCGGGGTTTGCATCCTACGGTCACAATGCGACGTAACCCCCAATATACACATCCTACGGCCGCGATGCGTAACCTACAGGGTACGCATCCTACGGTCATCCTCGCGCTAGGCTCAACGACGATTAGGGCTACGAGTTATGTACGATATCTGTTTGTTTGTCCAATCAGAGAGTATGTGAAGGGACGTATGGCGCGCCAAATTGGCGCATTTGTCCCGCGTGTGTCGAGTCACCCCAACCCGTAAGACTTTGTCGATTGACTTGTGTAAGGGATGGCCTCTGCGAAGGGAGGAAGTGCGTGGTTACGCTAGACAACTGAAAGCCTAAGCCTAGTGTAAAGAAGCTTTACCCTTCAATTGTACATTTGAAAGCTTAAGCCTAGTGTAAAGAAGCTTTACCGTTTAATTGTACTAACTCTAGTGGAAAGAAACTTTACCATTTTAAGTTGTACTATTTCTAGAGGAAAGAATCTTGACCCTTTTATCGGTGCTAACTCTAAAGGGAAGAAGCTTTTTTTTAATTGTTACTAACTCTTGTGGAATAAAGTTTTATCATCTTTTTGTTTCTAACTCTAGTGGAATGAAGCTTTACTCTTTTATTCGTACTTATTTTAGAGGTTACATCACTTTATTACTTTCGCAGAGCTACTATCCTTTCTTCGTTCTTTTATCTTTGCTAAGTATGGTTTTCGAATAACTTATTGCAGCAGCTCAAACCATTATCAAGCACATGCACTCATATTTTTAAGGATGAATTATCCCATTTCTTCTTCTTATTTTTCCCTTTTTCTTTTCTTTATGTTTTTTTTTGTTTTGTATTGATTTTTATTTTTATTTTGATTTTTTTTGATTTTTTTTTTTGCAGCTTCATTCATCGACTCCAATTTTGTCAAAAAAATCACAAAATTTTGAAACCCAAAACAAAAAAATAGATAATTTTTCGAACTTTTATCCGTTTTCCGTCCCCACCCCCTCTGTTATTTGCCACTTTTCGGAGAAAGTAACAAATTTTTCAAAAATTTACCGGTGTTTTCCGTCCACTGAGAAAAAAATACCTTCTTTTTTTGTCCGGACGATGGCTTCCGGAGACGAAATAAAAACGGAAAACAAAGAAGATTTTAAAAACCTCGAAGGGGCGGTCGTGACTCCGGAATGGCTGGCGGAGAATCTCGAAAAGGTCAAAGTAAGAATTTGAATCAAGTTTTTCTTTTTATCATAATCGATGATGTTT
>JBBHKE010000905.1:353472-414696 GCA_037447655.1 Zygnema cylindricum
CATTTCGGTCTAATGTTTGAGAGGTTGTTTTTTTTTTTGCCCTCTCCGCTTCCGTTTTTTTTTTTTTAAGGGCTCCAATTGGAAAAACCTATTGTGGCGTCGTGCGGGACAGGTGTCACAGCTTGCGTGTTGGCCTTGGTAAATTCCTCCTTGTCCTTTTCTGCATTATTTTTTATCATTTTTTGGAGGATTTTGTCTTTTTTCACACCATCCCTTACCTTTTCCTGGAGAATTTTGACCTTTTCTATGAAGTTTTCTTGCCTATTTTGGAAGATTTGTCTTCTTTTGCATTGATTTTTGCCTTTTTTTAGAGATTTTTTGGCCTTTTCTTCAAATTTTTGCATTTTTTTTTTTGTTGGAGAGTTTGTAATCTGGCTTTACCTGGTGGATTTTTTTTGTTTTTTTTTTTTTCCTGGGGGGTTTCTAAATTAGGCTTTATTTCAATTGGGAAAGAAAAATGTTCCGGTTTACGACGGTTCCTGGACTGAATGGGGGGGGAGGGAAGATACTCCCGTCGTCAAGGCTACGGAAACGTCGAAAATTCCGGTTTGAAAGGTAAAAATAATAGATTCGATTTGAAAAATAGAAATCAAAATAATAATGGTTGCTAGCTGAAAAATAGAAAAAAAAAAAAAAAAATTGAGTGAAAAGTGAAGAAGGAAAATGAAATAAAGTGAAAGAAAAATGGAATTCGAGAAAAAAATTAAAAGGAGAGAATTAAGGAAATGTAATGGAAGTGAAGGAAAAAAACAAAAACAAATTTGATGGTTTTGATTTTTCAAGTGATATGAGAATGGTAATCTGAGAACTTTGTGTGTTTTTATGAAGAAAAAATGAGAAAATGAAAAAAGTAAAAATGAAAAAAATGAAAAAGGAATCTAAAAGTTAGAGCTTTAGGAGGTAGAAAGATTTTTGGCGTGAATTTTATCTTTTTTTTTTTTTTTTATTATATGTGAGCTTTGGTTACACAATGTTTTTTCATTGTTAATGTTAATATCAATCCAATTGTGAGTTTTGAAAGCAGTGTTAAGAATGGTAGTGAAACAAATTGTCGTAAATGCACCACAATGTCAAATGTGTTTTCTTTTTCTTGTTTTATGTTTATTTTACTTGTTACGTGACCCACTTTTGTGTTGCCTTTTCCTTTCGTGTGTTCCATGTACTCAAATGAACACGACTTTATTAAAAATGATCACGGTAATGCATTTGAGTACATGAGAACAAAAATTGAAGGCAAAAACGATACTGAAAAACTGAAGTAGAAAATAACAAATGCTATGCATCTCATAAACAACGAAAATTTCAACATCCATTGAAATAAAGTCATCCATAATATTGAGGTGTGCATATTCACACTCTTTCCTAGTAGCATCCCTGCATCCACTTCAACATGTCCAGTCGTTTGATCAAAGACTTCAATCAAGGGAAGTGTAACAGGGTTACAGAATTGGGTACTTAGTGGTTGGGGGCTAGGCTGCTATTGTTGCGATTCCAGAGCAGCGCAGCTGCGATCCCAGATTAGCGCAGCATAGCAACTTAGTAGCACAGCAGCGCAGCATAGCAACTTAGTAGCGCAGCAGCGCAACAGCGCAGCATAGCAACGCCGCAGAATGTAGATGGAACTTTATGGTTCTAGAAGGAAGTTTTGGATAGATCTCGGTTGGCCGCGAAAGCCCACGTGTACAGCTGTATAGTACTAGGTTGACTAGCAGTTAGCTAGTTTAAATAGGCGAGTAGACCGAGTGAATGAGACCGAAGTAGACCTACACAGCTAGCGCAACCTTGTACTCTCTCAAGTAATAAAGCTCAACTTGTCTGTGAGTTTTGTGTATTCCTGTTGTTGCTACGGGAAGATCCTTGGTGTTTTCCGCTGTGCACTGTAACGTGTTGAGGTGTATTTTGCCTCTTTTACATTGGTATCAGAGCAATCACCCGTGACTCGACAGCATGGACGAACACGGCGTATCCACTACAGAAATGTTGGCGCAAGTGTTGAGGGAGTTGGAAAGTGTGAGGTTACAGAACGCTCAGCTGAGTAACACTGTCACAGCTTTGGAGTCGCGTATTAGGGAGCGACCCCATGGAGGCGTAGAGAGAGACTCCCGGAGACCGAAATTAAGAATTCCCGACGAGTTTGACCCTGCAAGACACATAAGCCTTGATTCATGGCTATTCTCCGTGACGAACTATCTCGAGAATTTTCCTAGTCTGTCGGACCGAGAAAGATTCACTACGCGGGTGGTCTTCTTAAAGGGGCAGCGGGGGCTTGGTGGAGAACATTGGTAGAGGACGATGAGTTACCGACCGTCTGGGCGCTCTTCGTTCAACTCCTCCGCGACACTTGGCAGCGCGTCAACACGATGAAGGCGGCGAGAGATAAGATCGCAGTATTGAAGCAACGAACTTCAGTGATGGAGTTTACGCAGCGGTTCTTGGAGTTCAAAGTTCAAATACCTACGATGACGGAGGATGAAGCCGTGGATCGCTTCGTGAAGGGGCTTAAGTCGTCTATTCGTAGAGATGTGGAACAATGGCTTGCTCGGGAAAGCACGACTCCTCCTCTCTCGGCAATCATCCAGTTTGCGGAGCGGACCGATTCGGTCGACTTTAACTTCCGGAGACCTTATCACTACGGGTCGAGCAGTAGCGGAGGAAACCGACGAGACGAAGGTCCAACCCCCATGGAGCTCGGCGCAATTAATGAGGATAAGGAAGCGGTCAACTTCCTGCAAAAAAAGAAGAAAAACACCAAGACCAAGACCAATGACTTGTCCCCCGAGGAAATCCAGCGGAGAAGGCAAAATGGCCTGTGCTTCCAGTGCGGTTCTCCAGATCATATGGCTCGAGAGTGTCCAAAACGGAAAGTTCCCAAAAAGGGAAAACTTACCGTTATGAGGTTAGTCGGTGGAGGAGGAAACCCTTTGATATTTCGGTGTCTAATAGGAGTAAGTGCAGCTAACTTCATGGTGGACTCTGGAGCATCGGGGAACTTCATTAACGAGGCGACGGTGAAAAGGTTGAAACTTCCTCTTGTGGTACTAAATAATCATCACTCGGTACAATTGGCCGACGGAAGTTCCTTATCCATTACCCATCGTACCCCGAGGTTACGAGTCGGCATTGGGAAATTCCGATGGTACGACACGCTTCATGTATTACCTCTTGGGGACCATGAGGTAATCTTGGGGAAGCCGTGGCTGAAAAAATGGAATTCGACAATTGATTGGAGAAGTGGCGCCATGAGAGTGAAGAAAGGTGAAGAAGAGTTCGAGGTAAAAGCGGGAGCGGCTGGTAAGGGAGCGGAAAAGGGACGCCTGCTTTCGGCCTTACAGCTTAATAGGGCACTCAAGAAAGGGGAAACAATTGGTATGGCGGTCGTCCAGCTAATGGAGGAGGGGAAGGAGGAGATTCGGAAGAATGGAAGAAGAAGGACCCCGACTTCGACTCCAAAGAAAGTGACGACATTGGAAAGACTTCCGAGGAGGCCCCGGAAGTCGTGACAAAACTTCTCGAGGAGTACGCAGATGTATTTCCCCAGAAGCTCCCCGAAGGATTACCTCCGAAGCGCGAAGTAGACCATAGGATAGAGCTTGTTCTTGGAGTGGTACCCCCGGCTAATCGGATGTACAAGATGAGCTACACCGAGTTGGACGAATTGAAAAAGCAACTCGCGGAGTTGGTCGAAGCCGGAGCAATCGAACCAAGCAAGTCACCGTATGGAGCCCACGTTCTCTTTGTGAACAAGAAAGATGGAGGTTTCCGTATGTGTGTAGACTACCGAGCGCTGAACAAATTAACGGTGAAGAATGCGTACCCCTTGCCGAGGATAGACGAATTGTTGGATCGACTTCGAGGTGCTAAATATTTTTCGAAATTAGACTTGCTGAGCGGCTACCACCAGATTAGAATTGCCGAGGAAGATGAGGAGAAAACGGCGTTCAGAACTCGATACGGTCATTTCCAGTTCCGGGTAATGCCGTTCGGGTTGACTAACGCACCAGCGACCTTTATGCATTTAATGAATTCCATCTTTCGGCAATAGCTGGACGCGTTTGTGATCGTCTTCTTAGATGACATATTGGTGTATAGCCGAACGAAGGAAGAACATATGAAGCATTTACGGACGGTCCTACAAGTTCTTCGGGAGCATAAATTATACGCAAAAAGAAGTAAATGTGACTTCTTCAAGGAGAGGATTGATTTTTTAGGCCATGTGGTGAGCCGAGATGGAATCGCAGTGGACCCAAATAAAACAAAGGCCGTTAAAGAGTGGCCGCAGCCGGCGAATATCACGGAGTTACGGAGCTTTCTAGGACTATGCTCCTATTATCGACGTTTTGTCGAAGGTTTCGCAAAAATCACTGCACCGCTCACAGAATTGCTCAAGAATGATGTGCCTTATGAATGGAAAGCGGCGCAAAGGGCAGCTTTTAACACGCTAAAGGAGCGGTTGGTTACCGCCCCTGTGTTAGCGGTCCCCGATCCGGATCTACCTTGGACGATAATTACCGACGCTAGCGATATGGCTATTGGAGCGATCCTTATGCAGGATCAAGGAAAAGACCTCCAACCCATCGCCTACGACAGTCGCAAACTAAAGGCAGCGGAGTTAAACTGGGCCACCCATGAGAAGGAGACAATGGCTATTATCAATGCGTTCGAGGTTTAGAAGTGTTACGTTCAAGGGAAACGGATCACAGTTATCACGGATCACCACGCATTACAATATCTCCAAACTCAGCCGAAGTTGTCCAATAAACAAGTACGCTGGATGACGTTCTTGCAAACCTTCGGTCCAAAACTTGTTATACAATATAGGCCGGACAAGATGAACCCGACGGATGCGCTGTCAAGAAGACCTGGCGTCGCTGCGCCAGCAGCGGAGCAACAACCGCAAGCACCGCAACAGAGGAACAGAGACTTTGTGACAGAGAAAAGCGCAGCGTCGACCACAGCGCAAGATTCGACGCTCAGCGCAGTCACCAGTACGGTGCAAGTGGACGACCAGTGGTTAAGTCGAATAAAGGCCGCCTACGGCGACGATGATTCCCTAAAGGAACTCATCAAACGGAGGGTACTCGTTCGAACCGCCAATGGTATGTGGCCGTATAGACCGAGCAAGACGATACGGCTTTATCTGCCAACAAATACAGAACTTCGTCACACGATTCTTCGAATGAGTCACGACGAGCCGCTCAGTGGACATTTTGGGCGGGATAAAACAACCGCGCGTGTCGCTGAGGCGTATTACTGGCCAAACATGACTCGAGACATTGCAGAATATGTCCGGACGTGTGACTCGTGCAATAGAAACAAATCGGATTCAGGGCAACAAGGCTTGTTACACCCCCCTCCCAAAACCATCTGTTCCTTGGGAGGCGATTCCGATGGATTTCATCGTGGCCCTTCCCCGGACGAAGGAGGGTTACGACTCAATCTTCGTCGTCGTGGATTACTTGACGAAAATGGCACATTTTCTACCCATGACCACTACAGCTACTGCACGAGATATTGCAGACTTATTCTTTCGGGAAAGATTCCGCCATCACGGTCTTCGAAAAGGATCGTAAGCGACCGCGATCGAAAATTCGTGAGCCACTTTTGGCAAAATCTATTTGCGTTATGCGGAACGCAGCAGGCCATGTCCACAGCCTACCACCCTCAAACTGATGGTCAGACTGAAAGGGTGAATCGAACCTTGGAGGAAGCATTGCGGGCTTATGTCTCGGTGCACCAAACGGATTGGGTGGACCATTTAACGGCGATCGAGATAACATACAATAGTGCAGTACACTCGTCAACGAATGCTACGCCATTCTCCCTCAATAGACGACAACCCACCCTTCCCAAAAACTTATTGGTAGCAGACTGCCAAACACCGGCTGCTCTGGACTTTGCCAAAACTTTGCAAGGGAACCTGGAAAAGGCGACCAAGGCGCTCCAAATGGCAAAGGATCGTCAAAAATCGCAGGCCGACGCTCACCCGGAAAGACATCGTCTTCTGTGTGGGGGACAAGTTTTGCCTGAATATGGTGAACCTCTCCTTGCCTGGTGCCCTCTCTAAAAAGATGGACCAAAGTTCACGCGCCCATTCACAATTCTTTCCCGTGTGGGCGACGTAGCGTACAAGTTGGATATCCCGACGGCCTGGCATATCCACAATGTTTTCCATGTTTCCCTTCTTAAACCATTCCGCGATCCTGATTTAATGTTCCCTAATCGACTACAACATACTCCTTTACCACCTGTTCGAGGAACCTCAAACGAGTTTGAGGTGGAAGAGATCCTTCAGTCACGTCACTCTCGGAATTCCAACTCCACTCAATACTTGGTGCGTTGGAAGGGTTACGGTGCTGAAGACGACTCTTCGGTGGACAAAATGGATCTGCATTCCCCGGAGTTGCTGCGCTGGTTTCAGCGGAGTGAGGACACTCAGCCTTACCGGAGGGGCAATCGCTGCGGCCGCAACAAAGGAGCGAATCGCAATGGCGCAACCAATCGCAATCATAATGGGGACGCGGCAAATGACCGCAGCGAGGATGTTACCACACCGCAGCGCCGTAGCAGCGCAGCCACCGCAGCGCAACATGGTCACGATGACGTCAGAGGATCGCAACACCATCGCTGCACTGACAGGAAAGCGCAACGGCGCAATTATGTTTCACTATGTAGGTGACGACGAACCCTCGGTTTCGCCGCAGCAGCGCAGTTTTCTAAATGTTCGACACTGCGATACCCTCGCACGCTGCGACGCTTCGCACAGTCCAAAAGTGAAACCCTCAACCCCCGTGAATACCGCCGCCATTTGTCCTCACGACAAACCTAGTCTCGACAGCTTGAAAACTGCTTCTCTCCGCACAATCAGTTTACCTTCGCTTTTGGAGCTACCAGAATTGTCTGGTTCAGCAGTGTCTATGGCGTCGTCGTCCTCTCCACCACCGAAAAGGAGGAGACTGGTACGGGTGGGACAAGGAGACCCGAACCGTCTCGAGAGATTGCTAAGGGCGGCGGAGGCCATGGTGGAAGCAAGCAGGCGAAGAGAAGTAGAAGTGGAGCCGGAACCGGAGGAAAGCGCCAGTAGCGAGGCAGGACCGGCAGAAACCAGTGGAGGGGAGGGGTCAGAAAACTCACAGGACCCTGAATACACCCCAACTCGGGAAGGTGATCAGGAATTTCAAGCGGATCATGAGCTGTCGGAGGCGGAGGAACCGGAACGCGAACCAACGCCTCCGCCAATTGAGGAGCGCGCCTCAGATCTGGAGGTGATGCGGGACCAAACAAGGAGAGCACCGCGGACGAGCAGTCGTCTGAAAGCGCGGAGAGGAAGGCAGAGGAACAATACCCCAGCGGTGACGATGTGTTTCTCTTGCGCGAAAACCTAAGAGATTCGGAGGAGGAGATTGAATAGAGAGAGGAAATACCCGACTACCTCTTCCCACTACCGGTCGACACCCAGCATCCGGACCTCGCTTTCAGCTTTGCCAAAAGGTTTTATTGGAACCCCTCGGAGTGGCCCAAGGAATGGCGTATAGGGAAGCCTGGAGATCCTATTCGTATCCCTGCCGACGTTCCGTCACACCCAGCGTGGAATTTCATGCGGACCAAGGACCTGGGGAATAATCATAAAGGCTATGTGCAGTTGAATCCTCACACCTTACCGTTTGTGGAAGTGGTAGAGGACAACTACAGGTACAGGATTGATGTTCCCGGGTTACTCCGCCATTATCACCCGTAGGATGTCCGCCTCCACGATATCATCTCTCGAGCGGAGGTCACCTTTGAGGTGCGAGTACTGAAGCTAGCTAGAAGGAATGCTCTGCAGCGGGCCCGAGCTGCAAGGAAACACGTGTCCTTCAAATTACGGAAGGCACCTCGGTGGGAACCGGCGGACGAGGAACCAGAGGAAGTTCCCCCAGTGGCTGAACCCGAAGAACCTAGGATTCCGGCACCAGAGGAGCCTGCATCGGCAGTCGTTCCGCAACAACCCAAAGTACCCGAGGTTGAGGAAGGGGAAAATCAGGTTCGAAAACGCATCACTCGGAGGCGGTTGGCAGCTGCAGATCATCACATCGAGTTACATGAGACCCGATGTGAACAGCTCCAAAATCAACTCGACGCCCTTCGCCAAGAGTTCGAAGAGTATCGCGAGGAAACATATGACATACTCCGGCAATTGCAGTTTCCCTGAGTCAATCAAAGTTCACGGGACGCTGAACCCTTAGTGGGAGGCACTGTAACAGGGTTACAGATTTGGGTACTTAGTGGCTGGGGCTAGGCTGCTATAGTTGCGATTTCAGAGCAACGCAGTTGCGATTCCAGAGCAGCGCAGCTGCGATTCCAGACCAGCGCAGCATAGCAACTTAGTAGCAACTTAGTAGCACAGCAGCGCAGCAGCGCAGCATAGCAACTTAGTTGCGCAGCAGCGCAGCATAGCAACGCCGCAGAATGTAGATGGAACTGTATAGTTCTAGAAGGAAGTTTTGGATAGATCTCGGTTGGCCGCGAAGGCCCACGTGTACAGCTGTATAGTACTAGGTTGACTAGCAGTTAGCTAGTTTAAATAGGCGAATAGACCGAGTGAATGAGACACTGAAAGTAGACCTACACAGCTAGCGCATCCTTGTACTCTCTCAAGTAATAAAGCTCAACTTGTCTGTGAGTTATGTGTATTCCTGCTGTTGCTACGGGAAGATCCTTGGTGTTTTCCGTTGTGCACTGTAACGTGTTGAGGTGTATTTTGCCTCTTTTACAAGAAGGTTTTCGTTGACATTATCATATTAGTAAGGAAAAGAGAAAGAGGAAGTTTCACCCCGTTTGTACCCTTGGACTAAGATGTGGTACCATCGCGCTTTTTAATTTAATCTCCTTTTATTTTTTTTTAGTTTGGAGGGTATATTAATGAGCGAGGGCGAATAAAGGCAACAAGGTCGTCCACATGAGTGTCAATCGCATAAGAAAGAGTAGCCAAACCACTATTAGTTGAAGAAAAGAGTGGAAGTAGAGTGTTGGTTATAAGCTAAAAGGTTCCCAAATAAAAGTGGTTTAAGACAATTTGAGAAAGAGTGATGACAAGCTCTAATAAATTTTCGATCCATCGTATTGAATGTATTTAAATCATCAACTTGGGGACCAACCAATTTGGATGCCCGAATATCGTGAAGCACGATGTCACATCCCCCTCTACCTAGTATTCATCCTACAGGTGGGGCGCCCATCAATCATGAAATGTTGGCAAGAATAGTACAAAAAGCATGTGGCACCAATTGGTATAATATTTTCCCCAAAAAGATGGAGGGGATGGTGGTACATCCTCCCTGTTTGGTTTGATGTGGGCGATAATTGTACAAAAGGCACGAGCCGCCAATGGGTATATTACTTCTCCCAAAAAGATGGACTGTATCTCTCTGTTTGGTTTGATGTGAGCTATTATACAAAAAGTTGGAGGAGAACATGAATCTTGGGAGGGTTATTTCCAGTGGCAACAAGGGAATGGACTTGGAAAACCTTATGAAAGCTTCGCACTCCCTGTTTAAGGGGGGTAGTTATTGCGAAAGAAGTCATAACAGTTCCAGAAAAACCTCTTGCTCAAAGATGGGGAGAAGTCTCAAGTGCCTCGATGTCAGCGGATGGAGCGCCCGAAGGACTTCGACTGTCGCAAAAGTGAGTGGAGTAATTTTGAATGCTTAGAGGGCCCTAAACGCCATATAAAGCTCATAAACACGACTTGAAAGGAAAACGCTTCGATAAAAGGAAGGGGCAATCGAAAGCGCGTGTGTATAACTTGGCGGAAAGTAAGCACCAAAAATAGGGTCCTTGTGCTCAACATGGAGAACATTATAATCACCTCAAATTTAACGCCTACAACAAGGCATAGTCCCATGAGTGTCACTTGCACCCTTGAAAGCTGGAAAGACGACAATTCGACGAGAAAACAAGAGAAAGAGGAGCTAAGGAATCGATGTCTATCGGGTGTGGAGAGATGTGGGATAAAGGGAGACGAAGTGTGTCCCATACCAAAGGCCATTTGGCTTAAAACCTTACGAGGGATTCTAAAATCATAAGCCCCTAAGACATCAAGATCCCGTGGAAAGGGTGTGTGCTTTTGCCGGTGGGGAATAGTGTTGAGGGGGGTAGGAAAGTACCGTTGTTGTCGGACGAGGGGAAGGGAGGGATAGAGTACTTGAGTACTACTGGTGTTGGGGGTGAGGATGATTTTGCAACTACAACAAAGAATTATCTCGTTGGCAAATTTTTAAGGTAAAACATTGTTACAATAAGTAGGTGATTTGAGCAAGAACTGGAATATCTTTTCATCATTTGGGTTTAAGTGGAGCACAGCTGATGATATTGCATGCATATTCACGATATCGGACACATGCACGACAAACATGATGGTTTAAGTTGCGTTAGTTTAAGAGAAATTATTAGATCATATTGGCATTAACGACGCTTATGGATGCATACATTGTTATATCATATTCGATACACCATAGGAATGATGTTGTTTTGCATATTTGGATTTTGACCCTCTTTTGATAAAATCTTGTGATTATATAACTTTCAAATTTCATATTTTAGTGTAATTTTGTATTTGATAGTATGGAAATACTTAAAGGTGTGTGGACATATAAAATGATTCCTTAACTTTTGACAGCTGCAACACTAAAATCAATTGTAACTTGTAAGGTTCCATGTAGTTAAATATCGTTGGGTATGAGATTTTGTAGACAATTTGTTGTGGACTTCAAAAATTGTCTCGCAAGGATATTCAACGATTGTACCAAATCACCAGAAGGCAAAATCATACAATTTTTTTTTTTTAAGTTTGTGAGGATTAGATTAAATTAACATATGTTTAGAAATAAAAAGCAATCGTTGGTCAAAGTGTCTTAACATGTTGGAATGGCGATGTGTCCTAGGAAGAAAGAGCGTGATTATAAGCATCACAATGTTATGGATTTCTTTCTTACTTGCAGTCGAGATATTTGGTTTTTTTTTGCATTCCTCTCTATTTGTGGTCGTCATTTTTTCGAGAGGCGAGACCTTGGGAGCCCTCCCGCATCTATCATTATTTTTTTTTGTTGTCAGCGTTTATCTCAGGCCTTACAATAAGTGCAAGCTTTTATCCTCCTTCTATCTTATATTATTGTTTTGGATCATCAACTTTTTGTGAACTTCCCTCAACTTGCTCCGCCGAGCCCAAGCGATTTTTGCTGAAGTTTGGATTGGGAGTTTCTCTCTGGCACGTTATTTTGTTGTTGTTTTTGTGATTGTCGTTCATTTAAATGTTTGTGTTGTTTCATTTCGCACTGTTTTCCTGTTTCTTTGCTTCCACCCGGTTCTGTTTTCCAGTTGGGCATTTGCCTTTTTTATTTTGTTTTCATGTCCCCAAATTTTTTACCATCAGTTTTTTCTTTAAGTACACCGTGAATGGCTACTAGTGTTAATGTTTTTTTAGCCACTTCAAGCATATTTTCTCCGTGCACACTTATCGGATTTCAGATCTGACGGTTGCGATTGAATATTTAACATTCTCGGCTTCCAATTGAAGCCTTCAAATTGAAAACCCGACAACTGTTAAGCGGCGAAAAAAAATATCAGCACTAATAGCGATACAAGGTGTAGTCTACAACTCGAATATGGCCGGGCATCAGTCCTTAGTTGGAATCCTGTTCCGTGAGGGCAAATCTAGTCTGACAACTATTTAAAATTTTCAATCCCAGTTTGTCCTCGTTGGCATATTCTAATTTAGTGCGAGAAACGTGGCAGATTATGGTCCACTTCAATAAATAGCGTAAAAAATAATTAGTGTTGTTGATTCTAATTTAGTGCGAGAAACATGGCAGATTATGGTCCACTTCAATAAATAGCGTTGCTAATTTAATTTCGAAAATCATGTATTCTAAATGCGGAAAAAAAATAAAATTTTAAGAACCCAAATTAGTAGTGTTGGGTATCGAGGACCAATTGCCGATATTCAATATATATCGAATTTCAGGTACCCGATAATCGATGTATCGCTTCGATATATTATTTCGCATGGATAATGAGTGTACCAAAGGACTCCTCACGTGTATTTATGTGCACATGCTTATTTCCGAAAAAGAAAGAAATGTAGTCAATTCTGTAAATTCCACTGTCTTGGCCCTGTAGAAAAGACTTGAGCGTCAAACTTTTACATTATGCCACGTGTATGCTTAACATGAGAGCTGACAGCATTGTTGACCTCATTGCTAACAGTACGGACAACGCTTGGAGTCTTTTAACATCCACTGGAAGGGGGCTACTGTACCTCTTATTAACGTGGAAAGACCGCCGACACGAACAGGATGGTGACACGAATCCAGTTAAGACATATCTTTGTCGATGCGTGAAAAGTACACCGAGAATCGTAATTAGAGTAAATAACGCTAATTCGCCCTAAATTTCGACTCTATCACCTTAAATAGAATAAATGATTCTAATTTTTTCATTATTCTATTTAAGGTTTGGCTTAATTAGCGTTAAAATTTATATTATAAATTCGTTTTAAATAGTGTGGAGTACGGACGACGTCCGACCGTGCAGAATTGCACTTTTATAAGTAAAAAGGTACAAATAATGATTTAATAGAATTATGCTCGCACGTGAAATCGCACTAAACAAAAATCAATCATATAAAAAAAAAGCCGTTCGCATAACTCTCGTCCGTCGACAGCATCGTCGTCAGTGTGAACATTAACTGACATTCAGCGCGACAAATAGTTCTAACGTCATAATGACGTCAAAACAATACAGACTGACAGATTATGTACATCTACGTAATTTAGTGTTCATAATTTCAGCAAGGATAATTATTGCCGACATTTCCCAATATAGAGTTGTAACAGTAACAGCAGATCGAACTTGATTGTAAAGGGGTATTTAGGTGTGATGAATATAAAGTACTAAATTTGGTGGACGTCCGCGAAAGAATCGCGCGATTTAGAGTCTTATTTCAAAAGATATAGCGATGGGTGTAATTAGGTGACAGCTAGGGGTCAAAATAATAGGCGGGTAACATTGAAACGGGTAAAGGGTCAAAGTAGTCGCGGAATATAAGGCGTACGTCTATATAAAGTACTAATAGTGGTTTGGTACCTATTATGGTTCGTTTCGTACGATTTTTAGTACAAAACGTTTTAATTCCAATTTGTAAGTTTCATAGGTAGTTTCGCAAGTTAAATTCGCGACGCACGATCGTGCGAAGTCGCGTTTCGATTTGCGAGCACTTTTGCACGTAAATGCTACGTAGTAAAATGTAGTGTTTGATTGGTTAGTAAATGCTACGTAGTTAGTGGGAGATTTCGCACGCTTTTGCATTGGTCAATCCGAGTCATTTTTGATCAATGATTGGCCCAGGTAAAAGCCTGTTCAACGGAGCGTTGACTCTGGCATCGCGAGTCCAGGGCGATGATGGATAAATAATGAAGTGTAAGAGGAGAGTAGACATCTTTTCCTTTGGAAAAGTTTGTGGAAATTCCGTCTGATCTTGGTCTTGAGCGATTAGAACCAAATTGGAGAAGTGGCATTTTGGCATTGAAATCTCTTACTAACTAAGTAATATTTTAGTAGTTAAGAGATAGAATTATTTAAGAGTAGAGGGTAAAGGAAAACACTTTAAAAGAAGGGTTGAGCCACGAGGGCAAAAGACCAAGCTAATGTTATGTGGACAAAAGCTTTATCTAATTTAAAGTTTATTTCTTTATATGAGTGGTTTCTAATGAGGATGTGTAATTTTCCAATGTGTGGAATGTGTGGTTGATATGTGATGTAGCAATAGGATTTTCTAAGAGGTTAGAAATCGTATTATATATGGTATGAAAGCTTTGGTTAGAAACCAATGAGAAGTTTGCTCACTCGAATATCGACTGCCGTGACCGGTGAGGGTGCTCTAACCTGTGTCGGTAGAACCACAATGTGAAGTGGTAGGGGATTGGAGGGAAACTGAGTGATCATACTGCCAGCGGCCGCTGGTTAGATGTGGGGCGTGCTCAGGTCCTAAAGACTAAGGCGGGGTGGGCAGCAGGGTGGGCAGTGTAGCCACTGTTGAAACTCACTCCAATTACCTAGAGGCCAAACAAACTTGCCTTCTCCTGGCAATGATTCATGTGTAGAGGGAGGGCTTGAAGCCATGAAGAGTGAGGATGTTAGGATTAGAGAACAAAAGATCCTGATGTAGTGAGAAATGGAAAATTTGCTAATGGTGGAGAAAGAAAGTGGAGCACTTTACTTCTTCAAGAGCAAAGGAGTCCAAAAATGACTTAAAACATTTTCAAACCCTAAATTGTTACCTTTGAGAACTTTTCAATTTTAATGTTGCAATATTTATGGTTCAACCTTACCTTTAAGAGCTTTCAATTTTGCTGTTGCTTTCAAATTTGTGGGGAAATTCCTAACTTTTTGCATCAATGTTTGGGAAATTGAAGAATTGAATTTGCACTAACTTACTTTCAATGTCTTATTGATTTCTCAAATTTTGTTATTTTTCAAAGGATTTGTTAAGGAGAAGAAGTCTTGGATTGGAGCAACCAGAAGACTTCAAACCTGCAGCAAATTTCTTTGGGAAATTATATTTTATCTTTCTTTTACTCGATTTCATTTTTTGTGATTATGGCAAATTCGGCATGGAAACGTGAAATCGAGAATGCCTTCAATGTTTTGAAGAAACGTAGTGTGAAATTGGTCAAAAGATTTAATACTAATGCTGCTGCTGTGGATGAAACAATTTTTGAGTTGAAAAGCAAATTGAAGGATGTTAATGAAAATGGAAATGCTTCAAATAAAAAATTAGGATGAGCTAATTAATTTAATTCACACCATAAATGATGTTAATGACCAAAAGGGTGAGATTAGTAAGAGAAATGGCAGTTTTAGGGAAGATAATCACGATACACCTAATAAAATAAGGGATCTGAAATTGTCTATCAGTCAAGCACCATCATTTGATCGTAAGAAGATTGATGAGTTAGATGCTTGGATTTTTCATATAGAGTATTATTTGGAATCTAGAAACTGTGATCGTGATGATTACACTTCTTTTATGCTCAAATTTGGTATTACACTCAGAGGAGGTCTAATTTGATTCCTAACAATGCTGATTGGGAAACTTTTAAAACCGCGATCAAATCGCGTTTCTTGTCTATCACTTATATATCCAGAATGGAAGAAAAGTGATTGAATTTTAAGCAAACTGGATCTCTGAAAGATTATATTGTGGAATTTGACTCATCCAACATTCATGTCATAGGTTTAACTAATGAAATAGCTAGGCTGCATTTCTTTAACTATTTGAATCCCATACTGAAATCAGAACTGAAACATCAAAAATTTATTAATTTGAAGGAATTACAAGATAAGTTATTGGAATTAGAGGATCAGTTGGGGTATAATCGTGAAACTCGATCACTCAAGGGAAATTTCAATGAAGTATCAGAGTGAGGTGAAGAGGAATTTGAGGAAGAAGGTCTGAATGCAAGTTTGGTTAATAGGCAGAATATCTTCAGGGTAATCAAAGGGGTGGACAGAGTGTTTATGTAGGAAATAAATTCCAGAATAGAGGGGGCTACATTAAGAGTCCTAAACCGAACATTAATGCTCAGAAACCTAATTTTACCATTCCCACATGCACAATTTGTCAGAAAAAAGAGGTCACACGGCATCTAAATGTGCACAACTGAAGAAAATTAACTGTTATAACTATGGAGAGGAGGGACATTTTAGAAGAGAATGCACAAAACCGAAAAAGAAAGTCACTTGTTTTAAATGCGGAGGTCCAGATCATTACGCTAAGGACTGTACAGATAAGGGATCTCTTAAATTAATTGATCTCAATGAAGGTCTTGACGAAGATATTGCATTATACCTAGCTGAGCAAGAAGCCCAAGAGGTGGGAAACGGAAAAGACTAGCTGAAAGTCCTCAATTGAGTCGACCACATCCTGAGGTTAAACAGTTAACTTTGGAGGGCAAGCTAATGAATGGAAAGGCTAGGATAGCTGAATTTATTTTGATGCTAACAACACTCGATAGTGTGAACAATCCTTCTGATGAAAATCTTAACAAAAGACATATGTTAGGAAAGTTAAGTAACGATGACACCAGACACAATTTTATCAGATTAGAGTCTTTAGTGGAAGGAAAACCATTGAGGGTTATGGTAGATTCAGGTGCTACACATAATTTTATTTCACATAAGTTTGTTGAGGAAAATAAAATTCCTACAGTCATAAGGGAAAAACCTTTATATGTTCAGGTGGCAAATGGTAATAAGTTACATTAGATTTACAAACTGACACAATTGAAGTTGATATCCAAGGTCATAAAATGAAAGTTGTGTGTGAAATAATGAATTTGGGTAGTGAGGAGCTAATACTGGGAAAGCCTTGGTTAACTAAACATAACCCTCAAATTAATAGGGAAACTAACACCTTGAAAGTGAAGTTTGAAAACGGTTGGAAGGTTTTACAAGCATCACGTTGGAAGAAGTTGCATAGAATTCATATAAATAACATAACCAAGTTGGGAGTGGAAGGTTTGATTTCAGCTAAACAATTTAAAAAAAAATTAAAAGATAAAACAAATAATGTTTTTTTGTTATTAGTAACTGAGGCAGTTACTGATGAAAAGGGGGGAGAAAACACTATCATTGATGTTATTCCTAAATCAGACACCACTAAAACTCTTGAAAAACAAAAATCTGATTTTGTAACTTACATTAATGCATCTGATGCTGCTTTTAAAGATTTAATTTTTGAATTTAGAGATGTTTTCCCAAGTGACATACCTTCAGAGAGGCCACCTTCCCGAGATGTGAAACATGTTATTAACCTTGATTTTCGATGTAATCTTCCTGTCACACGGATTTATAAGCACAGTTTTTTTGAGCGAAGGAGTTAAAGAAACAGATCAAAAAGCTTCTAGAGAAATGACATATTCAGCCGAGCAAATCACCGTACGGAGCACCAGTTCTCTTCGTCGAAAAGAAGAACGTAAAGTTGAGCATGTGTGTCGACTATCGTAGTCTGAACAAGATTACGCTGAAGGATAAGTATCCGTAACTTTTAATTTTTGATTTGATAGATCGTTTGAAAGGCGTTAAATTATTTTGTTTGATTGATCTTCGTAGTGGCTTTAATCAGGTGCCAATTAGAACTAAAGATGTTGATAAAACTGTTTTTAGAACTAGAGTTGGTCATTTTGAATGGATAGTGATGCCATTTGGTTTGACGAATGCACCACCTACTTATCAAAGATTAAAGAACCAAACATTTTCAGATTATATAGATGAGTTTGTTCAGGTGTTTATAGATGATATTTTAATTTACAACGAATCTAAAGAACAAAATGTAATTCATCTAAGGAAAGTGTTAGAAAGGTTAAGGGAAAGAAAGTTATATAGAAAATTGTTTAAATCCAGCTTTCTTAAAAGTGAACAATTATTTTTGGGACATATCGAAGGTGTTAAAACAGATCCATCCAAAATTACTGCAATACAAAATTGGAAGCAACCCATTAATGTCACAGAAGTTAGATCATTTTTGGGATTGGCCACTTATTACCAGAAATTTATCAGGAACTTCAGTATGATCGCCGCACCATTGACGGATTTACTTCGGAGAAGAAGATGTTTGTGTGGGGAGCCGATCAAGAGAGAGCGTTTGAGGAACTAAAAAGGAAGGTGACCTCTGCTCCTACACTGGTGTATCCTGATCCTGTTGGGGAAGTTGAAATTTTGATCACTACTTATGCATCTGATAAAGATCTAGGTGCAACCATAAGTAAAAAAGTCGGCAAACATTTTCATCCTATTGCTTTTGAGTGTAGGAAATTTAATGATGCTAAAAAGAACTATCCCGCACAAGAAAAAGAATTACTTGCAATTGTTCATGCATTGGTGAAATGGCGTTGTTAAATGCATAATAAAGAATTTACAGTTTACTATGATTATAAGACACTCTCATATCTACAAAGATTAAGTGATGCACAGATAATGACTGGCAGACAGGTTAGGTGGATGCAGAAATTAGCATATTTCAAATTTAATGTCAAACATATTCCTAGAAATTCAAATTTAACGTCAAAAATATTTATGGAAAGACAAATGTAGTCGCAGATCCTTTAAGTAGATGTTTTGAAATAAGTGTGATGGTCCGGGATGAATTATTTTTAGATGTTGTTAGAAATTATTATGATAAAGATCCTTATTTTGCTGTGATTTTAAAGATTATTTCAGGAGGAAATTGTGACCCATTGAATGAGAGACATGTCAAAAACTTTAGAATAGAAGATGGTTTACTATATTTGCGAACAGGGGATATAAAGAAAACAACTTTTACAGGAAGCCCATGAGCATTTAGGACATCTAGGTCGAGATAAAACTCTTAGTCGGTTGCAGAGTAGATTATTTTGGCCAAGGACGGCAAAGGAGGATTCGAAACACGTTGAAAGTTGTGTCCCTTGCTAATAAAGTAAACGTAGTAACCTGAAACCTAGAGGTCTCTTAAAACCTTTAAATATTCCCGAAAGACCATGGGAATCTGTCAGTATGGATTTTATTGTCAGGTTACCAGCTACATCTAGAAGAAATGACAGTATCATCGTCGTAGTCGATAAGTTCAGTAAAATGGCAATCTTTATCATTTGCAAAACTACTTATTCAGTTGTAGATATTGCAAAGTTATAATTTGACAACGTGGTCAGACATCATGGAGTTCACTTGTCTATAGTCAGTGACAGGGATTCTAAATTTACGTCTGCATTTTGGAAAAAAATGCAGCAAAATTTAGGCACTGAATTAAAAATGAGTACCTCTTATCATCCTCAGACAGATGGACAGAAAGAAAGGATGAACCATACACTGGAAGAAATGCTTAAGACTGTTTGCAGTGGAGTTCATAACACATGGGAATCTAAACTGCCATTAATGGAATTTGCGTATAATTCATGTAAACATGCTAGTACAGGATTCCCACCGTTTGAAGTTGCATACGAACACCAATCGAGAGAAGCATTAGACTTAATAACAAGGGTCACTGAAGAGAATAGGGGTTGTTGAACGGAATTTCGGGAATACATTCAAAAGGTTTGGAAAACAGTCCGGGATGCATTAGTGGACGCACAATGAAGGCAAGAACTAAATGCTAACCGCAAACAGGGTGATTGATGTTAAACACACGTGACAAGGTTTGGCTTTCAACAATTCATTACAGGTGAAAGATCAAGGGACAAGGGGATCATATTGCGAAATTTGCTCCTAAGTACATCGGACCATTTACTGTAATCGAGATGATATCATCAGTTGCTGCCAAATTGGACTTTCCGCCTTCAACAAAAATTCATCCAGTGATACACATGAGCCATTTAAAACCAGCAAATCTTCGACCAACTGAAGCAGAATCGAAATTGGATCCCTCAATAATTATAAAACATGAGGTTCACAAATGGGTAAAAGATTGGGTTGGTTAATGGTTTAAAGTCGGCAATACTATATTCTTGCAAGTGCATTTTCTAAGAAGGCTACAAGATGAGTTAACTTTAGAAGATAAAAATTCTGAGTTTTTGCAAAGGTATTGTAGGGATAATAATATAGAAGTCCCGTCTTGAGAATGAAAGAGTTTTAACTGAGGTCGGTAAAAAATAAAGAGGGGATGATGTAACAATAACAGCAGATCGAACTTGTTTGTAAAGGAGTATTTAGGTGTTATGAATATAGAGTACTAAATTGGTGGACGTCCGCGAAAGAATCGCGCGATTTAGAATCCTATTTCAAAAGATATAGCGATGGGTGTATTTAGGTGACAGCTAGAGGTAAAAATAATTGGTGGGTAACATTGAAACAGGTTAAGGGTCAAAGTAGTCGCGGAATTTAAGGCATACGTCTATATAAAGTACTTATAGTGGTTTGGTACCTATTATGGTTCGTTTCATACGATTTTTAGTACGAAACGTCATAATTCAAATTTGTAAGTTTCGTAGGTAGTTTCGCAAGTTAAATTCACGACACACGATCGTGCGAAGTCGCGTTTCGATTTGCATGCACTTTTGCACGTAAATGCTATGTAGTAAAATGTAGTGTTTGATTGGTTAGTAAATGCTATGTAATAGTGCGAGATTTCGCACGCTTTTGCATTGGTCAGTCCGAGTCTTTGTTGATCAATGATTGGCCCAGGTAAAAGCCTGTTCAACGGAGTGTTGACTCTGGCCTGGCGAGTCCACGGCGATGATGGATAAATAGTAAAGTGTAAGAGGAGAGTAGACATATTTTCCTATGGAAAAGTTTGTGGAAATTTCGACTGATCTTGGTCTTGAGAGATTAAAATCAAATTGGAGAAGTGACATTTTGACATTGAAATCTCTTAGTAACTAAGTAGTGTTTAGTTAGTTAAGAGATAAAATTATTTAAGAGTGGAGAGTAGAGGAAAACACTTTAAAAGAAAGGTTGAGCCACGAGGGCAAGAGACCAAGCTAATGTTATGTGGACAGAAGCTTCTTCTAATTTAAAGTTTATTTATTTATGTGAGTGTTTTCTAATGAGCATGTGTAATTTTCCAATGTGTGGAATGTGTGGTTGAAATGTGATGTAGTAATGTGATTTTCTAAGAGGTTAGAAATCATATTACAAGAGTACTTAAATTAATTAGAGTAAACTGCCTTTGTGAAAAGGTTTTATCACATAAATTAGAGTTAATTACTCTAATTGTTTTTTTTTGTTTTTTTACTCTAATTTTTTCATTACTCTAATTACGATTCGCGGTGTACAGCAGTGGACGCAGACGCGAAACAATGGACGGTCAATCGGGGGTCAGAGTTTCAAGTGGCATCGGGGTAATGTGGTTACAATAAGGCGTTGGGTACCACGGAGGCGAAAGAACGTACAGATAAATGTAATGTTGGCGTGCGAAGGTTGACCAAATTTGTGGCGTCTCGACATAGTATTTCGTAAAAAAATATTTTGGATTTTGATTTTTTGGATATGTTTTCGAAGTGACCTTGGTCCATAGTTCAAAAGTAGGTGAAAGTAGGCCCATACAATATGCCTATTGTATACAAAACTACAATATGACCTTAAAACCCATATTATATTCAGACTTATTCGGACCAAAAAATTTTATTTACACAGTCAGATTCGGACGATCGGACGGTAGTTGATCAAAGTAACCATCCAAGAAGATCACATGAAAAGCCCATAACACAACTTACGATAAAAGCGCCGACCAAAGGCCAACCATAAAACGCCTATTTTTGAACTATGCCTTCGTCAAACGTTCTTTTTCACGTTTGCGGGCCAACGTTGGGCACTAGTCCGCAATTAAGGGTACTTTCACATTTGCTAAAATTACAGTTATTTTTTGTGGTTTTCCTCCATAACTTAGAAAAAAACATGAAAATCCGCAGCCTTGCCAAAAAATTGAAATCACCACCGTACAAATTTCCGTTACCTTTAAACTTTATATGTACTCTAGTCTAGTGTTGAGATTTGTGTATTTTCTACGTCTGTATTAGGATAAGAAAAAGGCAGAGGAAGTATGCCTCTAACTCCCTTCTCCAAGCCCCCACACTTGTTGTAGTCTCGAAGGCTAGAGAGGGAGCTAAAAACATGGCTGCCTAAGCTATCTAGTGTGACAGGTAACAGATATGATAAATTTATCAAATGAATGATGATAGATGCAAGAATCGATTGTGGTACCTATCGTCCGTCAAGCCGATCGTAGCCGTTAGCTTTATCTAATAGCCTAGGACCAATGCTACAATACAGAGGGTATGATAAATATTTAAATAAATACACGCCGAACATTCCATTTAACTACTTGAACGAAACCGTAAAGCATAGATGTAATAGGATCTCCTACCTCTTAGAAAATCCCATTACTTCAATCAATTTCATCCACACATTCCACACATTGGAAAATACACATCCTCATTGGAAAACACTCACATAAAGATAAACTTTAAATTAGAAGAAGCTTCTGTCCACATAACATTAGCGTGGTCTCTTGCCCTCGTGGCTCAACCATTCTTATTATAGTGTTTTCCTCTACTCTCCACTCTTAATAATTCTATCTCTTTATTACTAAAACACTACTTAGTTTGTAAGAGATTTCAATGCCAAAATGACAATGCTCCAATTTGGTTTTAGTCGCTCAAGACCAAGATCAGTCAGAATTTCCACAAACTTTTCCAAAGGAAAAGATGTTTACTCTCCTCTTAGACTTCACTATTTATGGATCAACTTTTCCAAAGGAAAAGATGTTTACTCTCCTCTTAGACTTCACTATTTATCGATCATCGCCCTGGACTCGCTAGGCCCGAGTCAACGCTTCGTTGAACAAGTTTTACCAGGGCCAATCATTGATCAGCAATGACTCAAACTGACCAATGCAAAAACGTGTGAAATCTCTTACTAACTTTGTGGCATATCTAACCAATTAAACGCTACGTTTCACTATGTAACATTTACGTGCAAAAGTGCCCGCCAAACGAAACGCGACTTTGCACGAACGTGCGTCGTTAATTTCGCACGCGAAACTTCCTACAAAATTCCATAAATTGAAAGTGACGTTTCATACTAAAAATTGTACAAAACGAACCATCGTGCGTACCAAACGTTTCATTAGAAATTTATCAAACGTGCACGTGAAATTTCGGTACTTATTTGACCCTTAACCCGTTTCAATGATACCCGCTTGTTACATAGACACCGCGCTATCGCGTTAATACACCCATCGCTATAACTTTTGATATATAACTCATAATCGCGTGATTCTTTCGCGGACGTCTACCAAATTTAGTACTCTATAATCAAAACACTTAAATACCCCTTTACGACAAAATTCAATCCGCTATTACAGTTACATCATCCCCTCTTTATTTTTAACTAACCACAGTTAAAACACATTTTATTCTCAAGACGGGGCTTCTATATTATTATCCCTCCAATACCTTTGCAAAAACTCATAATTTTTATCTTCTAAAGTTAACTCATCTTTTGGCCTTCCTAGATAATGTACTTCCCAGAATATAGTATTGCTGACCTTAAACCGTTGACTAACCCAATCTATTACCCATCTGTGAACCTAAGGTTCTATAACTATTGAGGGATCCAATTATAATTCTCTCTCAGTTGGTGGAAGATTTGCTGGTTTTAACTCGGTGATGTGTATCACTAGATGAATTTTTTTTGAAGGCGGAAAGTCCAATTTGGCAGCAACTGACGATATCACTTCGATTATAGTAAATGGTCTGATGTTCTTAGGAGAAAATTTCCCAATAGGGTTCGCTTGTCCCTCGATCTTGCACCTGTAATGAGTTGTTGAAAGCCAAACCTTGTCACTTGTGCTTACCATCCAATCACCCCGTTTGCGGTTAGCATTTAGTTCTTGTCTTCTTTGTGCCTCCACTAATGTATCCTGAACTGTTTTTCAAACCGCTTGAATGTATTCCCAAAATTCCGTTATAGGACTCGTATTCCCTTGAGTGACCCCTGTTATTAAGTTCAATGCTTCTCCCGCTTGGTGCCCGTACGCAACTTCAAACGGTGAGAATCCTGTACTAGCATGTTTATAAGTATTGTATGCAAATTCGATTAATGGCAGTTTAGATTCCCATGTGTTATGGACTCCACTGCAAACAGGCATAAGCATTGCTTCTAGTGTATGGTTCATCCTTAGTCCTAAGCATTTCTTACAGTATATGGTTCATCCTTTTTGTCTATCAATCTGTCTGAGGATGATAAGAGGTATTTATTTTTAATTTAGTGCCTAAATTTTGCTGCAATTCCTTCCAAAATGCAGACGTAAATTTAGAATCCCTATCACTGAATTTAGACAAGGGAACTCCGTGATGTCTGACCACGTTGTCAAAATATAACTTTGCAATATCTAAAACTGAATGAGTAGTTTTGCAAGGGATAAAGATTGCCATTTTACTGAAGCTATCGACTACAACCATGATACAGTCATTTTTTCTAGATGTAGCTGGTAACTTGACGATAAAATCCATACTAACAGATTCCCATGGTATTTTGGGGATATCTAAAGGTTTTAAAAGACCTCTAGGTTTCAGGTTACTAGGTTTACTTTGTTGGCAAATGACAAAACTTTCCACGTGTTTCGACACCTTCTTTGCCATCCCTGGCCAAAACAATCTACTCTGCAACCGACTAAGAGTTTATCTCGACCTAGATGTCATAAATGCTTATGGGCTTCCTGTAAAAGGTGTTTTTTTAAGTCTCCATTTCAAGAATGCATAACCTATCCCTTGTTTGCAAATACAGTAAACCATCTTTTATTCTAAGGTTTTTGACATGCCTCTCAATCAATGGGTCACAATTTCCTCCCGAAATATTTTTGCAAATCACAGCAAAATGTGGATCTTTTTCATAACCATTTCTAACAGAATCTAAAAATAATTCATCTAAAATCATAACATTTATTTCAAAACATCTACTTAAAGGATCTGCGACTACATTTGTCTTTCCAAGAATATGTTTGACATTAAATTTGAAATATGCCAATTTCTGCATCCACCTAACTTGCATACTAGTCATTATCTGTGCATCTTTTAATCTTTGTAGATAGGAGAGTGCCTTATTATCATAATGAACTGAAAATTCTTTATGATGCAAATAACAACGCCATTTCACTAATGCATGAACAATTGCAAGTAATTCTTTCTCTTGAGTTAGATAGTTCTTTTCAGCATCATTGAATTTTTTGGACTCAAAAGCAATAGGATGAAAGTGTTTACCAACTTTTTGACTTATGACTCCACCTAGACCTTTATCAGATGCATCTATAGTCATCAAAACTCCAAATTCCCCGAAGGATCAGCATACACCAGTGTAGGGGCAGATGTCAACTTCCCATTTTAGTTCTTCGAATGCTCTCTCTTGATCAACTCCCCACACAAACGTCTCTTTCTCCCGTAGTCAATCCGTCAAAGGTGCGGCGATCAGACTGAAGTTCGTGAAAAATTTCCTGTAATAAGTGGCTAATCCCAAAAATGATCAAACTTCCGTGACATTAGTAGGTTTCTTCCAATTTCGGATTGCAGTGATTTTGGTTGGATCTGTTTTAACGCCTTCCCCACTAACTATGTTTCCCAAAAATAATTGTTCTCTTTTAAGAAAACTGGATTTTGACAATTTTCCATATAATTTTCTGTCCCTTAACCTTACTAACACTTTTATTAAATGAATTACAAGATGCTCTTTATATTCACTGTAAATTAGAATATCATCTATAAACACCTGAACAAAATCATCTATGTAATCTAAAAAGGTTTGGTTGATTAGTATTTGGTAAGTAGGCAGTGCATTCGTTTAGCCGAATGACATCACTATCCATTCAAAATGACCAACTCTAGTTCTAAAAACAGTTTTATCAACATCTATAGTTCTAATTGGCACCTGATTAAAGCCACTACGAAGATCAATCAAACATGATGTGGATGTCAAGGAGTATAGAAAGTCAGATCTAGAATCTATAATTGAAAAAGGGAAAGATAAATATAATGAGGATAATTTTATAGATATTTTGGAAACAGAAAACTGGTCGGAAAGGGAGACTTCAACGGATTCCGAGGAAAGGGGAGAAGTAAATCTAGAGGGGGTTTTAAAAGATAGGGGAGTAGAGGTATATTTAATGAAAGGTTTAGGGGAGGAGAAATATTTATTGGGGATAAAAATAGAAAGTGACAGCGGAAAGAATTCCATGGAAGAGAGTGAGAAAAGTTCAAAAAATGGGGTGAGTATCATGGATAAAAATAGGAGTATGGAAGACGTAGATCTTATGAGGAACTTAGAGGGGACACTAGTTTTTTGGGAAATTTTGGGGGGTAATGAATTTGACATCACTAATGGGAGGGATCGCATTTATGAAGGTGTGCCTGTAAAAGGGTTAGCATCTGGGTGTGTGTTGCATAATGGAGAAGGGGCTGGCTGTTTGAATTGCAAAAGGGAAATTGGATTTAGTGTGGATGGAAAAAAAAATGAGGTGGATAAAATCTTTTCTCGGATTTATGAAAAATGGCATGCAAAATAAAATGTGTGATGTAATTATTATTTCGGTTCATCTAATACACTTCTTTAAATACGAGGGTATTCACTTAAAGTTTTACAAGGAGAAAAGAAAGAGGAAAAGGAAGAAAGAAAAAAAAGGTTTTAGTGGGAGTTGAAAAGAAGGTAGACTAGAAAATAAGGGGAGTGTTGAAATTGATGTATTTTCTAGGTCTGTATTGGAAAAATAAATAGAGTAAGGTAGCAAAGGCAGCCTGCTTCTCGCTCAAACTCTCGAGTCCCCATACTTGTTGCAGTCACTGAAGACCGGAGAGGGAGCTAGAGCCATGGCTGTCTATAATGTCCAAGGAGACAAAGAATAGGCTAATACTTAGTTTGTACCAAAATATAGGCCGCCGGAGCAAGGATTTGATCCTAGTACCTACAAGCCATTCACATACTTAGTAGCCATTAGATTTAGCCATTATACCAAATCAACGTTGACACTGGGTACAATAGGTATTTAAAAGCGTTCAGGTAGAGAATTGCCAGAAAAACTGACAAATAACTAAAAGCTGCTTTAGACCAGATTTGAACCTAGGTCTATGGAGATTTTTGGAAGCGATACGCCTTATCCACTCAAGCATTATCGAAACGATACACGTGACGGGTTTCAAATATTAATAAACATTAACGTGACAGCTATTTAACGCCAGACTAACGAAGAGGAACAATTCGTGCATCTACGCGAATCTGAACCGTGTAAAATATGTTTTGATCGAACGGCCGGCATTGTAGCCGCCACGCGAAGTGAGCTTTTGGCGGCATTCGGAGATAGCGTCACGCGGTGCCACGTGGCGTCACACTATTTGGTACCGGAGAAGATGGGAGGAGGAACCATGGCTCCCGATTTGACAGGTGTCACCTTGTAGACCATGTTGTACAATGGCCGTACAATAAGTATATCTCCCATTGTACCTTCTTGTACTATATAGTGTTCTTATTGGACTAGGGTTTAGTAGTAGGTAGTCGTGAGTAGGCAGACCAAGACTTAGTGATGTTTAGGTACCTCTCTCTAAGAGAGCTTGTAACTATAAAGGTCATCTTTGACCAGCCGGGTTTAGTAGTAGGTAGTCGTGAGTAGGCAGACCAAGACTTAGTGATATTTAGGTACCTCTCTCTAAGAGAGCTTGTAACTATAAAGGTCATCTATGACCAGTCATAACTTAATGCTCGGGTGAGCAAATTGACTAACTCTTTTTGCTGCGGACTCAGAGGAGTCTAAGCTACACAGGGGCGTAGTTGGTCAGAGGTTTTTGCGTGCCAGGGTGGCACTTATTCAGTGGGAAAGTCAAAGTGGGGAATATCGTCCAAAACACATATTCAAGCTTTGCATTGTGTGGTGGAACTGAGCACACAGAAGGTCTTATCTTCACAGGGGTGAAGTTATATTGGGGTTTTGATTGTCAAGGGATCATTCATTTGGGTTTATATCAACTTGGAGTTGACACTATCTAGATTAGCTTCTTTTGGATTTGCGAATTCTGTGGGCAATGGAGCCCATAGAATTTCAGCCACTACGCAGATTAATCAAAGAAAATAATTAAGCACCTTTGAAACGATCTATCAAATCAGAAATTAAAGGTAACGGATACTTATCCTTCACCGTAATCTTATTCAAACTACGATAGTCGACACACATCCTCAATGTTCTGTCTTTCTTTTTGACGAAAAGAACAGGTGCTCTGTACGGTGATTTGTTGGGTTGAATATGTCCCTTCTCCAAAAGCTCCCTGGCCTGTTTCTTTAACTCCTCTTGCTCAAAGAAGTTATGTTAATAAATTCATGTGATAGGAGGATTACATCTAGGTTGAAAGTTAATAACATGTTCCACATCTCGGGCATGTGGCCTCCCTGAGGGTAAAGCACTTGGGAAAACATCTCTAAATTCAGAAATCAAATCTTTAACAGTAGCATCAGATGTATTAATGTCAGTTACAAAATCAGATTTTTTTTTTCAAGAGTTTTATTGTGTCTGATTTAGGAATGATATCAATGTTAGTGTTTTCTCCCCCCCATTCATCAGTAACTGCCTCAGTTACTACTAACAAGAAAGCATGATTTGTTTTATCCTTTAAATGCTTTTTAAATTGTTTAGCGGAAATCAAACCTTCCACTCTCAACTTGGTTATGTTATTTATATGATTCCTATGCAACTTCTTCAAAGGTAATGCTTGCAAAACCTTCGAACCGTTTTCAGACTTCACTCTCAAGGTGTTAGTTTCCTAATTTATTTGAGGGTTATGTTCAATTAACCAAGGCTTTCCGAGTATTAGCTCCTCACTACCCATATTCATTATTTCACACACAACTTTTATTTTATGATCTTGGATATCAACTTCTATTCTGTCAGTTTGTAAATCTAACGTGGACTTATTACCATTTTCCAATAGAACATGTAAAGGTTTTTCCCTTATGATTGTAGGAATTTATTTTCTTTAGCAAACTTATGTGAAATAACATATATGTATCACTTGAATCTACCATAACTCTCAATGGTTTTCCTTCCACTAAAGACACAAATCTGATCAAACTGTGTCTGGTGTCATCGTTACCTAACTGTCCTAACATAGTATAGTTGTTAAGAGTTTCATCAAAAGGATTGTTCAAACTATGGAGTGTAGTTAGCATCATAATAAATTCAATTATCCTAGCCTTTCCATTTTTTACCTTGCCCTCCAAAGTTAACTCCTTAACCTGTGGATCTGATTGACTCAACTGAGGACTTTCAGCTAATCCTTTCCGTTTCCCACCTCCTGGGCTTCCTGCTCAGCTAAGTATAATGCAATATCTTCTTGAAGACCTTCATTGACATCAACCGTTTTAAGTCATCCCTTATCTGTACAGTCCTTAGCGTAATGAACTGGACCTCCGCATTTAAAACAAGTGACTTTCTTTTTCGGTTTTGTGCTCTCTTCTGAAATGTTCCTCCTCTCCAGAGTTATAACAGTTAATTTTCTTCAATTGTGCACATTTAGATGTCGTGTGACCTCTTTTTTCTGACAAATTGTGCATGTGGGAATAGTAAAATTAGGTTTATGAGCATTAATGTTCGGTTTAGGACTCTTAATGTAGCCCCCTCTATTATGGAATTTATTTCCTACATAAACACTCTGTCCACCCCTTTGATTACCCTGAAGATATTCTGCCTATTAACCAGACCTGCATTCAGACCCTCTTCCTCAAATTCCTCTTCACCTCACTCTGATACTTCATTGAAATTTCCCTTGAGTGATCGAGTTTCACGATTATACCCCAACTGATCCTCTAATTCCAATGACTTATCTTGTAATTCCTTCAAATTAATAAATTTTTGATGTTTCAGTTTTGATTTCAGTATAGGATTCAGATAGTTCAAAAAATGCAACCTAGCCATTTCATCAGTCAAATCTATGACATGAATGCTAGATGGGTCAAATTCCACAAAATAATATTTCACAGATCCAATGTGCTTACAGTTCAACTTTTTTTCTTCCATTCTGGATATATAAGTGACAGGGAAGAAACGCGTTTTGATCGCATTTTTCAAAGTTTCCCAATCAGCATTATCGAAATCAAATTATACCTCCTGTGAGTGTAATACAAAATTTGAGCATCACCAATCAGACAATTTACAGCAAAAAAAGTGTAATCATCACGATCATAGTTTCTAGATTCCAAATAATACACCATATGAAAAATCCAAGCATCTAACTCATCAATCTTCTTACCATCAAAAGATGGTGCCTCACTAAAAGACAAATTCAGATCTGTTATCTTTTAGGTTTATCATGATCATCCTCCCTAAAACTGGCAATCCTTTTACTAATCTCACCCTTTTGGTCATTAACATCATTTTTGGTCTGAATTAAGTTAATGAGCTCATCCAATTTCTCATTTGAAACATTCCTATTTTCCTTAACAACTTTTAATTCACTTTTCAATTCGGAAATTGTTTCATCCACAGCAGCAACATGATTATTAAATATTTTTACCAATTTCACACTACGTTTCTTCAAAACATTGAAGGCATTTTCCATTTCACGTTTCCATGTAGAATTTGCCATTATCACAAAAATGAAATCGAGTAAAAAGAAAAATAAAATATAATTCCCCAAAGAAATTTGCTGCAGGTTTGAAGTTTTATGATTGCTCCTATCCAAGACTTCTTCTCCTTAACAAATCCTTTGAAAAATATCAAAATCTGAGAAATCAATAAAACATTGAAAGTAGGGTAGTGCAAATTCAATTATTAAATTTCCCAAACATTGATGCAAAAAGGTAAGAATTTCCCCACAAATTTTGCAACAGCAAAATTGAAAGCTCTTAAAAGTAAGGTTCAACCATAAATTTTGCAACAACAATATTGAAAAGCTCTTAAATGTAACAATTTAAGGTTTGAAAAATTTTCAACCATAAATTTTGCAACAACAATATTGAAAAGCTCTTAAAGGTAACAATTTAAGGTTTGAAAAATTTTAAGTCATTTCTAGACTCATTTGCTCTTGAAGAAGTAAAGTGCTCCACTTTTCTTCTCCAGCATTCGCAGATTTCCCATTTCCCACTACATCAGGATCTTTTGTTCTATAATCCTCACATCCTCACCCTTCATGGCTTCAAGCCCTCCCTCTACACATGAATCATTGCTAGGAGAAGGCAAGTTTGTTTGGCCTCTAGGTAATTAGAGAGAGCTTCTGCGGTAGCTACACTGCCCATCCCGCCTTAGTTGTTATGACCTGAGCACGCCCTACATCTAACCAGCGCCCGTTGGCAGTGTGATCACTCAGTTTCTCTCCAATCCCCTACCATTTTACATTGTGGTTCTACAGACACAAGTTAGAGCACCCTCATCGGTCACGGTAGTCGATATTCGAGTGAGCAAACTTCTCATAGGTTTCTAACCAAAGTTTTGATACCATATGTAATAGGATCTCCTACCTCTCAAAAAATCCCATCACTTCAATCAATTTCAACCACACAATCCACACATTGGAAAATACACATCCATATTGGAAAGCACTCACATAAGGATAAACTTTAAATTAGAAGAAGCTTATGTCCACAAAACATTAGCTTTGTCTCATGCCCTTGTGGCTTAACCCTTCTTATTAAATTGTTTTCCATTACTCTCCACTCTTAATAATTCTATCTCCTAACTACTAAATCACTACTTAGTTTGTAAGAGATTTCAATTCCAAAATGCTAATGCTCCAATTTGGTTTTAATCGCTCAAGATCAAGATCAGTCAGAATTTCCACAAAATTTACCAAAAGAAAAGATGTTTACTCTCCTCTTAGACTTCACTATTTATCCATCATCGCCATGGACTCGCCAAGCCAAAGTCAATGCTCCGTTGAACATGTTTTACTTGGGCCAATCATTGATTAGCAAGGACTCAAACTGACCAATGCAAAAACGTGCAAAATCTCTTACTTACTACGTAGCATTTCTAACCAATCAAACGCAACGTTGCACCATGTAACATTTACGTTCAAAAGTTTGCGCCAAACGAAACGCGACTTCGCACGAACCTGCGTTGCAAATTTCGCACGCGAAACTTCCTTCGAAATTCCATAAACTGAAAATGACGTTTCGTACTAAAAATTGTACAAAAAGAACCATCGTGCGTACCAAACGTTTCATTAGAACTTTATAAAACGTGCACGCAAAATTTCGGTACTATTTTGACCCTTAACCCGTTTCAATGATACCCGCTTGTTATTTAGACCCCGCGCTGTCGCCTAAATACACCCATCGTTTTAACTTTTGATATATAACTCCAAATCGCGTGATTATTTCGCGGACGTCTACCAAAATTAGTACTCTATAATCATAACACCTAAATATCTGTTTACGAACAAGTTCAATCCGCTATTACTATTACAATAGAACCTATTGTACTTTATATACCGTACGAAATAAATGATACAAACATTTATTTCGACGGTCCGTATCAAAAGCCGACATTGATCGACGGCCAGGGTACAAGCCGAGATTCTGGAATGTCCGCCTTGACGTTTTTGGGCGTCGCCACTTTGGATGACACGTGGCAATATCTTAGAGGATTGTAGGATCTCCGAAACGCGAGATGACAATTCCAAATGTGACAAATTTCACATTATGGCGATGTCGTACATTGACCGTACAAAAAGTATTCCGGCACCTCTACTTTCATGTACGATACAGTCATGTTATTGGTGCGTACCTTAGTACTAGGGGGTTTAGAGAGGGGTTTTAGGACTTAGAATATTTTGGTCGATAGCCGCCTCTCTCCCAGAGAGCATCTTGTATAAAAAGCTAACTTTGGCCAATCATAAATTTTAACTCAGTTGACCATTTTCAATGATTCTTTTTGATGAGACTCAAAAGAGTCCAAGCTACACAAGGGTGTAGGCGGTCAGATTGTTTGCCTACCAGGGTGGCTGCAATTTTGGGGGAAAGTCAAAGTGGGGAATGTTATCCAAAACTCATATTTTAACTTTGCATTCTGTGGTGGACCTGAACACACATAAAGTCTTATTTCACAGGGGTGAAGTTGTAATAGGGTTCTCATTGTCAACGGGTCAATCGTTTGGGTTTATATAAACTTGGAGTCGGCAATATCTAGATTAACTTATTTGGACATGCGAATTTTGTGTGGCAATGGAGCCCATAGAATTACAAGTTAGGGTCCCACCATCTAGGGTGCCTATGTTTGATGGAACAGACTTCACTTATTGAAGTTCACGATGGAGGGATTGCTTTTTGAAAAGCACTTATGGGAAATTGTTTTGGGACAAGTGAGGTGTCCGCCACCGAGTTTCAATGGAACTCACTATCGAAAATCATCTAGGGCTATCCAAAATACCAACCAGAGTAAGGATGCAACGGAAGGTGAAGAGAAAATCATTACCATGGAAGGGGGAAAAAGGGAGAACGATAAAGGGAGACCACTGGTGAGGGGAGCTAGGCTTTCGGCTACGATTCCACTTGTGGGGATTATAAGCAAACAAAAAACTGAAAAAAATGATAGGAAAATTTGGGAATATAAAAACACTAGCAAAATATCTCATACTTAGATATGTGTCTTAGTCCATAGCTATCCCTTTTTTAAATCTAAACAGGTCTTCGGAAATCTGGGAAACACTAATTCAGATTTATAAGAGTGAGACTATACAGAGGCAGCAGTTAGTAAAACAGGAAATCGAGGCCTATGTTTATAAAGGCGGTAGCATGATAGAGTTTTGCAATGATATTGCTGCGTTATTTGTTGAGCTTGCTAGAGCGAGATATATAGAATGTGAGGAGAGAAAGATCAATACACTAATCACGAAACTCCCAGATGAGTACGAAAACATCATTTACCGTATGTAGGGAATAGAAGGCTCCTCATGGACTTGGAGCATTTCCATTGGGATAATTCTTGTGAGGGAAAGCATTTTGGAGCTTCGTTGAGGAAGTAACAGGGTGAATGTATTTACAGTTGGTGGTGACCGGCGGAAGCGTGATCAGAAGAACGGCGGTGACGAGCGGGAGCGTGATGAGAGGAAGAAAGAAAAAGGTAAACCTTGTCGGAACTTCGGTGGAAAGAGAGGGAGAGGAAAAGAAAGAGGAGCTTTAAAAAATGGGGTTTGCTTCTTTTGTAGGGAATTGGGTCATTATATGGAGGAATGCCTTTGTTTGGAAAAACTAAGAAGTTGGAATATCCACGAGGAGGAAAAAGGGAAGAGGAGAAAGAAGATGAAGAAATTTTGGAGCTTCTTCACATCGGTAGAATGGAGAAGAGAGAAAAGTACACAAAAATTCCATGAAATTAACAGTGTGCTTTTGGAGGTATAAGGGAAGTAAAGGGAAGGGAGGTACTTGAGAGAGTTAGAAATAATGAGGATAATTTTATAGATATGTTGGAAACAGAAAACTGGTCAGATAGGAAAAGTTCAACAAATTCCGAGGAAAGGGGGGAAGTAAAACTATAGGGGGTTTTAAAGGATAGGGGAGAAGAGAAATATTTAATGAAAGGTTTAGGGGAGGAGAAATATTAATTGGGAATAAAGTCAGAAAGTGATAGGGGAAATAATTCCATGGGAGAGAGTGAGGAAAGTTCAGAAAATGGGGTGAGTATCATGGACAAAAATATGAGTACGGAAGATGTAGGTTTTATGAGAAACTTAGTTGGGACTTTTAATTTAAAGATAAGTTTGGGGGGTAATTGAAACTCTGAGACCTCCATTGGCCCTCAGAGTAAGCAGATCCAAAGAAGCTAATCTAGATAGTGCCGACTCCAAACTTGATATAAACCCAAATGACCAACCCCTTGACAGTCAGAACCCCAATATAGATTCACCCCTGTGAAATAACACTTTCTGTGTGCTCAGTTTTACCACATAATACAAAGTTAGAATATGAGATTTGGACACATTCACCCACTTTGACTTTCCCTTAGAAATGCAGCCACCCTGGCAGACAAAACCTCTGACCGACTACACCCCTGTGTGGCGTGGACTCCCTTGAGTCTGCAGCAAAAAGAATCACTGAAAATGGTCAATTAAATTAATAATTATGGCTGGCCAAAGTTTGCCATTTATACAAGGTGCTCTCTAGGAGAGGCAGCTACTTACCCAAAATTTTCTAAGTCCTATTCCCTCTCTAAAACTCTATCTATTCAAGTACGGCACCAATTGAATTAGTGTGTCGTACAGAAAAGTATAGGTGTCGGTGTACTTTCTGTACGGCCATTGTACAACATGGCCAAAATGTCGACACGTGTCATAGCCGGATTTGTTACCTCAATCTCCGGAGTCGCCGCATTCCAACATTGTCGCGCCACGTGTCACATGACGTGGTGATGACTGAAAAACGCCAAAAGTACATAATCCGTGATCGCGGCGCCTATTGTGGCCGTCCGATCAAACCGGATACAATTGTAGCCGTTGAAAATATACGTACGATATTTGTTTCGCGTTCGAAACAAATGCGCGATATCCGTTTCATAAAATACATTAAATCATACTCCGTACTATACAAAACTGTATCTATGCATTACGTATCTATTCCCGTTAGACGAACTAGTCTACGTGTACAAATATAAATATCTGTCAAACCTATTGTACTCTAGCACTGTAATTAGACTTGTTGGTTAAAGCGAACGGCTAGTTTGACGGACGGCAGGTACCAGGATCAAATCTTGGGTCCGTCACACCTTTTAGATAACTCTATTAAGAACTGCCTGTCCACTTTGGACAGCCTAGGCAGCCATGGATCTAACTCCTCTTCAAGTCTTCAGTGACAGCGACAAGTGTGGGGACTTGAGTGAAGAGTTAGAGGTAGGTTGTTAGTGTCCCCTTTTTGCTTTTTTTATTTTACAATCTCTAGACCTAGAAAATACTTAATTTTCAACAGTAATGGCTCTGACATCACTAATGGGAGTGATGCCATCTATGAAGGTGTGCTTGTAAAATAGATAACATCTGGGTGTGTGTTCCACATTGCAGATGGGGCTGGCAGTTTCAACTGCAAGAGGGAAATCGAATTTTGTGTGGATGGAAAAGAGGTGTGGTGGATAAAATCTTTGCTCGGATTTATAAAAAATGGGATGCTAAATAAAATGTGTGTTCAGCAAGATGGACTGTTTATTTTAGCTCATCTAGTAGACCTTTTGAAATATGAGGGTATTTTCTTAAAGTTTTATGAAAGGAAAAGAAAAAGAAAGAAAAAGGGGGAGCGGGTGGTTGTTTGTTTTTTCTGTGTGGGAGTTGAAAAGAAAATAGACTAGAAAATAAAGGGAGTGTTGAGATTTGTGTATTTTCTAGGTCTGTATTTGGATAAGAAAAAGGCACGGGCAGTCTGCCTTTAACTCCCTTCTCCAAGCCCTCACACTAGTTGTAGTCATTGAAGGCTGGAGAGGGAGCTAAAGTCATGGCTGCCTAAGTTGTCAAGAGTAACATGTAGCAGAAATGGTAAATTTACCAAAAGGATTCTGACGTGCCCAGGAATCGATCCTGGTACTTACCGTCCGTGAAGTCGACCGTAGCCGTTAGCTTTATCCAATAGCCTATGATCATTGCTAGACTACAAAAGGTATGATAGATATTTCAATAGATACACGTTGAACGTTCCATTTAACTTCTAGAACGCAATCGTAAAGCATAAAACCTATTGTACTTTATATACCGTACAAAATAAATAATACATACATTTATTTTGACGGTATGTATCGAAAGCTGACATTGATCGACGGCTGTAGTGCGAGCCATGAAACTCTGAGACCTCCATAAGTCCTCATAGTGGACAGCTTGGAAGAAACCTCTAAGATAACCTTGACCCCTTTGTATTTCAGCAAGAATAACTGCCACCCTGGCAAACAAAAACTCACCTTTGTAAAGACAAGACTCCCCTGAGTTGATAGCAAAAAGAATCTCTGAATTTGATAGCAAAAAGAATCTCTGAATTTGCTCCCCTGAGCAGTAAGTTATGGAGGGTCAAAGTTGACCTTTTGTACAGAAGCTCTCTATGAGAGAGGGTCCTATCTTCTAATTTTTCTAAGTCCTATCTCTCTCACAGACTCTATCTACTGATGTATGAAGCCAATCAGATTTTAGTTTCGTACACAAAAGTACAACTGCCGGTGTACTTTATGTACGGCCATTGTACGACATGGCCTAAATGTTGACACGTGGTATGTCCGAATTCGCTCCCTTAATCCTCGGAGATGCCGCGATCCTATGTCATTTCGCCACGTGTCATCCGATGTGGCGATGACCACAAACCGCCGAAATCCTCTTCCGCGATCTTGGCATTAATTCCGGCCGTCCGATTAAATTCACATTTAATCGTAGCCGTAATAAATACATGCGCGGTATTCCTTTCACTAAAGAATTAAATGCGCGGTATTGGTTTCTTATCCCTACCTGAATCCGTACTTTTACATTTACTAGATATATGTCTCCCGTAAATAGTTACAGTTAAATGAACTATCCTACGGATAAATGTTAAAGTAATTATCAAACCATATAGTACATAACACTACTCCTAGACTTAACGGCTAAGGCTACTGGCTACCGGCTGTTTGTCGGCCGGCAGGTACCAGGATCAAATCCTATCACCGGCACATATATTTTAGTAAATTAAACCCCTAACTAAAATATATTTTCCCGTAAACCTCTGGATAGCCTAGGTAGCCATGGCTCTAGCTCCTTCTCGAATTTCTCAGTGACTGCGACAAGTTTGAGATGTTGGAGAGAGAAGTTCGAGGTAGACTGCCTCGGCTTCTTTCTTATTTCTATTGAGACCTAGAAAATACTTTGAAAGACCATTAATTTCTTCAGTAAACCTACCAAAAATAACTACCTATCTCTCTAGACAAAATAGGCAGCTATGGCTGTAGCTCCCTCTCCAACTTTTAGTATTTCAACAAGTGTGGGAGTTGAAGAGAGAAGTTAGAGGCAAATTGCCTCTACTTTATTTTTGCTTTACAAGTTTAAACCTAGAAAATACTAAAATAACTTGTAATTTCTACATCGGAAGCCCTTTCTACCTGCAAATGAGGAGATGCAAGTCCTTTAGTAAGATGGCGGAGAATGACGTGCTTTGCCGCCATCTTGTTGTAGTCCCAAGTATCAACATCATTCTCCTTATTCTTAGGAATAAGGGAAATGAACGGTGAACCGGTTGCTATGGGTGTTTGTATCGGTGTGACTATCTCCTCTTCTTTCCTTTTGTCTATCACAATGCTCTCCCCGTCCTCCGAATGCTCTAGCGGCGATAGATATTCTTTTCTTGTAATCCTACTTCCCCCAAACTATAAAGGAATGGTTAAACTAGATAGACGCATCATTCGTCCACTCACTATCCCCCAAAACCTTTTTTCACACAGAGCTCTTGTCATCATACTCTCCCAGTATATGAAACCAATTCCATTTAAGATGGGTAACCTAGAGGGTGGGCCCATAACTTGCAACCTTCAGACCTCCATTGGTGCTCAGAGTAGGCAGCTTACTTGAAGCCCCTAGGATAGCCCGTGCCCCTTTGACTTTGACCAAGTGTGTCTGTCACCTTGACAAACTACACACTGACCTTACTTCACCCTTGTAAAGAGAAGACTCCTTTGAGTATGCAGCAAAAACAATCTTTGAATTTTCTCCATTGAGCAGTAAGTTATGAATGTTCAAAAATGACATTTTGTATAGGAGTTGTCTAAGAGAGAGGTGTTTATCTAAGATTTCCCTAAGTCCTACCCCCCCCCCTCTAAACCCTCTACTACTGAAGAACGACACCAATGAAATCACTGTAACGTACAGAAAAGTACAGGTATCGGTGTACTTTCTGTACAGCCATTGTAATGCATGGCCATAACGTGGACGTCTGTCATGTCTTGACTCGCTTTCATACTCTCTGGAAATTCCTCAACCCAATGTGATATCGCCACGTGTCATTCGGTGTGTGTACGACCATAAACCGCCTAAGAGTCCATTATGCGATCTTGGTGTTCACCATGGTCGTCCAATTTACATCGGCTTGTAATACACGCCGTCAAAATAAATATTCGCAATATTTGTTTTGTGCGATACTTAAAATACAACTATCTCCATGCATTTCAGTTTGTTTTATTCGTTAAATGAAACCTCCTATGTTTATTTGTTTAAGAAGTTATCAAACCTTATGTATCTCAGCTTAAGTTCTAGACTATAGGACAAAGCTATCGGCTATCGGCTACTCGGACAGATAGTAGGTACTAGGCTCAAATCTTGGTTCCGACGGCCTTTTTGGTAAGTATAACAAAAACTGCTTCTATCTCTTTTAGAGAACATAGTCAGGCATTGTTCTAACTCTCTTTTCAATCTTCAGTGACTACAACAAGTATGGGGACTTGAGAGTAGAGTAAGAAGCAGGCTGCCTTTGCTTCTTTCTTTATTTATTTTGTAATCACCATATATAGAAAATACCATATTTCTACAGTCCGTACTCCACACTATTAAAAACGAACCTATATTAGATTTTTTTACCCTAATTTATCCTTATGTTAAATAGTATAATGAAAAAAATCGAACCATTTACTCTATTTAACTTGATAGAGTCTAAATTTAGGGCGACTAAATTAGCGATATTTACTCTAAGTTCGATTCGCTGTGAAGTGTACGGATATTGAGAACATGACAACGTGGCGTGATGTGTTGAGATCGCACGCGCAAAAATTAAAAATGCGATATTGTACGTTACTGTACCGGTATTGATAACACAACACATTGTACGTCACGCCAACACAAAAATAACAGTAGTGTACGGATATTGAGAACAACTCAGTGTGGCGTGATGTGGCGGGATCGCACGCGCAAAAATTAAAAGTACGATATTGCACGTTACTTAACCGGTATTCATAACATGACATTTTGGCGTGTCGACCAACCAACCGATAAGTTATGAGGTGGAAAAAATGACAATTTATACAAACTCTGAAAGAGAGAGGTGAGTGTCTATCCAAAAAAAAACTAAGTCCTAACCCCTCTCACAATCCCTATCTATTACAGTACGAACCAATCAAATAACTGTAAAGTACTGAAAGATACTACCACCGATGTCCTTTCTGTACGACCTGTGTACGACAAGGCCACTGAGTGGACGCGTGTCACCCTTCCACTCGTTTGTATGTTCCCCGGAATTCCCGCGACCAAATGTTATCCCTCTACGTGGCGCTAGGTCATGCCACGTCCATGGACGCCAAAGTGACCATTCCGCGATCCCGGCAGTGATATATGCCGTCGGATTAAATCCAATATTGAATGTCGCCAGTCAATGTCTGAATCATTTGTTTCGTGCGAAATGACGTCCGCACCGAAACTTTAACTAGTTCTATGTTCTTTTGTTCACATCTTAGATAATTGGTTTCAAGATTATGTCTAAGTTTAAATACTTATCAAACCCTATGTAGTTTAACGAACTTCTACGACAGACTGGTTAGAGATAATGGTTAGACCGTACTCTACCGGTCGGAGGTCGAAACCTGCCGGACTCAACCTTTTGTTAAGAGTGACATAAGTCACTCTTTAGTCTTGCCTGTGGAACTAAGGCAGCCATTGCTCAACCACCCTCTCTATCCTTCAGTGACTACAATAAGTATGGTGGCTACAGAGAGGAGGTGGAGGCAGGCAGTTCGCCCTTTTCTTTTTCTTTTTATACTGATATATTTAGACCTAGAAAATACTCTATAAATATAGAATAATTCAACACTCCCCTTATTTTCTAGTCTAACTTTAACTTCAGTTTTAGTCCACATTTTTCACTGCAATATTTTAATTTGGGAGAAGGCACAGGTTTTCTCATCATATCACCCACCATTTCCTCATCAGATCTATATACAAGATTCACAATCTTTTTCTCAACTTTTTCTCTCACAAAACTCAATCGTATGTTCATATGCTTAGCCTTAAAATGATATTTTGGATTAGCTGCAATTGCAATGGTAGCTTGATTATCACAAAACAGTTCATGCACTCCCTCCTTCATATACCCAAGTTTTTGCAACAAGGATTTGACCCACATCAACTTTTTCACAGCAAAACAAGTGGCCATGTACTTAGCCTCCATAGTAGACTGAGCAACCACCTTTTGTTGCTTGCTGCTCAAACAACAAGCACTTTCCCCCACATACAACATATACCCAGAAGTGCATCTTCTCATAAGTGCATCTCGATAACTGGCATCACTTAAAGTAGTGATACCAGTGTGCTCCCCTCATAAATGCAACCATAACTCTCTGGGTCCTACAAGATATCTTATGACTCTCTTGGATGCCTCCCAATCTTTCTTCCTAGGATCGTTAAGACTCCTACTCATGTTTCCTACTGTTGCCGCTATGTTCGGCCTTGAACAATTCATAAAGTAGATCAAAAATCCTACGACTTGTATATAAGGAATACAGTTTGTAAACTCTCTCTCATTTGGACTCATTTGATCATCTAAGATTATCACTCCTCCTTCTACACTCCCATTAATCTCTTTCTTCAAGTCGATGGGAAGGGTATAACTCTTTGCCTTTTCCATCTGAAATTTCTCAAACATATTACGTATTGCTTCTTTCTGAGTAATTTTGATAATCCTTTTCCCCTTATCTCTCTCCATTTGGATCCCTAAAATATAACTTGCCTCACCTAAATTTTTTCTTATCAAATCTGCTTCTAAGATCTTTCTTTAACTTGTTGATCTTTTTGAAAGATTTACGTAAACACAAGCCGATCATCCACATAAATTGCAATAAAAATTACACCATTCTCATCTTCAAACATATAGATAGAATGGTCACATCTGATCCGGATATATCCTAGACCGGTGAGAAACTCATCTAGTTTTTTATTCCATTGTCAAAGAGCATGCTTCAGTCCATATAAGGACTTTATGAGCCTGCAGACTTTGCTCTCTTCTCCTTCCTCCACAAATCCCTCTTGTTGCCTCATGAATTTTTTTTCCTCTAACTCACCATTAAGAAAGGCAATCTTAATATCCATCTGATGTATTTCCGTTGCTGCCACACTGAGGAAAATCTATACTGATGGGAACCGAACAACCGGGGCAAAAGTCTCCTCATAGTCAATCCCTCCTTTTGGGTGAACCCCTTTGCTACCAATCGAGCCTTATATCTTTCAATGGTATTATTTGGGTTCAGTTTTAGTTTAAACACCCATTTAAAGTCAATCGGTTTTATGTCTGAAGGATAGTGTGCTAGTTCCCAAGTATTTGCTTCCATGATGGAGGCTATCTCATCATTTATGGCTCTATTCCATCAGTCTTCCTCCGGACTGTTTATTGCCTCCGAGTATGACGGAGGCTCATCTGGGTGAGATAGCTTAGTTACTTTTTGAGTTGCCAGATTTTCTTGAATCTATTTGCTGCTCTTTCTCCCCCCCTCAAACTACGAAGATGGGATGGAGGGAAGTCTTGGATTTCTACTTATTGTTTCATCGGCCCCCCTATCCATGGAAGTTGGTTCCGTTTCCTCCTCTTTTGTCTCCTCGAAGTCCATAGGAATATGTGAGGTTTCTAGTGGATCTCCTGTGTCTTGGATCTCCCATGAATGTGCTATCCCTGTTTCACTCATGTCCCTTTCGGGAAAGATGGAGCCCTTCTCACCTTCAGGCTAAAATCTGATTCTTATCTTCTTAGTATATTTAAAGGGGTCAAATGACTTCCCTTCATCCATGACAACTAGGTGTTTGACTAGAATGATATCTCTCATTGCTAAGTCATAGACTCTATATCCCTTAACATCCTCATCATATCATACAAAGTATCCAAGTTTTTTGTTAGCATCTAGTTTTTAGTTTTCCTATCCTTGTCAAGATTGTAAACTTGGCTATTGAATACTTTAAGGTGAGAGATATCTAGTTTCCTTCCAACCCATCTCTTATAAGGTGACACTCCTTTTACAGCTGAGATAACGACTTTTTTGTTAATGTAGTTGGCAGAGTTTATGACTTCTGCCCAAAATCTCTTTCTTATTTTCTTCTTGGCCAACATACTGCATGCACTATCTCACAATGTTTGGTTCAACCTCTCAGCTACCCCATTTTGTTTCGGGTTATGTGGTATGGTTTTCTGGTGCTAAACTCCCTCATCTCTCAAGTATTCCTCAAACTGGTTAGAGGTGCATTCCCCCCCATTATCACTCCTTATTCTCTTAATAGGGGTTCCATGCAACTTCTCACTCCAAGCTTTATATTTTTTGAAATACGTTGATGTTTCAAACTTTGTTTTTAGGAAGTAGACTCTAGTGTATCTAGACCAGTCATCGGTTATTGTCAACATAAACCTTTTTCCTCCAACCGGAGGTACTTTTGCAGGTCCCCAAATATCTGTGTGGACCAAATCTAGTACTTTCTCACCTCTATATGTGGCGGCTTTGGGAAAAGGAAGTGTGTGAGCCTTACCTTTAGCAGAACCACTACAATCATCCATCATTTCATTATCCCAAAACTGAATGCCTTTTACTTCCCAAAGATTTTTCATTTCCCTTAACATATCAAAATGCACATGCCCCTATCCCTTATGCCAAATCATCAACTTTGGAAAAACAACATAGTAAACATTTTTCTTTTCATTACTCATGTTAAGCCTAAACATTCCTTGGCTACCCTTATCTGCCATGAAGTAAACTTCATCCACATACTTTGTTGTAAAGACTCCCTTTGTAGGGAAGGTATCAAACTCTTTGTCATCTAACACAGACGTAGAGACAAGAATTTAACTCAGTTGAGAAATGTAGAGTATATCTGAGAAGGTGAGTATAGAAGTCTTTCCCTCCACTAAGAATTTCAGATCTACCGATCCGACTAGATCTATTGTAACCACTCTCCTATCCCCATACTCTATCTCTACAGTAGTAATTTTTCTTAGCTTAGTAAAGAGATGCTTATCACGACACATATGCATGGATGCACCTGAGTCAATAATCCATCCTTCCTGTGGAGCTTCCCGAATTGCTCCGAGAGCACATTTTTGTTTCCGAGGGATCTCCTTCTCCTCCAGACTCTCGTTAAGAAGATGCTCCCTATTCTCCTCCTTAGATGACTCGTCCTCAGTTTCTATTTTCACTTTTGTAACCACAAGTGCTTTGTTCTTCCTTCTGGAAGAACCCACTTCATGGTTCTCTAAGAGCCTCAGCTTCGACAACTTGACACAATCTGGTAGGAAGTGTCCCGACGTTTTACAAAAATGACAAAGACCCTTTGGAGGCCTCGGTCCTCTAGTCTGATCTCTTTCCCCTTTGTACGGTTTCTTCGGGTCTTTCCCCCATCGGTCCCCTCCTACAACTAGAGCTTGAATGCTCTTTTCCCCTCTTTTAATCTCCATTGTGTTTTCCTGCAAAAGTATCTTTTAAACCATTGTATTCCACTTCCATGATCTATCATTCATTTCCTGTACCGGTACACTATGTTCTCATACTCATCTAGTAACTTCATGATGAGAGTGTTAACTTTCATCTTCATTGTACCTGTCCACCCGGCACTTTCCATCTCCATATAAAAACAAAAGAGATCATTACAATAATCTAACATTTTTCCTCCTTTCTAAGTGTAACTCACTATTTTTTGCTCAGCCAACTGGAGCTTTTGAATAGTACCAACTCTATAGATTTCCACCAAACTCACCCACAACTCCTCGGCTTTGTAATTGTGAAGGTGAGGGGTGGCCAAAGCTTGAGTGAGGTGTCTTAGAATCAAGTTCTTGGCAGCCAAATTTACGTCTTCCCACATTTGAGTATCGTTCTCCGCGGTCTTCACAGCCGCCGCTCCTAGTGCCGTGGCAATAAGGGTAAGGGGTGTTTCCTTCTCTTTCCCCTTTTCGGACACATTGCTGTCCTCATCATCTGCCTCCTCTGCTGAGGCAGTCGCTGGTGCAAGAAACCTTACTCCTCCAAATTGTGGTGGAGTTCTCGAAATTGGATGTTTCACTTGTCCACTTTTGATACCCCAATATCGTTTTTCGCATAAAGCCCCCATCATCATGGCTTCCCAATAGATGAATCCAGATCCATAGAAGGTGGGCACCCTAAAGGGTGGGCTCATAACCAGCAATTTTGTGTCCTCCATTGAACTACATAATTTAGGAAGCCTCTATATTGTTTTTAAATAACCCGTTTCAAGCCACAACTAGTGTTGCCCAAGAAGGCAAACTGATAGTTTGAGTGCACCCCTATGCAGCTTAGACTCGCTTGAGTCCGAAGCGAAAAGAATCAATGAAACGGCCAACCAACCGATAAGTTATGAGGTGGCAAAAATGCTAATTTATACAAACTCTCAAAGAGAGAGGTAAATGTCTATCCAAAAACAAGCTAAGTCCTAACCCCTCTCAGAATCTCTATCTACTACAGTACGAACCAATCAAATAACTGTAAAGTATAGAAAGTTACTACGGCCGATGTCCTTTTTGGACGGCCTGTGTACGACAAGGCCATTATGGGACGCGTGCCACCCTTCCACTTATCTATATGTTCCCGATAATTCCAGCAACCAAATGTTATCCCTCCACGTGGCGCCAGGTCATGCCACGTCCATAGACGCCAAATTGACCATTCTGCGATCCCGACAGTGATATATGCCGTTGGATTAAATCCAACATTTGATGTCGGCCGTCAAAACAAATGTCTGAATGTTTTGTTTCGTGCAAAATGACGTCTGCACCGAATTCCTTTGAGGTGTATTCTTTCGTATTATCACTTCTTATCACTTTTATTGAGGTTTTATATATATTTTTACTCCATACTTTGTATTATTTGAAACATCTTAGTACCTCTTACTTATGTCTAAGAAAATGTACCAAGTGTATCTAGACGAATCATTTATAATGGTTAGGATCCATCTTTTCCCCCTATGTGAAACATACCTTGCTATTCCCCAAACATCGGTGTGAACTGCAATTGTGTGGTCTCGATTGACCCAGAGAATGAGCAGCCTATGTAAAGCCTCTAGGATAATATTTGCCCCTTCTACTTTCCCGTTGAATACGTGCCGCTCAGGCACACAAATATTCTAACCACTCTCACCCTTATAAGGAGAAGACTCCCCTGGGTCAAACGTAAAAAGAATCACTGAATTTGCTCCCCTGAGCAGTAAGTTATGGTTGGTCAAAGATGACCTTTATAGTTACAAGCTCTCTTAGAGAGAGGTACCTAAATTTCACTAAGTCTTGGTCTGCCTACTTACGACTGCCTACAACTAAACCCTAGTCCAATAGTAACACTATATAGTACAAGAAGGTACATTAGGCGATGTACGTATTGTACATCCATTGTACGACATGGCTTTCAAAGTGACGCCAGTCAAAACGTGAGCCATAGTTCCTCCTCCCATCATCTCCGGTATCCAATAGTATGGTGCCACGTGGCTTCGCGTGACGCTATCCCCAAAGGCCGCCATAATTTTATTGCGGGTGGCGGCTGCAATTGTGGCCGTCCGATCATTTGTATTTATGCGGCTTCGATTCGCTTCCATGCATGATTTGATTAATGCGTGTTTTCGTTAGTCTGCTGCAAATTAGCCCGTTTTACAAATAGATAAATATGCGTGAAACGTAATACGTATATCGTTTCGTTAGTGCCTTAATGGATAAGGCTAAGGTCTAACTAGTAGTTTGTAGACCCCGGTTCAAATCCGGCTAGATGCAGTATTTTGGTACAACTAGTAAAATACTTTCTATTTAATTCTCCCTTCTAAATGACGCGGCAGCCATGGAGTGCCTTTGATTCTCTCTTTCTTTCTCTTTACATTCTAACTAAACTATAGAAGTGAACTATTAATTACCTTTTCAACACTCCCCTTAATTCTTAGTCACTTTTCAATTTTAATCCACAGTTTTCTCTACAATAAATAAACTTAGGGGAAGATACTGGTTTTGTCATCATGTCTGCAATCATTTCTTTATCAGTTTTATGAACCAGTTTAATGATTTTATTTTCAACCTTCTCTCTGACAAAGCTTACTCTAATATCCATATGCTTAGCTTTGAAGTGATGTTTCGGATTAGTTGCAATAGAAATAGCAACTTGATTATCACAAAAAACATTCTGAGTTCTTGTCTTCATGAACCCGAGTTCTTCAAGAAGAGATTTCACCCACATTAATTGTTTGGTAGCAGCACAGGAATCCATGTATTTAGCCTCCATAGTGGACTGAGCAACTATTGATATTTGGGTATTTTCTAGGTCTTTTTAGGATAGAAAAGTAGCAGAGGAAGTCTGCCTCTAACCTCCTTCTCCAAGCCCCCACACTTGTTCTAGTCACTGAAGGCAGGAGAGGGAGCTAGAGCCATGGCTGCCTAAGCTCTCTAGAGAGACAGAAATAGATAATAGGTATGTTTACCAAAAAGGTATTTGACGGACCCAGGAATTGATCCTACTACTTGTCGTACGTCAAACGTACCGTAGCCGTTAGCTTTGTCCATTTAGTATAGGACTAGTGCTAAGACGTATATGGTTTAATAAATATTTAAATACTTATAGGTAGGCTTTTCCATTTAACTGGGTTACGGTATATAGGTCATAAAAACAGCTATACTTTTAGTACCGGACAAAACAAATAGTACGAACATTTCTTTCGACGGTCCGTATGAAATGCCGATATAAATCGGACGGCCGTGATTAGCGCCGGCTACGCGAAAGGATAATTTGGCGGTTTGCGGACGTCACCACTCCGGATGACACGTGGCGACATCTTAAGGGATTACGCAATTTCCGGAACGGCAGAAAAAAAATCCAAGAGTGACAAATGTCGCACTATGGCAAAATCGTACAATGTACGTATAGAAAGTACTCCGGCACTTGTACTTTCTTGTACCGTACCATTTTTTTGACGCGGCATGACCTGGCGCCACGTGGAGAGATAAGATTTGGAGGCAGGAATTCCAGAGATTATAAGAGCGAATCCGGATAGGACATTTGTTGACTTTTTAGCCATGTCGTACGATGACTGTACAAAAGGTACACCGGCATCTGTACCTTTATGTACTATACAGTAATGTGATTGGTCAGTACCTCAGTACTAGAGGGTTTAGAGAGGGGTTTAGGACTTAGAATATTTCGGGTAGGTAGATGACTCTCCCAAAGAGCACCTTGTATAAATGGCAAACTTTGGCCAGCCATAACTATCAATTCAATTGACCAAATTCAGTGATTCTTGTTGCTGCGCACTCAAGAGAGTCCAGGCTACACAAGGGTGTAGTTGGTCAGGGTCTTTGCCTGCCTGGGTGGCTGCATTTCTTAGGGAAAGTCAAAGTGGGTGAATGTGTCCAAATCCCATATTCTAACTTTGCATTCTGTAGTGAAACTGAGCACACAGAAAGTCTTATTTCACAAGGGTGAAGCTGTAATGGGGTTCTAATTTTCAAGGGGTCAATCATTTGGGTTTATATTAACTTGGAGTCGGCACTATCTAGATTAGCTTCCTTTGGACCTGCGAATTCTGTGTGGCAATGGAGCCCATAGAATTTCAACAACTACTTTCTGTTGCTTGCTACTCCAACAACATGCACCAAATCCAATTTTCAACACATATCCAGTCGTACACCGCCTTAAAGGCACATCTCCATAACTGGCATCACTCCACGTTGTGATGTCAGTGTGCTCCCCTCCCAAAAGCAACCACAATTCCCTTATCCCCACCAGATGCCTCATTCCCCTTTTGGGGGCCTCATAATCTCTCTTTCTTAGTTCATTTAGACTCTTGCTGAGGACTCCTACGGCAGGATCTATATTCGGCCGGGTAGAATTTAAAAAATATACAAAACTACCTACAATCTGCCGATAAGGGATATTTTCTATAAATCTTCTTTCTATCTCATCTATCTCATCATTTATGATCAATATTTTTCCCTCTTCACTCCCATCACTCACTTTCTTCAAATCCATGGGAGTAGTATATCCGTTTGCTTTCTCCATTTGAAATATTTCTAGCATATTACCAATTGCTTCTTTCTGAGTGAGTCTTATAATCCTATTCCCTCTATCTCTCTCCATTTGAATTCCCAAAATGTACTTTGCTTCGCCGAGATCTTTCATGTCAAAGCGGCTTCTAAGATCCCGTTTTAGTTTGTTAATTTTATCTAATGACTTGCTTAAGACCAACAAATCATCCACATAAATAGCAATAAATATCACTCCATCCTCATCCTCAAATAAATATATGGAGTGATCTGAACTAATTCTGATATACCCCAAACCGGTCAAAATTTCGTCGAGCTTTATATTCCACTGTCGCGAGGCTTCCTTAAGCCCATAGAGTGATTTTATCAGTTTGCAAACTTTGTTTTCTTCCCCACTTTCCACGAATCCTTCCGGTTGCCTCATGTTAATTTCTTCTTCCAACTCTCCGTGCAAAAAGGCCGTTTTAATATCCATTTGGTGGATTTCCATATCCTCTGCTGTGGCTATACTTAAAAGGATTCTAACAGAAGGAAATCTGACAACAGGTGGAAAGGTTTCTTCGTAGTCTATCCCCTTTTTCTGAGTATATCTCTTTGCAACTAACTTAGCTTTGTACCTCTCAATGGTATTATTCGGGTTTAATTTAAGTTTAAAAACCCACTTACATCCGATCGGTTTTTGGTCCGATGGACAATTTACCAACTCCCATGTATTGGCTTCCATGATAGAGGTCATTTCTTCATTTATAGCTGTGATCCACCGACTACTTTCTGGAGTGTTTATAGCCTCTAAGTACGTCTAAGGTTCATCTGGGTGAGACATCTTTGTGAGTTGGTTATTTACTTGTCTTTCTTGAAGTCGTTTACTACTTCTTCTTCCCTTTCAAAATCGCACGAAGGTATAGAAGGCATCCTTGGGTTTCGTTTAGGGAGATTTTCAGCTCCCCTATCTTCCAATTCCGGTGTCTCATCAAGTTCCTCTTCGGTTTCCACTTCGTATTGTGGGGTTGCCTCGGATGTTGTCCTTTCCTCCTTCTCCTTTGGTAATCTACAGATTTTTCTATTTCTCCCTCTTCCTTCTCTTCATTTTCAAAGTCAAAGTCACAAAACTGATCCGTTTCAAATCTGATTTTGACTTCCTTATTATATTTGAATGGATCAATGGACTTCTCTTCATTTATCACCACTATGTGTTTTACCAAAATTATATCTTTCTTTTTCAAGTCATACACTCGGTATCCTTTTGTGCTCTCATCATATCCTTCAAGATATCCTGGCTTCCCTCTCCCCTCTAACTTCCATTTAGTCTTATCGGAATCCAAACTGTAGACTTGACTTCCGAACACTCTCAAACTTGACAAATCAAGCTTTCTTCCTGTCCACCTCTCATACGGAGTTTCCTCCTTATTTGTTGAAGTTAAAACTCTATTTTTGATGAAATTAGCATAGTTCATAGACTCCGCCCAAAACTGCAACCCTATCCTCTTATCATTTAACATACTTCTGGACATATCTCCTAAAGTTCTATTCACTCTTTTTGCTACTCCATTTTGTTCCGTATTATAGGGAACAATTTTCTCATGATGAATTCCTTCTTCTTTAAGATATTTTTCAAATTCCCTTGAGGTGTATTCTTTCCCATTATCACTTCTTATCTCTTTTATTGAGGTTTTGTGTAGTTTTTCACTCCATTCTTTATACTCTTGGAAACATCACAATACCTCTGACTTATGTCTGAGAAAGTATACCTTCGTGTATCTAGACCAATCATATGTGATAGTTAAAATCCACCTCTTCCCCCTATGTGAAGCATATCTAGCAGGTCCCCAAACATCGGTGTGAATTAGATCTAATACTTTCTCTCTCTTATATATGGTTTCCTTTGGAAATGGAAGTCTATGAATCTTCCCTTGGGCAAATCCACTCCAATCATCAAAGGTCTCATCATCCTCAAAAATAATACCCTCCACTATTCCATTTTTCTTCATTTTCTTTAATGTATCTAGATGCACATGCCCCAACCTTTTGTGCCAAAGCATCATCTCACTTGCACAAGAGTGGAGAACACTCTTTTCATTGCAAAGCACAATTCTGAACATTCCCTGATTGCCCTTCTCAGCTATGAAATAAACCTCATTATCAAAGCTTGATGTGAAGATTCCTTTCCTACTTCCTGTTTCAAACTCATTTTCATTTAGGTTAGCTGTTGAGACAAAGTTCTTACTAAGCTGTGGAATGTAAAGAACTTCTGAGAGTGTTACAATTGAGGCCTTTCCATTAACTAGAACCTTCAAGTCAACAGTTCCAACAAGACTTGTGGTTTCTACTCTACCATCTCCGTACTCTATCTCAAATGTTGGGATCTTTCTCAGTTTAGTGAACCACCTTTTATCTTTACACATATGCATTGAGGCCCCTGAGTGTATGATCCACCCATCTTCAGGTGGATCCCTCTTACCTCCAAAAGCACACTTTTGTCTCCGTGGAATGTCAACATGCTTTTCAGTGTTTTTCGGATTAAGAAGAAGCTCCTCAAGCTCCTCAAGCTCCTCTTCCTGTTCGGTTTCTTCGTTCTCTTGCTCATCATGAACTTGTGTTAGGAAATCGTTTTTCTTTCCTCCATTTCTTGAGTTCCCTTGCCCATCATTTAGTCAAAGATCTACAAGTTTGCCACAATCTGCCATATAGTGTCCCGGTTTCTTGCAGAAGTGACAAAATCCTCCTCGAGAAGTTCCTCTCCCCTGTCTATCAAATCTGCCACCTTCTTGTCCTCTTCCTCCAAAGTTTCGATAAGGATCTTTCTCTCTCTCCTCATCACGCTTCCGCCAATCAGCTCCTGCAGACAATGCTTGAACACTTCGACTCCCTCTCCTAAGCTCTATGGTGCTTACTTTCACTAAAATCATTCCCACTGTGTCATCATAATTCCAATTGCTATCTCCTATGTCTTGCAAACGATTAATGATATTCTCATACTCTGCAGGTAGTTTCATCATTAATGTGTTCACTCTTTGTCTCTCAGACCATGAGTTACCTGCACTCTCTAGCTCTCCAAATAATGCTCCTAAATCATTGCAATAATTATTCATTCTTCCTCCCTTATAAGTATAAGCTGCAATCTTGTTTTCTGCCAACTGTTGATGCTGCAATGATCCACTCTTATATTTGTTAACTAGTGATTTCCAAATCTGAGATGAAGATTTGACGTGCATAAGGGAAATGGCAATGCCCTTTGCTACACTTTTAAGAATTAAGAGCTTAGCAAACTTGTCTTTGAAGTTCCACTTTTCATGCTCCGATCTTTCGATCTGAACCATTATCATCTTTGCATGGGTGCTGCTGCCGATATCGCCTTCGGCAATGGTGTCACTTGAGTTGCAACTCCTCCCATTTCTCCTTCTATGACAATCTCCTCTCCTTCCTCGTCTTCATCCTCAGTGATGGTGGCAGCTGTTCTTCTTACTGTAAAGGCGGAGGTGCTAAAAAAACGCGTTCCTCCAAACCCAGGTGGAGGTGGGCATCGAACTTGTCCGTACACTATGCCCCATTGGTGTTTCTCAAATAGTTCTCCCTCCATCATCATTTCCAATAAAGAAAGTCTGATCCATCAAATATGGGCACCCTAGAGGGTGGGCCCATAACCTGCAATTCAGTGGTCTCCATTGACCGAGAGAATGAGCAGCCTATGTAAAGCCTCTAGGATAATATTTTCCCCTTATACTTTCCCGTTGAATAAGCGCCGCTCAGGCACACAAATATTCTCACCACTCTCACCCTTGTGAGGACAAGACTCTCCTGAGTCAAACGCAAAAAAAATCACTGAATTTGCTCCCCTGAGCAGTAAGTTATGGTTGGTCAAAGCTCTCTTAGAGAGAGGTACCTAAATTTCACTAAGTCCTGGTTTACCTACTTACGACTGCCTACTACTAAACCCTAGTCCAATAGAAACAGTATATAGTACAAGAAGGTACATTAGGCGATGTACTTATTCTACGGCCATTGTACGACATGGCTTTCAAAGTGACGCTTGTCAAAACGCGAGCCATGGTTCCACCTCCCATCATCTCCGGTATCCAATAGTATGGTGCCATGTGGCTTCGCGTGACGCTATCCCCAAAGGCCGCCAAAAGTTTATTGCGGGTGGCGGCTGCAATTGTGGCCGTACGATCATTTGTATTTATGCGGCTTCGATTCGCTTCCATGCATGAATTGATTAATGCGTGTTTTCGTTAGTCTGCTGCAAATTAGCCCGTTTAACAAATAGATAAATATGCGTGAAACGTAATACGTATATCGTTTCGTTAGTGCCTTAATGGATAAGGCTAAGGTCTAAGTAGTAGTTTGAGACCCCGGTTCAAATGCTGCTTGATGCAGTATTTTGCTACAAATAGTAAAATACCTTCTATTTCATTCTCCCTCCTAAATATCGCGGCAGCCATGTCGTGCCTTTGGTTCTCTCTTTCTCTCTCTTTACATTCTAACTAAACTATAAAAGTGAACTATTAATTACCTCTTTTCAACATGAACTATATCTAATACTTTCTTTCTTCTAAATATGGATGCCTTTGGAATTGGGAGTCTATGAATCTTCCCTAGGGCAGATGCACTACAATCATCTGAGGTCTCATCATCTCCAAACTCATTTCCATCCACTATTCTTTTTTTCTTCATTTTCTTTAATCTATGTAGATTCAGATTTCCCAACCTCTTGTGCCTAAGCATCATATCACTTCTACACGAGTAGAGAACACCCTTTTTATTGCAAAGTACAATTCTGAATATTCCTTTTCTACCCTTTTCAGCTATGAAATAAACCTCATTATCAAAGCTAGCTGTGAAGATTCCTTTCTTAGTTCCTGTTTCGAACTCTTTTTCATCTAGAACAGTTGTAGAGACTAGATTATTCCTTAGCTCTGGAATGTAAAGAACATCTGAGATTATTATAATTGAAGCCTTTCCATCAACTAAAACTTTTAAATCAACCGATCCAACAAGACTTGTGGTTTCTACTCTACCATCTCTATACTCTATCTCAACAGTTGGAATTTTTCTTAATTTAGTAAACCACCTCTTATCCTTGCACATATGGATTGAGGCCCTTGAGTCTATGATCCACCCATCCTCAGGTGGATCCGTGTAACCTCTGAAAGTACACTTTTGTCTCCGTAGAATGTCTATATGTTTCTCAGTGGTTTTTAGTTTAAGAAGTAGCTCTTCAAGCTCCTCTTCTAGTTCGGTTACGTCATTTTCTTCCTCGTCATGAACTTGAGTCAGAAAAGCCTTTTTCATTCCTCCATCTCTTCAGGAACCTTGTCCATCTTTCTGTCAAAGATCTGCAAACTTTACACAATCTGCTATATAATGTCCCGGTTTCTTGCAGAAGTGACATAGTCCACCTCGAGGAACTCCTCTCCCCTCTCGATCAAACTTGCCACCTCCTTATCATTTTCTTGCAAAGTTTCGATAGAATCCTTTCCATTTTCCTCATCACGCTTCCGCCAATCAGATCCTGCAGCCAATGCTTGAACACTCGGACTTCCTCTCCTAAGTTCTATGGTACTCTCTTCCACTAAAATCATCCCCATTGTATCATCCCAATTCCAATTGCTATCACGAAGATCCTGCAACACATTAATGATATTCTCATATTCTTCAGGTAGTTTTATTATCAGTCTATATAGTATTTGTCTCTCAGACCATGAGTTACCTACGCTTTTTAGTTCTCCAAATAATGCTCCTAAGTCATTGCAATAATCATTCATACTTCCTCCCTTGTAAATATAAGCTTAAATATTATTTTCTGCCAGCTGTTACTGGTGCAATGACCCACTCTTATATTTGTTTACAAGAGATACCCAAATCTGAGAGGAAGATATAACATGCATAAAGGGAATGGAAATACCATTCACTACACTTTTGAGAATTAAGAGTTTAGCCACCTTGTCCTTATAGTTTCCAATTTTTATATTTTGACCGCTTAGTCTGACTCCCTGTCACTGTTGCTGGTGGTGATGTTGCTGTATCATCCTTGACAATGGAGTCCGTCGAAAAGCAAATCCTCCCTTTTCTCTTTCCATGATTATTTCCTCTCCTTCCTCGTCATCGTTCGTGATGGTGGCTGTGGTGGTGGAGGTAGCACAAAAACGTGTTCCTCCCAACCTAGGTGGAGATGGGCATCAAATTTGCCCAGACACTATGCCTTATACGTGCTTCTCAAAAAGTTCTCCCTCCATCATCATTTCCCAATAAATAAAGTGTTATTCATTAAATATGGGCACCCTAGAGGGTGGGCCAATAACCTGAAATTATGTGGTCTCCATTAACCCACAAAATGAGCAGCCTATGTAAAGCCTCTTGGATAATATTTGCCCCTTTCCCACTGAATAAATTCCGCCCAGGATAGCAAAATATTTTGACCACCCTCACCTTTGTGAGGACAAGGTTCCCTTGAGTTAAACACAAAAAAATGACTGAATTTGCTCCCCTAAGCAGTAAGTTATAGTTGGCCAAAGATGGCCTATAAATACAAAAGGTCACTTGGAGAGAGGCGCCTCAAACACGCTAAGTCCCTAAACTTCTGCTCACAACTACCTACTACTCTACCCTAGGCCAATCAAAAGAGAGTATAGTAGAAAAAAGTACTGTGGCCGATTGTACTTCTTGTAAGGCTATTCTTCAACATTGTCTTTTGGTTGACACTTCTCAATATGGGAGCCATCGTTCCTTCTCCGATCCTTTCCAACATCCATTGATGTGGCGCCACATGGCACAACGCGTCGCTATGCTCGAAAACCGCCAAAGATTCATTCGGGTTTGTAGGGGGCAACAACATCCGTCCGATCATGTATTTTACACGGTTAGATTTGCGTTCGCGAGAGCCGTTTGACTATGGATATCGTTTCGTCAATTTTGGTTTGTTTCAGTGAAAGTGACGTTTACATAACACTTTAATTATAATACCAAACTATATACGTATATCCTTTCGTCAACACCATAATGGATAAGGTGTGTATCTATATAGTATTGTAGACCTACGTTCAAATCAAGTATATGGCGTCATTTTGGTAATCTATCAATCTGTTTGCCTCTGTGCCTATTTCTTTCTGACTATGGCGGCACCCATGGTGACTCTCTCTCTCTCTCTTCACTGTAGAGTCTAAATTAATAAGTAAATATTTTTTACTTCTTTTCAACAATCTACAATGTACTTGTCCACACGGCACTCTCCATCTCCATATAGAAACAAGAGAGATCATTATAGAAGTCTAACATCTTTCCCCCTTTGTAAGTATAATTCCCTAACTATTGCTCGGCCAAAAAGAGCTCCTAAATAGTACAAGCTCTATAGATCACCACCATACTCACCCACAACTCCTCGGCCTTATACATGTGAAGGTGGGGGGTTGCCAAAGCCTGAGTGAGGTGTCTTAGAATGAATTTTTTAGCAACCATGTTGGTGTTTTCCCACGTTTGGTATTGTTCTCCACGGTCTTCACGGTCGTCGCTCCGGGTTCTGTGGCAATAGGAGCAATAGGAGCAATAGGAGTAAGAGGTGTCTCCTTCTTTTTCCCCTTTTGAGACACATTGGTGTCTCGATCATCTGCCTCCTTTCTTGCAGCAGATACTATTGCAAAAAACCTTATTCCGCCAATTACAGGTGCAATTCACTGAGGTCGACGTTTCACTTGTCCACTGACAATACCCCAGTATCATTTTTTGCAACTGTGAGACCTCCATAGGTTCTATACTGTGAGACCTCCATAGGTTCTCATAGTAGGCAGCTCACACAAAGCCTCTAGGATAACCCTGACCCCTTTGTGTTTCAGCAAGAATAACTATCACCTTGACAGACAAAAAACTCTAACCACCTTCACCCTTGTGAAGGCAAGACTCCCATGAGTCTATAGCAAAAAGAATCTCTGAATTTGCTCCCTTGAGCAGTAAGTTATGGCTGGTCAAAAATGACTTTTATATTTTCAAGCTCTCTTAGATAGAGGTACCTAAATATCACTAAGTCTTGGTCTGCCTACTCACGACTACCTACTTCTTAAACCTAGTCCAATAGGAACACTATATAGTACAAGAAGGTACAATGGGCGATGTACTTACTGTACGTCTATTGTACGACATAGTCTACAAGGTAACACCTCTCAAATTGGGAGCCATGGTTCCTCTTCCCATCTTCTCCGGTATCAAATAATGCGGGGCCACGTGGCACCGCGTGACGCTATCTCCGAATACCGCCAAAAGCTCACTTCGGGTGGCGGCTATAAGGCTCGCCGTCCGATCAAAACATATTTTACAAGGTTTAGATTCGCGTACGTGCATGAATTGTTCCTCTTCGTTAGTTGGCGTTAGTTAGCCGTTGCGTTAATGTTTATCTAACTTTGAAATCCGTCACATGTATTGTTTCGTAGCGCCAAAATTTAAGGATCCCGGCTATAAAGAATAAGAGGTCGCTAGTTCAAATCTGGACTCAGGCAACATTTTGGTAAAATGTCATCTATTTCAAAATCTGCCACTTTCTTAATATAGCGCCACCCATGGCGTGCCTTTGATCCTCACTCTATCTCTTTAAAGTATAACTAAAATAGAGAATTGAATTATTAATTACCTCTTTTCATCAACAACTACCTCTCTCTCTCTGGAAAGCACAAGCAGCCATGGCTCTACCTCCCTCTTCAACCTTCTGTGACTAAAACAAGTGTGGGAGTTAAAGATAGGAGTTAGAGGCAAATTGCCTCGACTTCTTTTCTGCATTTCATTTTAGACCAAAAAAATACTAAAAGAACCATTAATTTCTACACTCCCCTTATTTTCTAGTCACTCTTTAATTTGAGACCACAAAATTTGCTTAGGGGAAGGCACACGTTTGGTCATCATGTTTGCTGCCATCTCTCTATCTGGTCTATACTCTAAACTGATTATTTTGTTTTCTACCTTCTTTCCAACAAAGCTAAGTCTTATGTCCATGTGTTTGGCTTTATAATGATGTTTAGGATTGGCAGTAATAGCGATTGCTGCTTGATAATCACAAAAAAAATTGTGCACACCACTCTTAAGGTGACGAAGCTCACCAAGCAAAGACTTGACCCACATCAATTCTTTTACAATAGAGAAAGAGGCCATATATTTAGCCTCTATGGTGGACTGAGCAATGAACTTTTGTTGTTTTCTACTCCATCAACAAGCTCCATCACCCACATACAATACATATCCAGAAGTACATCTCCTCATCGGAGCATCACCATAACTGGCATCACTCCAAGTAGTGATGTCAATATTCCCTCCACCCAAATGCAACCATAGATCCCTATTTCCTATCAAATATCTAAGGACTCTCTTAGCTGTCTCCCAATCTCTCTTAGTGGGAGAATTTAGAATTCTACTCAGCACTCCTACAGCTGCAGCCAAATCTAGCCAGGTAGAATTCATAAAATAGATTAGGCTTCCCAATACTTGCCTGTAAGGAATAACCTGTAAGGAATAACCTGCATGAACTTTTGTTCTTCAGTACCTAATTCCTTGTCTAAGTTAATGACTCCGTCTTCCACACTCCCCTCACTTCCCTTCTTCAAATCCATTGGAGTTGTACAACTATTAGCCTTATCCATCTGACATTTTTCCAACATGTTCTCTATTGCTTTCTTTTTAGTTAGTATAATAAACTTTCTTTCTCGGTCTCTTCTACCTAAATTCCCAAAATATATCTTGCCTCCCCCACATCCTTCATCTTAAATCTCCCCTTAAGATATGTTTTCATTTTATTAATTTTGTCCATTGATTTACTTAGTACAAGCAAATCATCAACATAAATTGCAATAAAAACAATACCTTCCTCATTTTCAAAATCATACATTGAGAGATCTGAGCTGATCCGTATATATCCGAGACCGGTAAAAAACTCATCAAGCTTTTTATTCCAGTGTCGAGGCGCCTGTTTCAAACCATAAAGAGATTTAATCAGTCGGCATACCTTACTCTTCTTTCTTGCTCCACAAATCCTTCGATTTGTCGCATCAAGATCTCCTCTTCTAATTCTCCATGCCAAAAGGTTGTCTTGATTTCCATCTAGTGCACCTCTATGTCTTCCGCAGCTGCCAAACTGAGAAGTATGCGGATGGAGGGAAATCTGACGACCAGAGCAAAGGTTTCCTCGTAGTCGATTCCCTCTTTGTGTGTGAATCTTTTAGCCACAAACCGAGCCTTGTAGCACTCAATGGTGTTATTTGGGTTCAGTTTTAATTTGAACACCCACTTAGAACCGATTCGTTTTCGGTTAGGTGGAGAATCCACCAGCTCCCAAGTATCCGCTGCTATAATTGAGGTTATCTCCTCATTGATGGTTGTTTTCCACCGGTTCCTTTCTAGACAATTCATCGCCTCTCCATAAGTTTGAGGTTCATCCGGATGAGATAGTTTTGTTACCTTGTTATTAACCTATTTTTCTTGCAACCTTTTGCTACTTCTCCTTCCTCCGTTAAATATTATGTGGCCGGAATAGATAGTTCCGTGGGTTCTTTCGAACAATCTTGGCTTCTCCGCTGTCCATCGATTCTGAATTAATTTCCACCACGTATTTCGCTTCGAGTAGAGTTGTCACTAGAATTTCCGCGGCCAAGTCCTTCTCGGTCTGATTTTTACCTATAAGAATGTCATCTTCTCGAAAACCAGGATAGTTTGGAAGCTCAAAGTCATCGGAATTTTTTGACTCAAATATGATTTTTACTGACTTTGTATATTTGATGGGATCCACAGACTTTTCTTCATCCATAACTACAAGATGATTTACTATAATTATATCTTCCCTTTTTAGATCATAAACTCTGTATCCTTTTACATCCTTATCATATCCTAATAAGTACTGCGATTTTCCTTTAGGGTCTAACTGCAATTATGTGTCCTCCATTGGACTACAGAATACAAGAAGCCTCTAGATAGTATTTAACTAGCCCACTTCAAGCCACAACCACTGCTGCCCAAGAAGGCAAACTGACAATTTGACTGCGTCCTTATGCAGCCTGGACTCCCCTGAGTCCATAGCAAAAATAATCACTGAAAACGACCAACTAGCCGATAAGTTAAGAGTCAGCAAAAATGCCAAGTTTATACAAACTCTCAAAAGGAGAGAGGTACCTATCTACCAAATTCTCCAAGTCCTAGATCCCTCTCACAACCCCTATCTATTGAAGTACGAACCAATCAGATCACTGTAGGGTATAGAAAAGTACTATGGTCGATGTACTTTCTTTACGGCCTATGTACGGCAACCCTATTAAGTGGACGCGTGTCCACTTTTAACTTGTCTTTATGTTTGTCGGAATTCCTGCTACCAAATGTAATCTCTCCGCGTGGCGCCACGTCATGCCACGTCCATAAACGCCAAAGTGACCATTTTACGATCTCGACAGTGACATACGCCGTCCGATTAAATCCGACATTAAATGTTCGCCGTAAAAAAAAATGTCCGATTCATTTGTTTTCGTGGGAGATAATGTTCGCACTTTATAATACTTCGTTCTATGTTCCTTCGTTCATCATTTTGTTAATTCAATTTATGGTCGTAACATTGTTTAAATATATATCAAACCTAATGTATCTTAATCGACATCTACGACAGACTGGCTAGAGCTAACGGTTACGCCGTGCTCTGCCAGTCGGAGGTTCGAGTCCTGCCGGACTCAACCTTTTGTTGAGAGTGACATAAGTCACTCTTTAGCCCTGCGTGCTTAAGCTAGGACAACCATGGCTCAGCCACCCTCTGTATCCCTCAGTGACTACGTCAAGTTTTGTGGGTAGAGAGAGGAGGTGGATGCAGGCTGTCCGCCTTTTCCTTTCGTCTATTTGTACTAAATTTAGACCTAAAAAATACCATATAAAACTAATAATTTCACACTCCCCTTATTTTCTAGTCCAATTTAAATTTCAGTTTTAATCCACACTTTTCTCTGCTATATTTTAACTTGGGAGAAGGCAGCGGTTTTGTCATCATATCAGCTACCATTTCCTCATCAGATCTATATACAAGATTCACGATTATATTCTCAACTTTTTCACTTACAAAACTTAATCTTATGTCCATATGTTTAGCCTCAAAATGATGTTTTAAATTGGCTGCAAGTGCAATGGCAGCTCGATTATCACAAAACACTTTATGCACTCCCTCCTTCATATACGCCAGTTCTTGCAGCAAGGCCTTGACCCACATCAACTCTTTCACAGCAGAACAAGAGGCCATGTACTCAGCCTCTATAGTAGACTGAGCAACCACCTTTTGTTGCTTACTGCTCCAACAGCAAGCACCTTCCCCAACATTTAACACATACCCAAAAGTGCATCTTCTCATAGGTGCGTCCCCATAACTTGCATCACTCCAAGTAGTGATGTCAGTGTGCTCCCCTCTGAAATGCAACCATTACTCTCTCATTCCCACCAGATATCTCATGACTTTTTTGGCTGCCTCCCAGTCTCTCTTCCTAGGATCATTAAGACTCCTGCCGAGTACTCCAAGTGCTGCCGTTATGTCCGGCCTGGTACAGTTCATAAAATAGATTAAACTTCCTACAACCTGTCTATAAGGGATAGACTTCATAAAATCTCTCTCCTCTCGACTCATCTGATCATCTAAGATCATCACTCCTCCTTGTACACTCCCATCACTTACTTTTTTCAAGTCCATGGGAGTGGTACAACTGTTAGCATTTTCCATCTAGAATTTCTCAAGCATATTACCTATTGCTTCTTTCTGAGTAAGTCTGATAATCTTCTTCCCTCTATCTTTCTCCATTT
>JBBHKE010000905.1:414968-480528 GCA_037447655.1 Zygnema cylindricum
TACTCTTTTTTCCAAAACCCCCTATCACTCACCTGCCAACCCCGCAAGTAGTTCAGAATCTTAGGGAGGTCCCAAACCTCCTTCGTCTAAGTGTTCCTTTCTCCTAGGTGGAAGTTAACTTCTTTGTTTCCTTCCTCTCCATCACCTGTTTCCTTTCCTCTTTCTCCGCTGGTGTGTTTATCGTTGACCAAGCCGTAAGTACAGTGGATAAGACTCCTTGCTCCTCTTACTACTCCTTGCAGATGGCGTTGGATGAAGTGCTTTGCCGCCATATTGTTGAAGTCCCAGGTTTTATTATCATTCTCCTCGTTCCTCAGAATAGGTGACATGAATGCCGAACCAGTTGCTATTTGTGTGGTCGCCTCTTTCTCCTTTCCTTTGTCCACTACCTCTCCTTCCTTTGTTTCTTCAATTGAAGGTGGATCCTCTTTCCTTGTGAATCTGCTTCCTCCAAACCCTGGAGGGATTCTAAGACTTGATGAACGCCCCAACCGTCCACTCACTATCCCCCAAAACCTTTTTTCTCATAGAGCTCCTATCATCATACTTTCCCATTATATGAAGCTAGTCCATTAAAGATTAGTACCCTAGAGGGTGGGCCCATAACCTGAAACTCTAAGACCTCTTTAAGTCCTCTGAGTGGACAACTTCCAAGAAGCCTCTAGGATAACCCTGACCCCTTTGTGTTTCAGCAAAAACAACTGCCACCTTGGCAGACAATAACTCTGACCACCTTCACTATTGTAAAGGCAAGACTCCCCTGAGTGGATAGCAAAAAGAATCTCTGAATTTGCTCCCCTGAGCAGTAAGTTATGGAGGGTCAAAGTTGGCGTTTTATACAAAAGCTCTCTGGGAGAGAGGGTCCTATCTCCTAATTTTTCTAAGTCCTATCTCTCTTACAGACTCTATCTACTGATGTACGGAGCCAATTAGATTACAATTCCGTACACAAAAGAACAGCTGTCGATGTACTATCTGTACGGACACTGTACGACAATGTCGACACGTGGTATGTCAGGATTCGCTTCCTTAATCCTCGTAGATGTCGCGATCCAATGTAATTCTGCCACGTGTCATCTGATGTGGCGATGACCACAAACCGCCGAAATTCCCTTCCGCGATCTCGGCGTTAATTCCAGTTGTCGGATTACATTCATATTAAATCATAGCCGTAATAAATACATGCGTGGTATTTGTTTCGCTAAAGAAATAACTGTGCGGTATTCGTTTCTTATTCGTACCGTAATCCGTATTTTTACATTACTGGATCTATGTATCCCGTAAATAGTTGCAATTAAATGAATTATCCTGCCTGATACTGTTTAATTAAATATCAAACTATATAGTACGTAACACTAGTTAAAGACTTAACGGCTAAGGCTACCGGCTACCTGCTGTCTGCCGTCTGGTTGGTACAAGGATCAAATCCAGTGGCCGGCACATACCTTTTAGTAAATAAACCTCTAAATAATATATATTTCCCGTAAACCTCTGGATAGCCTAGGTAGCCATGGCTCTAGCTCCCTCTCCAATTTCTCAGTGACTGCAACAAGTTCGAGAGTTGGAGAGAGAAGTTAGAGGTAGATTGCCTCGACTTCTTTCTATATTTCTATTTAGAGCTAGAAAATACTTTAAATGGACCATTAATTTCTTCACAAAGTCATTGGAATTTTTTGGCTCAAATCTAATTTTTACTGACTTTGTATACTTGAAGGGATCCATAGACTTTCTTTCATCCATAACTGCTAGAAGCTTTACTAATATTATATCTTCCTTTTTTAGATCATAAACTTTGTATCCTTTTACATCCTCATCATATCATAATAAGTACCCCAATTTTCTTTTAGGATATAGCTTCCAATTGGACCGATTTATATCTAGACTGAAAACTTGACTGTCGAAAACCTTTAAGTGAGATATGTCTGGTTTCCGGCCTGTCCATCTCTCATAAGGTGTTTGGCCTTTTACCACTGAAGTAAGAACTCTATATTTGAGGTAATTAGCATAGTTCATTGCTTCGGCCCAAAACCTTTTTCCAATCTTGTTATCTGACAACATACTTCTAGCACCATCACTTAGTGTTCTATTTAATCTTTCAACTACCCCATTGTGTCAGCATTTTTTTGGAACTATCTTTTGGTGTTGGACTCTATCTTCTCGCAGAAAATCCTCAAACTGGTTAGAGGTATACTATTCACCATTGTCACTCTTTACTCTCTTGATTGGGATTTCATGGAGTTTTTTGCTCTATGATTTATATTGTCTAAAACATTCGTGAGCCTCTTACTTATATCTCAAAAAATACACACTAGAATATCGAGACCAATCATGAGTGATAGGCATCATAAATCTCTTCCTCCTGGGTGAAGGCACTTTGGCCGTTACCTAAATATCTATGCGTACTAAATCTAGAATCTTTTCTCCATGATAGGTGGTTGTTTTTGGGAATGGTTACCTGTGTGCTTTACCTTGAGCACATTGTTGTAGTCCTAGGTATCGATAGCATTCTCCTCGTTCCTCGGAATAGGTGACATGTATGCTTAATTGGTTGCTATTGATGTGACCGTCTCCTTCTCTTTTCCTTTGTCCACCACCTCCCCTTTCTTTCTCTCCTCCGTTGGAGATGGAGCTGCATCTTTGGTGAATCTGCTTCCTGTAAACCCTGGAGGGATAATAAGACTTGATTGACGCCTCACCCGTCAACTCAGTATTCCCCAAGACCTTTTCTCACATCGAGCTCTTGTCATCATAGTTTCCGAGTATATAAAGCTAGTTCCATTGAAGATGGATACCCTAGAGGGTGGGCCCATAACGTGTAGCTGTGAGACCTCCATAAGTCCTCGGAGTAGGCAGCTCAAATGAAGCCTCTAAGATAATCCTAAACCCTTTGTGTTTCAACAAAAATAAATGTCACCCTCAATGACAAAAACTTTGACCACGTTCATCCTTGTGAAGGCAAGACTCCCCTGAGTCTATAGCAAAAAAATCTCTAAATTTGCTCCGTGGAGCAGTAAGTTATGGCTGGTCAAAAATGACCTTTATATTTACAAGCTCTCTTAGAGAGAGGTACCTAAATATCATTTAGTCTTGGTCTACCTACTCACGACTACCTAGTACTAAACCCTAGTCCAATAGGAACACTGAACAGTACAAGAAGGTAGAATGGGGGATGTACTTATTGTAAGTCTATTGTACGACATAGTCGTCAAGGTAACACCTCTCAAATTGGGAGCCATGGTTCCTCCTCCCATCTTCTCTGGTATCAAATAATGTGGCGCCACGTGGCAGCGTGTGACGCTATTTCCAAATGCCGCCAAAAGCTCACTTCGCGTGGCGACTTTAATGCTGGCTGTCCGATCAAAACATGTTTTACATAGTTCAGATTCGCGTACGTGCATAAATTGTTCCTCTTTGTTAGTTTGGCGTTAATTAGCCGTTGTGTTAATGTTTATATATCTTTAAAATCCGTCCCATGTATATTTTCTTAGCGCCTTAATGGTTAAGGCGCTCGGCTACTAAGAATCCAGAGGTCGCAGGCTCAAATCCTGATTTAGGCAACATTTTGGTAAAATATCATCTACTTCATAATCTACCACTTTCTAAATATGGCGGCACCCATGGCATGCCTTTGATCCTCACTCTCTCTCTTTAAAGTATAACTAAAATAAAGAGGTGAACTATTAATTATCTCTTTTCAACAACAAGTGCCTGTCTCTATGTGTCTCTCTATAGACAGTATAGGCAGCCATGGCTCTAGCTCCCTCTTCAACCTTCAGTGAGTGTGACAAGTGTGGGAGTTGAAGATAGGAGTTAGAGGCAGACTGCCTCTAACTCTTTTCTACATTTCATTTTAGACCTAGAAAATACTAAAAGAACCATTAATTTCTACTTTTAAGGCTGATTTTAAGCAATAAAAAGAAGAAACTTTACCATGTTGTTGTTCATGATATTATGTTGTGGCAAAAGAGGCTTGGACATGTGCATTTAGATAAGTTGAAAGAAATGAAAAAATGTGAATAGTGGAAGGAATTCAGCTTGGAGAAATTGAAAACTTAAGTGACTCCAGTGGTTGTGGTCAAGGTAAGGCACACAAGTAACCCTTCCCAAAGCAAGCCACTTATAAAAGAGAAACAGTTTAAGACTTGGTACACACTGATATTTGGGGACTGGCCAAAGTGCCTTCACCCGGGGGTAAGAGGTTTATGATGAAAATCACTGACGATTTGTCTAAGTATTGTAGAGTGTATTTAAAAAAAAAAAATCACCAGCCCCATAGATTATTAAAGAATATAAAGCGTGGAGTGAGAAACTAGATCAAAGTGCTATTAAGAGAGTAAGGAGTGATAATAGGGGAGAGTATACATCTAATCAGTTTGAGGATTTTCTAAGAGAAGATGGAGTGCAACACCAAAAGACATTTTTTGAAAATCCTAAGCAGAACGTTGTAGGCGAGAGATTAAATAGAACACTAAGTGATAGTGCCAAAAGTATGCTGTTGGATAAAAAGATAGGAAAGAGATTTTGGGCCGAAGCAATGAACTATACAAATTAACTCAACAATAAAGTTCTTACTTCGGCAATAAAATGCCAAACACCTTATGAGAGATGGACCGACCGAAAACCAGATGTTTCACTCTAAAAGGTTTTTTGGTAGTCAAGTGTTCAATCTAGACACAGATCATTTAGATTGGAAGTTAGATCCAAAAGGAAAACCAAGATATCTGCTAGGATATGACAAAGATGTAAAAGGATATGGAGTCTATGATCTCAAGATAGAAAATATAATCCTAGTGAAGCATCTAGTGATTATGGATGAAGGGAAATCTATAAATCCCTTTAAGCATAAAAGATAGTCAAAATTAGATTTGAGTTAGAGAATTCTGATGACATTGAGCTTCCTAAATATTTAGGTTTATGAGAAGATGATGATCTTGTAGGTACAAATCAGATCGAGAAGAATTAAACTATGGAACCATTAGTATCAACTCTAACCAAAGCGGAAGATGTGGTGGAAATAGACCCGAAATCGAGGGACAAGGGAGAAGTCGCAATTTTTTGGAAGAATCCACAAGAGCCATCTATTTTGGCAATAGAGTTTCAGGGAGGAAGAAAAAGTAGCAAAATACTGCAAGAGAGACAAGTTAACAATAAGGTAACTACAATTCTATGTCCTCCATTAGACTACAAAATTTAGGAAGCCTCTAGGTAGTTTTTAACTAACCCACTTTCAGCCACAAACACTGTTGCCAAAGCAATCAAATTGACAATCTGACTACACCCCTATGTTGTCTGGACTTCCTTGAGTCCGTAGCCAAAAAATTCACTAAAAACGGCCAACCAGCCGATAAGTTATGAGAAGGCAAAGATGCCAATTTATAAAAACTCTCAAAAGAAAGAGGTGACTGTCTAAAAAAACTAAGTCATCCTTCCCTCTCACAACCCCTATCTACTACAGTACGATCCAATCAAATAACTCTAAAGCACAAAAAGGTATTACGATTGATGTCCTTTCTGTACGGCTTGTGTAGGATAAGACCATTGAGTGGACGCGTGTCCACATGGTACTCGTCTGTATGTTTTCCGGAATTCTCGCGACCAAATATTATCTCTCCTCATGGCGCCAGGTCATGCCACGTCCAAAAACGCCAAAGTGACCATTTTACGATCTCGTTGGCGAAATCTGATGTTGGATAAAAACCGACATTAAATGTACGCCGTCGAAACAAATGTCCGATTCATTTGTTTCGTGTAGGATCACGTTCGCACTAAATATTAACTAGATCTATGTCCCTTCATTCATATGTCCCTTAATCCGATCAAAGATCATAATACATTTTAAGTAATTATCACAACCTATGTACTTTAACGAACTCCTACGACTGACTGGTTAGAGCTGACGGCTACGCCGCGCTCTGCCGATTAGAGGTTCGAGTCCTGCCAAACTCAGCCTTTTTGTTGAGAGTGACTTATGTCACCTTTTAGTCTTGCCTATGGAGTTGAGGCAGCCTTGGCTCCACCACTCTCTCTCCTTCAGTGACTACAACAAGTATGGGGGATAGGGGAAAGAGGTCGAGGCAGACTGCTTGCGCTGTTCTTTTCTTTTTCTATTAAGCTTTTCAGACCTAGAAAAATACTCCATAAATCCAGTGATTTTAACACTCCCCTTATTTTCTAGTCTAACTTTAACTCATCTTTCAATCCACATTTTTCTCTACAATATTTTACCTTGGGAGAGGGCATAGATTTGGTCATCATGTCAGCCACCATTTCTTCATCATACCTATACACAAGATTCACAATTTTATTTTCAACTTCTTCCCTCACAGAGCTCAATTTTATGTCCATATGCTTAGCTTTGAAATGATGTTTTGGATTGGCTGCAATCGCAAGAGTAGCCTGATTATTACAAAAGACTTCCTGTACTCCCTCCTTGATATAACCCAGTTCTTGCAAAAACGACTTGACCCACATCAATTCTTTCACAGCAGAACAAGAGGCCATATACTCAGCCTCCATAGTAGACTGAGCAGCCACCTTTTGTTGCTTGCTGCTCTAAGAGCAAGCACCTTCCCCCACATACAACAAAAACCCAAAAGTGCATCTTCTTATTGGTACATCCCCATAACTGGCATCACTCCAAGTAGTGATATCAGTGTGCTCCTCTCCCAAATGTAACCGTAAATCTCTGGTTCCCACGAGATATCTCATGACTCTCTTGGCAGCCTCTCAGTCTCTCTTTCTAGGATCATTAAGACTCATAGTGTGTAATCCAACTGTTGCTGCTATGTCCGGCATAGTATAGTTAATAATTTAAATTAGACTTCCTACAACCTGCCTTTAAGGGATAGACTTAATAAACCCTCTCTCTTCTGGACTAATTTGATCATCTAAGATTATCACTCCTCCTACACTTCCATCACTTACTTTCTTCAAGTCAATGGGAGTAGAATATGTTGAAATTACTAGATTTATAGAGTACTTTCTAGGTCTAAGTATATAAGTATAATAAGAAAAAAAAAAGGGCGGACATCCTGCCTCCACCTCCTCTCTCCAGCCACCATACTGGTTGTAGTCACTGAAGGATATAGAGGGTGGTTGAGCCATGGCTGCCTTATTTCAATAGGCAGTACTAAAGAGTGACTTATGCTACTCTCAACAAAATGTTGAGTCCGGCAGGACTCCAACCTCTTACCGGTAAAGTACAGCGTAGCCGTTAGCTCTAACTAGTTGGTTGTAGAAGTCCGTTAAGATATATAGGGTTTGATACATATTTAAAATTGTACATGGTCTTGAAACTGATTAACTAAAATGTGAACAAATGAACATAGAACTAGTTAAATTTTTGGTGGGGACGTCATTTCACACGAAATAAATGATTCAGACATTTGTTTCAACGACCGACATTCAATGTTGGATTTAATCTGACGGCATATATCTCTCCCGGGATTGCGTAATGGTCATTTTGGCGTTTATGGACGTGGCATGACCTAGCGCCACGTGGAGGTATAACATTTGGTCATTGGAATTCCGTGGAACATACGGACGAGTGGAAGGGTGACACGCGTCCACTCACTCGCCTTGTCGTACACATGCCGTACCGATAGGACATCGACCGTAGTACCTTTATGTACTTTACAATTATTTGATTGGTTTTTATTGCATTAGATAGGGAATGTGAGAGGGGTTAGGACTAAGCATTTTTTGATAGACAGTCACCACTCTCTAGGAGAGTTTGTATAAATTTTCATTTTTGTCACCTACTAACTTATAGGCTGGGTGGCCGTTTTCAGTAATTATTTTTGCTACTGACTCAAGGGAGTCCACACTGTATAGGGGTGGAGTCAGATTGTCAATTTTCCTTCTTGGGTAGCAGTGGTTGTGGCTTGAAGTGGGTTAGTTAAAAACTATATAGAGGCTTCTTGAATTCTGTAGTCCAATGGAGGACACAGAATTACATGTTACAGGCCCACCCTCTCGGGTGCCCACCTTCAGTGGATCTGGGTTCATCTAGCCATGATGATGGGGGCTTTGTGTGAAAGACGATACTGGGGTATCGTCAGTCGACAAGTGAAACGTCCACCTTTAGGAACTCCACCACGATTTGGAGGAGTAAGGTTTCCTGCAACGGCGAATGCTTCAGCGGAGGAGGCAGATGATGTGGACAGTAGTGTGTCCGAAAAGGGGAAAGGGAAGGAGACACCACTCACTCCTAATGAAACGGCATTGAGAGCGGTGAGCGTGAAGACCGCGGAGAACGATACCCAAATGTGGGAACACGTAAACATAGCTGCGAAAAACTTCATTCTAAGACACCTCACTCAAGCTTTGGCCACCCCTCAACTTCATATTTACAAGGCCGAGGAGTTGTGGGTTGAAACTCTGAGACCTCCATAAGTCCTCTGAGTGGACAGCTTCCTAGAAGCCTCTAGGATAATCCTGACCCCTTTGTGTTTAAGCAAAAATAACTGCCACCCTGGCAGACAAAAACTCTGACAAACTTCACCCCTGTGAAGACAAGACTCCCCTGAGTCGATAGCAAAAAGAATCTCTGAATTTGCTCCCCTGAGCAGTAAGTTATGGAGGGTCAAAGTTGACCTTTTGTACAGAAGCTCTCTGGGAGAGGGGGTCCTATCTTCTAATTTTTCTAAGTCGTATCTCTCTCACAGACTCTATCTACTGATGTACGGAACCAATCAGAATTGAGTTCCGTACGCAAAAGTACAGCTGCCGGTGTACTTTATGTACGGACATTGTACGACATGGCCAAAATGTCGACACATGTCAAATCCGGATTCGGTGCCATAATCTCCTGAGATTCCACAATCCAACGGAATTTCGCCACGCCTCATCCGATGTGGCGAAGGCCACAAACCGCCGGAATCTTCCTCCGCGATCTCGGCGCTAATCCCGGCCGTCCGATTAAATTCGGCTTTAATCGTAGCCGTAATAAATACATGCGCGGTATTTATTTCTTTTACGAAACAAATGCGCGGTACTGATTTCTGTCCGTACCGTAAGTCGTACATTATATATTACTGGATCTATGTATCCCGTAATTCATTTCAGTTAAATGGTTTATCGCTTGTATACATATGTAAATAATTATCAAACTATATGCTAGGTAACACTACCGCTAGATTAAACGGCTAAGGCTACCGGCTACTATGTGTCTGCCGGCCGGCAGGTACAAGGATCAAATCCTGCCGCCGGCACATACATTTTAATTAAATATATAAACCCTAATATAAAATTCCCGTAAACCTCAGGATAGCCAAGGTAGCCATGGCTCTAGCTTCCTCTCCAATTTCTCAGTGACTGCGACAAGTTTGAGAGTTGGAGAGAGAAGTTAGAGATAGACTGCCTCGACTTCTTTATTTCTTTTCAGACCTAGAAAATACTAATAAAACCATTAGTTTCTACACTCCCCTTATTTTCTAGTCAATCTTTAATTTCAGACCACACTTCTCCCTGCAAAAAATTAGCTTAGGGGAAGGCACAGGTTTGGTCATCATATCTGCTACCATCTCACTATCTGGTCTGTACTCTAAACTGATTATTTTGTTTTCTACTTTCTCTCTAACAAAGCTGAGTCTGATGTCCATGTGTTTGGCTTTAAAATGGTGTTTAGGATTGGCAGAAATAGCGATCGCTGCCTGATTATCACAAAATATTTTCTGCACACCACTCTTAAGGTGACCAAGCTCACCAAGCAAAGACTTGACCCACATCAATTCTTTTACAGCAGAGCAAGAGGCCATATACTCAGCCTCCATGGTGGACTGAGCAATAACCTTTTGCTGTTTGCTACTCCAACAGCAAGCCCCATCACCCACATATAATACATATCCAGAAGTACATCTCCTCATCGGAGCATCACCATAACTGGCATCACTCCAAGTAGTGATGTCAGTATTCTCCCCACCCAAATGCAACCATAGATCTCTAGTTCCTACCAAGTATCCAAGGACTCTCTTAGCTGCCTCCCAATCCTTCTTAGTGGGAGCATTTAGACTTCTACTCAGCACTCCTAGAGCTGCAGCTAAATCCGGCCGGGTACAATTCATAAAATAGATTAGACTTCCCACTACTTGCCTGTAAGGAATAGTTTGCATGAACTTCTGTTCATCAGGAGATAACTCCTCGTCTAAGACTATGACTCCTTCTTCCTCACTCCCCTCACTTCCCTTCTTCAATTCCATTGGAGTTGTACAACTATTAGCTTTATCCATTTGAAATTTTTCAAGCATGTTCCCTATTGCTTCTTTTTGAGTCAATCTTATAATTTTTCTTTTTCGGTCTCTCTCTACTTGAATTCCCAAAATATTTTTTGCTTCCCCCATATCCTTCATTTCAAATCTCCCCTTAAGATCGGTTTTCAGTTTATTAATTTTTTCCATTGATTTACTTAAAACAAGTAAATCATCAACATAAATTGCAATAAATATAAAACCTTCCTCATCTTCGAAAACATAGATTGAGTGATCTGAGCTGATCCGAATATATCCTAGACCGGTAAGAAACTCATCAAGCTTCTTATTCCATTGTCGAGGCGCCTGTTTCAACCCATAAAAGTGATTTAATCAGCCGCCATACCTTACTCTCCTCTCCTTCTTCCACAAACCCTTCGGGTTGTCGCATGAAGATCTCCTCTTCTAATTCTCCATGCAAAAAGGCTGTTTTGATGTCCATCTGGTGCACTTCCATGTCTTCCGCCGCTGCTAAACTGAGAAGTATGCGGACGGAGGGAAATCTGACCACCGGGGCAAAGGTTTCCTCGTAGTCAATTCCTTCCTTTTGTGTAAATCCCTTTGCCACTAATCTGGCCTTGTAGCGCTCGATTGTGTTATCTGGGTTCAGTTTTAGTTTGAAAACCCACTTACAACCGATTGGTTTTCGGTTAGGTGGACAGTCCACCAGTTCCCAAGTATCGGCTGCCATGATTGAAGCCATCTCCTCATTGATGGCTGTCTTCCACCGGTTTCTTTCTGGACAAGTCATCGCCTCTCGATAAGTTTGAGGTTCATCTTGATGAGATAGTTTAGTTACCTTGTTATTAACCTGTTTTTCTTGCAGTCTTTTGCTACTTCTCCTCCCTCCCTCAAAATCTGAGGCCGAAATAGATGGTTCTCGTGGATTCTTTCGAACAAACTCGGCTTCTCCCCTATCCTTTGATTCCGAATCAATTTCCACCACGTCTTCCGCTTCGAGTAGAGTTGTCACTGGAGTTTCCACAGCCGAGTCCTTTTCGGTCTGATTTGTTCCTGCAAGAATGTCATCGTCTCTAAAACCTGGATAGTTAGGAAGCTCAAAGTCATCAGAATTTTCTGACTCAAATCTGATTTTTACTGACTTTGTATATTTGAAGGGATCCACAGACTTTCCTTCATCCATAACTACTAGATGCTTTACTAAGATTATATCTTCTCTTTTTAGATCATAAACTCTATATCCTTTAACATCCTCATCATATCCTAATAAGTATCCCGCTTTTCCTTTAGGATCTAGCTTCCAATTGGACCGATCAGTATCTAGACTGAATACTTGACTGCCGAAAACCTTTAAATGAGATATGTTTGGTTTCCGGCCTGTCCATCTCTCATAAGGTGTTTGATCTTTTATAGCTGAAGTAAGAACTCTATTTTTGAGGTAATTAGCACAGTTCATTGCTTCTACCCAAAACCTTTTTCCTATCTTCTTATCCGACAACATACTTCTAGCACTATCACTTAGTGTTCTATTTAACCTTTCAGCTACCCCATTCTGTTCAGGATTTTCTGGCACTGTCTTTTGGTGTTGAACCCCATCTTCCCTCAAAAAAACCTCAAACTGGTTAGAAGTATACTCTCCACCATTGTCACTCGTTACTCTCTTGATTGGAGTTTCATGGAGTTTTTCGCTCCATGCTTTATATTGTCTAAAACAGTCCTCAGCCTCTGACTTGTTTTTCAAAAAATATACTCGGGAATACCGAGACCAATCATCAGTTATAGTCATCATAAATCTCTTCCCCCCCGGTGAGGGCACTCTAGCCGGTCCCCAAATATCTGTGTGTACTAGATCTAGAAGTTTTTCTCCCTTGTAAGTGGCTGTTTTTGGAAAGGGTAATCTGTGTGCTTTACCTTGAGCACACTCACTACAATCACTTATATCATCACTCTCACTGAACTGAATCCCTTCCACCACTCCCATCTTTTTCATCTCTCTTAACTTATCTAGATTCACATGCCCAAGCCTCTTATGCCACATCATAATATCATGAACACCAGCATAATAAAGTTTCTTCGTTTCATTACTTAAGATCAGCCTAAACATCCCATGGCTACCTTTCTCAGCAATGAAATAGACATCCTCCTCAAAACTAGCAGTAAAGACTCCTTCCCTAGTGCTAGTGAAAAAACCCTTATCATCTAATACTGATATAGAGATAAGGTTTTTGTTCAGCTCCGGAATAAACAATACATCGGAGAATGTTAATATGGATGTCTTTCCTTCTACTAACACTTTCAGATCTACCGATCCTACAAGAGTAGTGGTGACTATCCTCCCATCCCCGTACTCTATCTCTACGGTGGGAATCTTTCTTATCTTAGTGAACAGGTGTCTATCCTTACACATGTGCATTGAGGCACCTGAATCTATAATCGAGCCTGCTTCACCTTTCAATCCACCGTAAGCACATTTCTGCCTTCGTGGAATTTCAACCTCAGTTTTCGCCTCCAACTCCTCATCCAAAAGGAGCTCATCGTCCTCGTCCTCGGATTCCGCCTCAAGTACCTGTGTGACAATGGCCTTTTTATTTCCTCTCGGGGTACCACCGGTCTGCCCCTCCTTTAACCGAAGCTCGGTTAGCTTGGTGCACTCTGCCATATAGTGCCCCGGTTTCTTACAAAAATGACATAAACCTTTGGGAGCCCTTTGTTCGAACTCGCCAACCTGTTTTTTCTGCTCCCTACCCCCATAGTTTCCGACCGGTTTCCGGGAATCCTTGTTCCTCCAATCGGTCGCTGTTGCCAAGGCTTGGCCACTCTTTCCTCCCCTTCGGATCTCAATCGTATTCTCTCGAACGAGAATCATCCCTACCACTGAGTTCCATATCCACCTTGAGTCCGCCAAGTCCTGCACACGGTTGACTATTTTCTCGAACTCATCAGGTAACTTCATTAGTAAACAGTTAACTTTTTCTTTTTCACTAAAAACTTTACCCGCACTCTCTAGCTCCATGAAGAGTGTAGCAAGCTCATTGCAAAAATCCAACATATGTCCCCCTTTGTATACATACTCCTTAACTTTCTGATCAGCCAACTGTTGTTGCTGAATCGTACCACTTCGGTACATCTCTATGAGAGCCATCCAAAGATCGGATGCCCTCTCTACCTGCAAATGAGGACATGCAAGTCATTGAGTGAGATGGCGTAGGATGAAGTGCTTTGCCGCCATATTGTTGAAGTCCCAGGTTTCAGTATCATTCTCCTCGTTCCTCGGAATAGGTGACATGAATGCTAAACCAGTTGCTATTGGTGTGGTCGCCTCCTTCTCCTTTCCTTTGTCCACCACCTCTCCTTCCTTTGTTTCCTCCGTTGAAGGTGAATCCTCTTTCCTGGTGAATCTGCTTCCTTTAAACCTTGGAGGAATTCCAAGACTTGATGGACGCCCCAATCGTCCACTCACTATCCCCCAAAACCTTTTTTCGCATAGAGCTCCTATCATCATACTTTCCCAGTATATGAAGCCAGTTCCATTAAAGATTGGTACCCTAGAGGGTGGGCCCATAACCTGAAACTCTGAGACCTCCATAAGTCCTCTGAGTGGACAGCTTCCAAGAAGCCTCTAGGATAATCCTGACCCCTTTGTGTTTAAGCAAAAATAACTGCCACCCTGGCAGACAAAAACTCTGACAAACTTCACCCCTGTGAAGACAAGACTCCCTTGAGTCGATAGCAAAAAGAATCTCTGAATTTGCTCCCATGAGCAGTAAGTTATGGAGGGTCAAAGTTGACCTTTTGTACAGAAGCTCTCTGGGAGAGGGGGTCCTATCTTCTAATTTTTCTAAGTCGTATCTCTCTCACAGACTCTATCTACTGATGTACGGAACCAATCAGAATTGAGTTCCGTACGCAAAAGTACAGCTGCCGGTGTACTTTATGTACGGACATTGTACGACATGGCCAAAATGTCGACACATGTCAAATCCGGATTCGGTGCCATAATCTCCTGAGATTCTACAATCCAACGGAATTTCGCCACGCGTCATCCGATGTGGCGAAGGCCACAAACCGCCGAAATCTTCCTCCGCGATCTCGGCGCTAATCCCGGCCGTCCGATTAAATTCGGCTTTAATCGTAGACGTAATAAATACATGCGCGGTATTTGTTTCTTTTACGAAACAAATGCGCGGTACTGATTTCTGTCCGTACCGTAAGTCGTACATTATATATTACTGGATCTATGTATCCCGGAATTCATTTCAGTTAAATGGTTTATCGCTTGTATACATATGTAAATAATTATCAAACTATATGCTAGGTAACACTACCGCTAGATTAAACGGCTAAGGCTACCGGCTACTATGTGTCTGCCGGCCGGCAGGTACAAGGATCAAATCCTGCCGCCGGCACATACATTTTAATTAAATATATAAACCCTAATATAAAATTCCCGTAAACCTCAGGATAGCCAAGGTAGCCATGGCTCTAGCTTCCTCTCCAATTTCTCAGTGACTGCGACAAGTTTGAGAGTTGGAGAGAGAAGTTAGAGATAGACTGCCTCGACTTCTATATTTCTTTTCAGACCTAGAAAATACTAATAAAACCATTAGTTTCTACATGGGTGAGTTTGGTGGAGATCTATAGAGCTGGTACTATTCAAGATCTCTAGTTGGCTGAGCAAAAGCTAATGAGTTACATTTATAAAGGAGAAAATATGTTAGATTATTGTAATGATCTCTCTTGTTTGTATATAGAGATGGAAAGTGCAGGGTGGACAAGTACAATGAAGATGAAAGTTAACACTCTCATCATGAAGTTACTAGACGAGTACGAGAACATAGTGTATCGCGTATAGGAAATGACGTATACTTATGTGAAGTGGAATATAGTGGTCTGGATGATACTTGTGCAGGAAAACACAATGGAGATTAGGAGAGGGGGAAAGAGCATCCAAGCTCTAGCTGCAGGAGCAAACCGGTGGGGGAAGGATTCGAAGAAACCATACAAAGGCAAGAGAGATAAGTGTAGAGGATCAATGCCTCCAAAAAGTCTTTGTCATTTTTGCAAAAAGTCGGGACACTTCATAGCAGATTGTATCAAGCTGTGAGAGCTAAGGCTCTAAGAGAACCGTGGAGGGGGTTCTTCCGGAGGGGAGAAGAAGGCACTTGTGGTCACAAAATTGAAAGGAGAAATTGAGGAAGAGATATCTAAGGAGGAGCATGGGGAGCTTTTTCTTGAAGAGAGTTTGGAGGAGAAGGAGATCCCTCGAAAATAGAAGTGTGCTCTCGGAGCAATTCGGGAAGCTCCACAAGAAGGATGGATTATCGACTTAGGTGCATCCACGCATATGTGTCATGATAAGCATCTCTTTACTAAGCTAAGAAAAATCCCCACTGTAGAGATAGAGTATGAGGATGGGAGAGTGGTTACATCAAATCTAGTAGGATCGGTAGATCTGAAAGTCTTAGTGGAGGGAAAGACATCTATACTCACCTTCTCAAAAGTAGTCTACATTCCTCAGTTGAGTAAAAATCTTTTCTATACGTTTGTGTTAGATGACAAAGAGTTTGATACCTTTAGTAGAAAGGGAGACTTTAGAGCTAAGTATAGGGATGAAGTTTACTTCACGGCAAATAACGGTAGCCAAGGAATGTTTAGGCTTATCCTGAGTAATGAAAATAACAATGCTTACTATGTTGGTGTTCTAAAGTTGATGATTTGGCATAAGCGTTTGGGCATGTACAATTTGATAGGTTGAGGGAAAATCAAAAAGCTTGGGGTAGTAGAAGGCATTCAGTTTGGAGATAATGAAATGATGGATGATTGTTTTGGATGTGCTCAAGGTAAGGCTCAGTGACTTCCCTTTCCCTAAGCTGCCACATATAGAGGTGAGAAAGTATTAGATCCGGTCCACACAAATATCTGGGGACCTGCAAAAGTACCTTCGGTTTGTAGGAAAGAGGTTTATGTTGACAATAACCGATGACTGGTATAGATATTTTAGAGTCTACTTCCTAAAAACAAAGTCCGAATCATCAACTTACTTCAAATAATATAAAGCTTAGAGTGAGAAGTTGCATGGAACCCCGATTAAGAGAATAACGCGTGATAATGGGAGGGAATATACCTCTAACCAGTTTGAGGAATACTTTAGAGATGAGGGAGTTCAGCACCACAAAACCGTACGATATAACTTGGAACAAAGTAGGGTAGGTTAGAGGTTGAACGGAACACTAGGAGATAGTGCATGCAGTATGTTGGCCGACAAGAAAATATGAAAGAGATTTTGGGCAGAAGCCATGAACTGTGCCAACTACATTAAAAATAGAGTCCTTACCTCAACTATAAAGGGAGTGACACCTTATGAGAGATGGGATGGAAGGAAACCATATATCTCTCACCTTAAAGTATACGGTTGCCAAGTTTGCAGTCTTGACACGGATAGCACAAACTGGAAAATAGATGCTCAGGGAAAACGTGGACACTTTTTAGGATATGATGAGGATGTCAAGAGATACAAAGTCTATGACTTAGCAAAGCAAGATATCATTCAGGTCAAACACCTAGTTGTCATGGATGAAGGGAAGTCATTTGACCGCTTTAAATATACTAAGAAGATAAGAATTAGATTTGAGTTTGAAGGTGAGGAGGACTCCATATTTCTTGAAAGGGACATGAGTGAAACTGGGATTGTAGATTAAGGGGAGATCTTAGACACAAGAGATCCACCGGAAACCTCACATATTCCTATGGACTTCGAGGAGATAGAACATGAGGAACTGGAATCGGCTTTTATGGATAGGGGAGCCGATGAGACAATAAGGAGAAATCTAAGATTTCCCTCTATCCTAGCTTCGCAGTTTGAGGGGGGGAGAAGGAGGAGCAAAAGGATTAAGGAAAAACAGGCCGCTCAGAAGGTAACTAAGCTATCTCTATGGCGGCAGCCATGGCGTGCCTTTGATCCTCACTCTCTCTCTTTAAATTTTAACTAAATTAGAGAAGTGAACTATTAATTACCTCTTTTTAATAGACTCCATAGTCTAACAGAATGCACAATTCTACCTCCACTTGTAGGATAAATTTTAGACGATCATAGGTAGTGTCTTTGAGGAGCCACCTTGGAAAATACAAACCTAATACAACTTCACCCCTATAAAGATAAGACTCCTCTGAGTCCAACACAAAAGAGATATTTGAATTTACTCACCTGAGCAGTTAATTGTGGGTGATTAAAGTCAACTCTTTTATATAGATTCTCTTTAAGAGAGAGAATGTGGAAAACTTCCTAAGTCCTAAGAAACCTACTCACAACGGCTATCTACTAAACCCTCCACCATTTAAAAGACTGTAAAGTACAACAATATATAGAAGTATAGTAATCCCTTAAAGCCGCGCCTAAAGCCGCCATAGTTTCTCTACGACTTTGTAAGGCACCAACTAACCGTGCGACACACCCGCGGCCATGGTTCTATCACTTTCTCATACGACATCCTCTAGGATGTCGCCACTTGTAAAATCTGTGGCTCTTTTGGCGTAAGCGTACAAAAGAACCATTCTCGGCCTTTGACGTTAATTGTAGCTGTTTGATCAAATGTTCAAAATAATAAACGTTCATCCATATATGTAGTGCCCAAATATTTGTCAAAAATAAAGAAAAAGGTAATGCATATCCTACTTATAAATCTCAAGGGTAGATACATAATATAAATTTTAAGAGACAAGAGGCCATAGCTGTTCATGGCTGCCCTGGCTAAGTGAGAGAGAAAAAAAAAGACAACACCAAAAAGGGTGACCTAATGGAGATTTGATCCCAAGTCATAGGTAGTACAGAACAAGGCGTATGCCTTATCGCTAAGTCATAGAATAGTTATTTGCTAAGTCGTTGAAGAGTCGTTGTTGATATAAGGTTTGATGCGTATTTAAATTGTCCGCAAGCCCAGAAATCATTAAACAACATTTGACATAAAACCAATAGAGTATGACTGCTGCAGAGAACATTCTACGCGTTGTCTAAATCAGACGGACAACATTTCATTACCGGATGGCTTACGTGAGCCCACTTGGACCGGAATGGCTTTTTTGACGGCGGGCGTCAAAATAGCCACAAAGTGACACGTGGCATGCAGCTAGAGGCCTGCGGAGGAGGACAAGACAAATCAATGGTGTCAAACATGGAAGGTATACTATCTTTAGTGTTGTCAAACAACTAACGTATAGTTTTTGTGGCGCTTAGTAAATTTTGTACATAATTTGCACTGCTTTACAGTTCTCTTATTGGCTGAGTGTTTAGAAAGCAAACTCTAAGATTAGGCAGTTTAAACTTTTTTTTGAAGCCCTCTCTCCCAAAGGCCATTTAAATAAATCCGTTTTTTTGAACAACCATAACTTACCGCTCAAAGGAGCAAAATTGGAGATTCTTTTTGCGTTGAACTCAAAGGAGTCTTTTCTTGACGAAAAAAGAGGCAGGTAAGAGTTTTTTCCTGCCTGGTTGGCAAATATTCCTTGATGAACCATAGTGGGTTAGTGTTGTCATAGAGGCTTTCTTAGAGCAGCTCATTTTGTGGGACAATGGAGTCCACATAATTTCAGGTTATGGACCCACCCTCTAAGGTACCCTTGTTTGACGAAACATGATAATTTTACTGAAAAACAATGATGGTACGAGCAGTTTTTGAGAAACAGTTTTGGGGTGTGGTGTTTGTGGATATTCCATGTCCTCCTCGGTTGCTACCAATTAGGGGCACTTTTTAAGAAACACTTTTGCGTGTGGTGTCTAGAAATATTCTATGTCTTCCTCGGTTGTTACAATTTTTTGGTAGAGTTCGGTTCTCTAGGGCACCTTGATCCTCCATGAGAATAGTGGATTCAGTTGAGAAGGAAGAACAGACAGCCACTTTCGGGTTGGAGGAGGTTATTAAAGGAATGGGGTCGACAAAGGCGGCTACGGTGATAACTAAAGCATCTAGAGCTTTGGTGGTGATGAAAACAGAGGCAAACAACCTTGAGCTGAGGCAAACGACCTTTGAGATGTGGACATACGAAAATGAGGTGGCTAAGCACCTCATTTTTCAGAGTATGGACAAGGCCATCGCTCTTCCACTTTTTGACGTAGAATTTTGTTGCCGATATTTGCAGTGCGTTGGGGAGTACGTACTAGAATAGCTCTATTCACGAGCAGCAGCCTATTGATCAGAAAATCATTGCTTATCAGTAAAAAGGGGGAAGGATAAGAGAATATTGTATAGATTTGGCGGTGTTGTTTGCTAAATTAGTAAACGCAGGTAGTTATCAAATTCAAAAAAAAAGTTAATACATTAATCATCAAGCTTTCTTTAAAGTATGAATATATTCTCAACCGGTAACAAGAAATAAGAGATGCCACTCGAAAGTGGGAGAAAACAGTGGGAATGATTTTGGTGAGAGAGAACACTTTGGAGCTAAGGAAAGATTGTTTTAATGTACAAGCATTAGTAGTTAGAACAGATAAAAGCAAGCATGGTGATCGCCCTCCAGAAATGATTACAAATTTTTTGGTGGAAAAGGAAACGAGGGAGGGGGTTCCGATGGAAAGGGGAGGGGACCTTCGAAAAGAGTATGCCATTTTTACAAGAAATCAAGGCATTACATGGCATATTGTAACCAGCTTGAAACACTAAGGACTAAGATAGGCAAGCTGATATGGTGTAAAGCGAGAAGAAAAAGGCTCTTTTCACACAAGTTTATAGGAATGAGGATGAGGAGTCATCCGTGGAGGACAAGGAGTCACAAGAACTTTTTTTGAATGAGAAGTTGGATGGAAAACGCGACTAGTTTCCGAGAAAGCAAAGATGTGCCATACCAGGAGTCTGTGAGAAAGCAGAGGGAGGAAGTATCATAGACTCTGGAGCATCAATGCACAAGTACTGAGATAAAAGGTTGTTTGCAAAACTCAAGAAAATTCCTTAAGTTGAGATTCAACTAAGGGATGGGAGAATAGTAACAAATAGTGTAGTTTGGTCAGCTGATTTCACCGTGGAAGTGGATGAAAAAGCATCAATTTTAACCTTCTTGGAATTATTGTTTATCCTAGAGTTTAGCAAAAATGTGATCTCAACTTCTGTGTTGGATGACAAGGATTTTGGCACTAATACTAGCAAGGAAATTATGACAGTTAGTTTCAAATTTGTGGTTTGCAATTCTGTAACCTCCATAGGTGCACATAAACTAAAACTTACTTGAAGCCTCTAGGATAATTTGAAATGCCCTTCTTCCCTTTGAATCAACTACCTCTCAAGTAGACCAAGATTCACGTTGCCTTCACCCCTGTGAAGGTTGGACTCCCTTGAGCCTTATGCAAAAAAGAATCACTGAAAATGCTTTACCAAGCGATTAATTTTCAAATGGCAAAGATGCTAGTTTTTATACATGCTCTCACACAGAGATGTGGCTATCTACCAGGAAAAACTCTAAGTCCTACAACCCCTCTCTAAAACCCCTTACTATTGATGAACGGATCTGTAACAAGGTTACAGAAAAGTGTACAATATTGTTAGAGGCGAGGTTGTTGGAGTTGCGGTTCTAGAGTAGCGCAGCTGTGACGCCTGAGTAGCGCAAAAGAGCAACGTAACAACTTAGTAGCATAGTATAGTAACGCAGCATAGCAGCTTAGCAACGCCGCAAAATGTATATATAATTGCATAGTTCTAGAAGGATAGTTTGGATAGATCGCGGTGGACCGTGAAGTCCACGTGTACATGTGTATAGTAATGGGTTGACTAGTGGATGGATAGTTTAAATAGTAAAGTAGACCTAGTCAAGAGATAGACCCTTTCAGTAGACCTTCGCAGCGAGCTTTTAACTTGTAATCTTTCTTCCGATTAATAAAGCTTGACCTTTATTTGTGAGTGTTGTGTGCTGTTGCTGTTGCTACGAGGAGATCCTTGGAGTCTTTCCGTTGTGCATTATAGTGTGTTGTGGGTCACTATTTTGTCCTTTTACATTGGTATCGGAGGAATCTATTGTGACTAGACTGCATGGGAGAACACGGCGTATCAACCACGGAAATGTTAGCGCAAGTTCTTCGGGAGTTGGAAAATGTTAGATTACAGAATGCTCAATTGAGTAACACCGTCGCAACCATGGAATCTTATTTTGGTGAACGACCTCATGGAGGCATGGAGAGAGACTCAAGGAGACCAAAGTATAGACTTCCGATGAGTTTGACCCGGCCAAACACAAGAACCTTGATGCGTAGTTATTTTCCATTGTGAAGTACCGCGAGAATTAACCTAGCCTGCCGGATCGTGAGAAGATTAATTATGCGGGTGATCAGCTAAAAGGGGCAGCGAGAGCATGGTGGAGGACGATGGTCGAAAACGAAGAGATACCGGCTAATTGGACCCTTTTCATTGAGCTCCTCCTTGACTCTTGGCAACCTGTCAATACAGTAAAGGTTGCAAGGGATCAAATCGCAGTTTTGAAGCAAACGTACCTCGGTGTTGGAGTACACCAACGGATCCTGGAATATAAAGTTCAAATACCCACGATGACGGAGGACGAAGCCGTGGATCGTTACGTGAAAGGGCTAATAGCCTCTATTTGTAGGGATGTGGAACACTGGCTCGCTCGAGAAAGTATCACTCTTAGCCTTGTTGTTTTGGAAACCTTAAGTTCTCTCTATATCTTGTTGCTATGTTGCCATGCTGCTCTAAGTCTGACATCCCAGCTAGAAACCTTGAGCACTCTACACTTGTTGCTGTGCTGCTATGGTGCTCTGATCTGACATCGCAGCTACGCTGCTCTAATATCACAGCTGCGCTGACAGATCATAGCAGTCATAGCAGTCATAGCAGTCATAGCAGTCTGCGCAAGAAAAGGTGTTCTGAATATGAGTCAGTTTGTGTGAAGATAAATTGACGGGGACATGATTTAGTGAGTATGTAACTCGAAAGGCTGCGCTGCTCTAATATCACAGCTGCGCTGACACATCATAGCAGTCATAGCAGTCATAGCTGTCATAGCAGTCGTAGCAGAGTCATAGCAGCTATAGCAGTTTGCGCAACAAAGGTGTTCTGAATATGAGTCAGTTTGTGTGAAGATAAATTGACGAGGACATGATTTAGTGAGTATGTAAACTCGAAAGGGAGTACACAAATTTTGTGCACTCCAAGCACACCTGTCGGTCCGTGAGAAAGTCAAGTTTGGTTGTTCTAGAAGAAAAGGTACAGTTACATTTGAGGACCAAAGTTACACGTGGAGGTTCACCTTCGGTGATGAAAGAATACGTGGAAAGCGGACGGAGTCCGCCGTCATTTTTGGAAGAGAAGTATTGACTGTACCGTCATTTCAGCGGAGGAACTTTAACCGCGTACTATTTCATTTCTAGCTGCTGTCTGATTGGTGGAAATAATTATGTGTATTCGACGGTGGGATTTTGTTAATCAAGAGTAGTGTACCAATTGACAACGGTAGTTACAGTACGGTGTGATCAACCGTAGGCTCACTTGTATATATAAGACTTAGATTACTTTAGGAAAAGCAGGATTGTTGTGTAGGAAAAATTGCGAAGCAGTTTTTGGGTGTGTTTCAATTATAAGATCATTGTGATCTTTTGGCAAAACTTTGTGAAATTTTGCATGTGGTTTTTTTGGTGTATATTTTATATTGTGGCATATATGTAGATCTAAGGTGTGTTTGGTTTGCTTGGGGCTTCATTGTGAAGTTGGTTGTTTGTGGGATTTCGTGAGAGTTTCCTCTTTGCACAATTGATTATCATGGCAACTGCCGGTGCTTCTTCATCTTCTTCACTGGCACCAGCTGCCTCAAATCAACAAGCCTCTCGACGATTATCTTGTTTGCGGAACGGACCGTTGTCGAGCGTGCCTGATTAACTTGAGGGAAGGGCCCACAGCCCGGAGTCTTCGGCATTGGAGTCCTGCAAATAAACCTCGAATGCGAATGCTTCCCAAAAAATGATGATCATGCCCATTGCTGAACACATCCCCCCCATGGATATGCATGCAAAACAGGAGAGAGGCATGAGCAAGAAATAGGGATGAGGGCAAGGGGAAGGCGCAAGTTATCCTCTCCTCCTTCTTTCCCCCCCTAGGCGGGGGAAGGGATTAGGGTCTCGGCAATCGGGCTGATATCCCAATTTTGTGCTTTGTCGACGGGAAGTCTATCGCATTTGTTCCTTCAAAATCCGCTATCTTGATCCAGGGGGTTTTCAGCTTACTCCAGAAAAGTAACTCCAAAGCAAAGAGAACTCCAGATAAAGACACAAATGCAATACCACGTAGATATATATATATATATATATATATATAGATAAATATGATTAGCTTTTTAGATTTAACAATATCACCTTGCCTTAGAAAAGATAATTAAAGATATATAATGTGAAATGTAACGAAACGAGCTCAACATACCCCAGCAATCAACAAGGAAAATGAGAAAAAGACGACCCCTCTCTCGATAGTATCGTCAAAAAGGTATGGTACTCCAGCAACCTTCGGTGTCCGCAGCTCGGAACTGACCAGACTCACCTCGGTTCCAAACAACAAAAAGTCCAAAATCACCTAAAAAGGAAGATAGTGCCAACTACCCGCTCGGACTGTGATTTCCACAAAAGACAGATCCAAAACCAAGATGGCAATAGAGTCGAAACAACACAAAGATTCTCCAAAAGAAGGTTTGTTGGAATTTTTGAGGGTTTTCACAGGAGACAGTACTGAAAAGCAACCTGTCTCCTTTGACCCCAAGTGCCTTATACATCAAAGTTTTTCGAATTGTAGGTCCAAAAGTCAAAGTTACGCCATTGACCAATGAGCGGCAAGAAATAGTAATTGAACTAACATAAGACAGAATAATCCGTACTACACTCAGGGCAAAATGTTCTGCTCCGAACTGCGGCTCGATCCGTGGCCGGGAGTAATTATTTAGTCCCCTATTATAAGACAAAAATGACACAAACTTGTCACACTTTGACCTAACGTTATTAAGGGACCAAAAGTCAGCTGAGCCGAAGCTAAACTCGTAGAGACGACTAACAGCATAATCTAGATGCAAATCCGAAAAGTTACGTGGCAATCCACAATGTACCCCCACGAAGGCTGTTGGAAACTGGTCTCAGGTAACGGAATTGCAATATTTGAAACTGTAGAACTTCGTCATTCGGCCTCTGTAGACGCGAAATAAAGTGCGTTCCCCTCAGTGTAGGAAATACAAGATTCTCGTTCAGCTTGGTGCACTCGCTCCTCCGTACTCTAAAGACGGTATAGGGTAAAAAGGGCTAGGAAATCCTTGGTGAAATAAAGGTATGCCTGAAAAGCACATGAGCTTGTCAGCTGTCAAGTGTGCCTGATTAACTTAAGGGAAGGGCCCACAGCTCAGAGTCTTTGGCATTAGAGTCCTGCAAATAAACCCCGAATGTGAATGCTTCCCAAAAAATGATGATCATACCCACTGCTGTTAGATTCTTGCCATGGATATGCATGCAAAATAGGAGAGAGGCATTGTCGAGCATGCAGGAAACATCAAAGGAGGGCCCACTGCCCTGGTAATTGAAATTGGAGTCTTGCAAACAACCTTCCCCAGAATGGGAATGCTCCCCACAACCATGCTTGTGCCCAATGATGCCCGCCTTGTTCCTGTGGGCATGCATGCAAAGGTGGGGATGAGTGCTTGGGGAGGGCGAAAAGATATCCCCTCCCCCCTCTCCTTCCCACTCTTGGCTGGGGGAAAGGAGGGAATCCTTAGAGGTGAAGTCGGGTCCTTGATTTTGTGACGATCTGTTGGAAGCTTAACAAAAATCCTCTCAAAATCCACTATTGTGGTAAAAAAGATTATGGTAATCGACCACCGGAAGAAACCCAACCAGAGCCCCAAAAAGGACTACCAAAGAGAGAACCCAGATGCTTCCACTCAGAAAAAATGAAAGGATAGAAATATAAAAATGCTGTCTCAGAATTAACAATATCACCTTGCCCTTAGAAAAATAGAGAATAAAGTTAGAATGTGAAATAATAGCAAGGGAGCTCAACCTACCCCCAAAACGTAACGTGGACAACCAAAAGGAGACAAAATCTCCCTCTGAAAACCGCGAAACAGGTAAGGCCTCCTTAACTCCTCGGTTTCCACGACCTAGAACCGGCAAGACCCTTCTTGGTTTCCAACAAACACTAGTCCCCAAATCGCCCAAAACAGGAAAGACGGTGCCAACCAACCAACCGAACTTCAATTTCCACAAAGGACGGATGCAAACCAAGATGGCAATAGAGTCACAATCACATGCAAAACAAAAGTTCTCCACAAGAAAGTTTGCTGGAATTTCTAGGGTTTTTCTCAGGAGACAGTACTGAAACAACAACCTTTCTCCCTCGGCCCCAAGTGCCTTATACAAGCCAAGTTTTTCCTACCGATAGTACCAAAGTCAAAGCAATACCAGGGGCCAATCACCTGCCAGGAATTGTTATTGTACGGACATAAGACAAAAAAGGTTGTACTACACTCAAGGCAAAAAGTTAGGCGACTATCTTCGGCTAGATTGGAAGCCACGGGTTTCTCTATGACACAATCCTGAGCAACAAAGTTCTAAATTGATGTGAAACGCCTAACTTTGACTTACATTAATAAATGCTCTACACGGCTGGTGGATCTGAACTAACGTCCTACTGATAGCCAACAGCAAATTCCACTAGACTATCCCAAAAGTTACGTGGCGTTCCACAATGTAGCCCCCAATGGGACAGTTGGCATCTGGTCACATGTAACAAGATGGTAATCTTTGGAACGGAGTAACTTTGTCGTCCGGCCTCCGTTAGGCCCGAAATAAAGTGCGTTCCGTTCAGTTAAGAAAATAGAAGAATCTGGTCCGGCTAAGTGCGCCTTTTTACCCGTACTTTAATGACCGTACAGAGGAAAAAGGCCCGAGAATCCTTCGTAAGATAAAAGGGGTGCCTGTGAAGCACATGAGCTTGACAGCTGTCGAGCGTGTAGGAAACATCAGAGGAGGGCCCAATGCCATGGTAATTGGCATTGGAGTCTTGCAAACAACCTTCCCCAGAATGCTAATGCTCCGCAGAACCATGCTTGTGCCCAATGATGCTTGCCTTGTTCCTGTTGGTATACATGCAAAGGTGGGGATGAGTGCTTAGGGAGGGCGAAAAGATATCCCCTCCCCCCTCTCCTTCCCCCTCCTGGCCGTGGGAAAGGAAGGAATCCTTAGAGGTGAAGCCGGGTCGTTGATTTTCCCCCCTCTTAGTCAACAATGACTAAGACTTTTGAATAATTACCCCCCCAATTCCCAGTTCCCGCAGAACTAGAGAGCAGATGGTTTAGAACAAGGGTCCCAAGAGGAGGGGAGACAAGATTGATGCCATTACTGGTCGCATCGATCACAGACCAGAACAAAATCATGGGAGGAAGATGAGAGGCATTCGGAGAACACAAATGGGGATCACCAAAATAGGTAAGGTGAAAAGTAGGTTCGTCTTCCAATCCGCTGAGGTGACACGGAGCCATATTGATTGAAACTTTGAGACCTCCATTGGCCCTCAGAGTATGCACATCAAAAAGAAGCTAATCTAGATAGTGCCGAATCCAAGTTGATATAAACCCAAGTGACTGACCCCTTGACAATCAGAACCCCAATATAGATTCACCCCTGTGAAATAACACTTTCTGTGTGCTCAGTTCCACCACAGAATGCAAAGTTAGAATATGAGATTTGGACACATTCACCCACTTTGACTTTCCCTTAGAAATGCAGCCACCCTGGCAGACAAAAACTCTGACCGACTACATCCTTGTGTAGCCTGGACTCTCGTGAGTCCGCAGCAAAAAGAATCACTGAAAATGGTCAAGTAAATTGATAGTTATGGCTGGCCAAAGTTTGCTATTTATACAGAGTGCTCTCTGGGAGAGGCGACTAGCTACTCAAAAAATTCTAAGTCCTATTCTCACTCTAAGACCCTATCTATTGACGTATGGCACCAATCATATCACTGTACCGTACAGATAAGTACAGGTGCTGGTGTACTTTTTGTACGACAATCGTACGATATGGCTGATATGTCAACACATGTTATATATCTATTTGTTCCCGTAATCTCCGGTGTCGCCGCAATCCAATGTTGACGTGCCATGTGTCATCCTATGTGGTGATGACCGCAAACCGCCAAAAGTACAAATCTCGCGATCGCGGCGCCTATCGTGGCCGTCCGATTAAATCCGGCTATATTGCTAGCCGTTGAAAATAGACGCGCGGTATTTGTTTCGCGGTCGAACCAAATGCGCGGTATCCGTTTCAATTAATAAATCTGTACTCCGTACTATACATAACTGTATCTATGCAATACGTATATATTTCCAGTTAAATGAACTAGTCTACGTGTAACTATGTAAATAATTATCAAACCCCATACGTCGTAATACCAGCTCTAGTCTAAATGGATAATGTTACCGGCTAATGTCGAATTGACGAACGGTAGGTACCAGGATCAATTCTTGGGTCCGTCAAATACCTTTTGTAAGTATTACTAATTTACCCCCTGTCTTCTCTAGAGAGCTTAGGCTGCCATGGCTCTAGCTCCCTATCCAGCCTTCAGTGACTACAACAAGTGTGGGGGCTTGGAGAGGGGAGTTAGAGGCAGACTTCCTTTGCCCTTTTTCTATCCTATTACAGACCTAAAAAATACACAAATATCAACATTGATCTCATTTTTCTTGATCCTCCGTCCATCCTTCCCTTCAAGTGTCAAGACCCCCTTATTGGAGACTTCCACTACTTTGAAAATCACCCTCCCCGCTGAAATGTTTAGAGTGTTCTTTTTCTGTTGCATCCGATACACAAAATCTAGGAGCAGAAATTGGCGTTGCCGCGGGACAAAATTCTCGCTCCGGCGTTGCGAATACCAGAGTTGATCTCGGTGCTGAGGTGCTTGTAAATTCCCCATGGCCAGAGGCATTTCCGGTGAAATACATTGGCCATGTTGGTAATCAATTTTTTGACTGTTCCCTTGCTGTCCATCTCTCGAAGGACCCTGCTTGGGCCGAGGCAGCGCCGGGAAGGATGGGATGCCGTCCGAACAAAATGAAATATGGGCTGTAGGAGTGGAGGGATGCTTGCCGGCTGAATTGGTACCCCATGGCGATCCAAGGCACCCTTCTATCCCACTCTCCTAGATCCTCTTCCACATCATATTTACGCAGTGACCGCTTCACTGTCTGCACGCACCTTTCGGCCAAATCGTCGGCTTGTGGGTGGTCTCGGCTGGTCAGCCGGTGGTTGATGAGGCACAATTCCAACAAGTTGGAGAATTCTCCCGCAAATTCGGAGCCCTGGTCGGTCGGAACTTCGGCTAGGGCCCCAAATTGGGAAAGCACTATCTGCAGGAATGCGTTCGCAATCGCCTTAGACTCCTTGCTGGGTAAGACCACCAATTCGATCCACTTGGAAAAATGCTCTATCATTACCAATACAAAGTGGTTCCCTTGTTTGCTAGTGGGGAGAGGACCCAGCATATCCACAGACCTTTGATAAAACATTCCCCTGAAAGGAAGTAAATAAAGTTGAGAACCTCCCTTTTTGTCGAAAGCTACTTTGACTCGGTCACAGGAGGAACACGTCTGCACAATTTGGTTAACTTGGGTTTGCAACCCGTACCACCAGTAAGATCCTGGGACCAAGGAGGTGGTCCGTTTCTGCTCAAAATGGCTACACTGCTGGTGAAGGTTAGAAATAAGAGTCTCCTTGTCGGCCGGGGGAGGAACCACTTTCCTCGTCCCATCAGCCCACCTCCGGAGAAAGATGCCCCTTTCCCACTCGTATGCCGCACTTCGTGTTTGCACCCGAGATAACTACACTCCTGACAAATGCGGGAGAGGGTAACCTTCTTGGACAGATAAGAGTGCCTCTAGATCATTCCAAATATCTTTCCGTCCGGCCCCTATTGGCGCCTGCCCCTCCACGTCTGCAGGGAAAGTTGACATTTCCCCCCCCTGATTGAGGAAGCCAAATAAAGGCAAAGGAAGCTCGAATGAGTCCCAAACTGATTTCAGGATCCTCATCATGGCGGGCCCTGGTGGAATCTCTAGTGGAAGGGTCAGGATTTCTGCTAAGTCCGTCGGCATTCCCATGAATCTCTCTGGCCCGGTGGATTATGTAGAAGTCCTATTCCTGTAGTAATAACACCCACCTGGCGAGCTTGCCAGTGAGCTTGCTATTCTACATAATCCACTTGAGAGGTTGGTGATCCGTGATTAGAGTGAAATGGACTCCGTATAGGTATGGTCTGAAGTGTTAGATGGCCCATACCGCCGCCAGTAATTCCCCCTGATAGCTGCTATAATTCCCCTACGCTCGGTTATTACTCCTACTAGCGTAAGCTACCACATATTCTGCCCTAGCATCATCCAGTTGGGCTAAAACAGCTCCCAATCCAAACCTGCTCTAATCAGTGTAAAGGAGGAAGGGTCTTTGGTGATCCGACATTCGGAGCACTGGGTGTTGCTTCAGGGAATCCTTGAGGAACTGGAAGGCTATCTCTTGCTCCTTCGTCCACGGCCACTCCTAGTGTTTCCGCAACAACTGGTTCAGAGGCTGAGCGTGGGTGCTAAATTCAGAGATGAATCTGTGATAATAGTTAGCTAGGCTTAAAAATGTGGGGAGTGCAGAGACGTCTGACGAGGGGGAAGGGCATCAAGGGCTACAACTTTGACCATATGGGGACCCACTGTCCCGGGTGTAACTTCGTGTCCCTAGTAAATAATTTTCTGCACTCCAAAAATTCCCTTACCTGGGTGACATTTCAAGCCCGCTGCTTGGAGAGCTGGGAGTAGAATCTGTATGTGCTCCAGGTGTTCCTCGAAGGTCTTCCAGAAGATAATAACGTCGTCGATATACCACCGTACACCGTCACTCCCCCGGAGTGCCTCGTTGGAATTTGGCTGGCGCATTCTTCAGCCCGAATGGCATGTAAAGCCATTCATATAACATGGACCCTTCCCAAAAAGCTGTCTTTTCTGGGGCTTAGGCTCCATCGCGATTTGGTGGAACCCATTCTTCATGTCTAGTGTGGAGTAAATGTTGGCCCCGGCCAGCGAGTCAAAAATCTCTTTCGTGGTAGGCATGAGTATCGGTCAGGTACAGTTGCTATGTTAAGCATCCGCTAATCTCCACACATCCGAAAGACTACCGTTTTCCCAGAAGAGTGTCCTTCTTGGGTGGGAGAACGGTTGGAGACGCAAATCCATGGAGTCCGGTACTTTCCTGCACCAATCCTGCTTCTACCAGAGTTTGTACCTTTGCCGTGATGAACTCCTTTTCCTTGAAACTGAGAGGGTACTGCTTCTGCTAAATAGTAGACGTCTCGTCTGTAGAAATTAAGGGTAGAAGCCGAGGCAGTCTACCTCTAACTTCTCTCTCCAACTTCTCAAACTTGTCCCACTCATTGAGAAATTGGAGAAGGAGTAGAGCCATGGCTACCTAGGCTATCCAGAAGTTTACGAGAAAATATATTTTAGTTAGGGGTTTAATTTACTAAAAGATATGTATTGGCGACATGATTTGATCCTGGTACCTGCCGGCCAGCAGACAGCCGGTAGCCAATAGCCTTAGCCGTTAAGTGTAGGAGTAGTGTTATGTACTATGTGGTTTGATAATTAGTTAAACATTTATACGTAGGATAGTTCATTTAACTGTAACTGTTTACGGGAGACATATATCCAATATATGTAAAAGTACGGATTCCGGTACGGATACGAAACCTTTTCCGGAATTATATGTCTTTAGTGAAACGAATACCGCGCATGTATTTATTACGGCTACGATTAAATGTGAATTTAATCGGACGGCCGGAATTAACGCCGAGATCGCGGAAGAGGATTTTGGCGGTTTGTGGTCATCGCCACATCGGATGACACATGGCGGAATGACATTGGATCGCGGAATCTCCGAGGATTAACAGAACGAATCCGGACATACCACGTGTCGACATTTTGGCCATGTCGTACAATTGCCGTACATAAAGAACACCGGCAGTTGTACTTTTGTGTACGAAATTGAAATCTGATTGGTTCCGTACATTAGTAGATAGAGTCTGTGAGAGAGATAGGACTTCGAAAAATTAGAAGATAGGACCCTCTCTCCCAGAGAGCTTCTGTACAAAAGGTCAACTTTGACCCTCCATAACTTACTGCTCAGGGGAGCAAATTCAGAGATTCTTTTTGCTATTGACTCAAGGGAGTCTTGTCTTCACAGGGGTGAAGTTGGTCAGAGTTTTTGTCTGCCAGGGTGGCAATTATTTTTGCTGAAACACAAAGGGGTCAGGGTTATCCTAGAGGCTTCTTGGAAGCTGTCCACTTTGAGGACTTATGGAGGTCTCAGAGTTTCACGTTATGAGCCCACCCTCTAGGGTACCAATCTTTAACGGAACTAGCTTCATATACTGGGAAAGTATGATGATAGGAGCTCTATGCGAAAAAAGGTTTTGGGGGATAGTGAGTGGAAGGTTGGGGCAACCATCAAGTCTTGGAATTCCTCCAGGGTTTGGAGGAAGCAGATTCACCAGAAAAGAGGATCCACCATCAACAAAGGAAACAAAAGAAGGAGAGGTGGTGGACAAAGGAAAGGAGAAGGAGGCGACCACACCAATAACAACTGGTTCGACATTCATGTCACCTATTCCAAGGAACAACGAGAATGATACTGAATCATGGGACATCAACAATATGGCGGCAAAGCACTTCATCCTACGCCATCTCACTCAAGGACTTGCATTTCCTCATTTGCAGGTATAGGCATCCGATATTTGGATGGCTCTCATAGAGATGTACCGAAGTGGTACGATTCAACAACAACAGTTGGCTGATCAGAAAGTTAAGGAGTATGTATACAAAGGAGGGAAGATGTTGGATTTTTGCAATGAGCTTGCTACACTCTTCATGGAGCTAGAGAGTGCGAGAAAAGATTTTAAAGAAAAAGAAAAGGTTAACTGTTTACTGATGAAGTTACTCGATGAGTTCGAGAACATAGTCAACCGTGTGCAGGACTTGCCGGACTCAAGGTGGATATGGAACTCAGTGGTAGGGATGATTCTCGTTCGGGAGAATACGATTGAGATCCAAAGTGGAGGAAAGAGTGGCCAAGCCTTGGCAACTGCCATCGATTGAAGGAATTAGGATTCCTGGAAACCGGTTGAAAACTATGGGGTGAGGGAGCACAAAAATCACACCGACGAGATCGAACCTAGGGCTCCCAAAGGTTTATGTCATTTTTGTAAGAAACTGGGGCACTATATGGCAGAGTGCACTAAACTAACCGAGCTTCGGTTAAAGGAGGTGCACAGCGGTGGTACCACGAGAGGAAAGAAAAATGCCCTTGTGACACACGTACATGAGGCGGAATCCGAGGACAAGGACGATGAGCTCCTTTTAGATGAGGAGTTGGAGGCGAAAAACGAGGTCGAAATACCACGAAGGCAGAAATGTGGTAACAGTGGATTAAAAGGTGAAGCACGTTGGATTGTAGATTCATGTGCCTCCATGCACATGTGTAAGGATAGACACCTGTTCACTAAGATAAGAAATATTCCCACCGTAGAGATAGAGTACGGGGATGGGAGGATAGTCACCACTACTCTTGTAGGATCGGTAGATTTGAAAGTGTTAGTAGAAGGAAAGACATCCATAGAAACATTCTCTGATGTATTGTTTATTCCGGAGATGAACAAAAACCTCATCTCTACTTCTGTATTAGATGATAAGGGTTTTTTTACTAGCACTAGGGAAGGAGTCTTTATTGCTAGTTTTGAGGTGGATGTCTATTTAATTGCTGAGAAAGGTAGCCATGGGATGTTTAGGCTGGTTTTAAGTAATGAAAAGAAGAAACTTTATTATGCAGGTGTTCATGATATTATGATGTGGCATAAGAGGCTTGGGCATGTGAATCTAGACAAGTTAAGATAGATGAAAACGATGGGAGTGGTGGAAGGGATTCAGTTCAGTGAGAGTGATGATATAAGTGATTCTAGTGGATGTGCTCAAGACAGCCATCAATGAGGAGATTGTTGAAATAAGTAGTTTTTAATATATTTTCTAGGTCTAAATTTATTAGAAAAGAAAAAGTAGGCAGCCTGCCTCTATCTCTTCTCTCTCTCTCGCCCCCATACTTGTTGTAGTCACTGAAGGAGAGAGAGAGAGAGCAATGGAGCCATGGCTGCCTCAACTCCATAGGAAGGACTAAAGAGTGTCTTAAGCCACTCTCAACAAAAGGTTGAGTCCGGAAGGACTCGAACCCCCGACCGGTAGAGCGCGGCGTAGCCGTTAGCTCTAACCAGTCTGTCGTAGAAGTGTGTTAGGAGATATAGGGTTTCATTAGTATTTAAACTATTGTAATGTACTAGATTCATTTAATTGAAACCCTCAACGCCACACATAGATACAGTTCTACGAAATACGAAATACTGTACTTGTTTGAAATGGATATCGCGCATTTTGTTTCGAAAGCGCAACAAATATCGCGCAAGTATTTATTACGGCCGAGATTGATTTTCACGTCAAATCTAACGGCCCACATTATCGCCGAAATCCCGGAATGGTCATTTTGGCATTTAGTGACGTGGCATGACCTTGCGCCACGTGGGAAGACATCATTCGGTTGCGGGAATTCCGAGGAACGTACGGACGAGTGGAAAGTGGACACGCGTCCACTTAATGGCCTTGTCGTACAGAGGCCGTACAAAAAGTACATCGGCAGTAGTACTTTCTTGTACTATACAGTTTTTTGATTGGTTCGTACAGGCAGTAGATAGGAGCTGTGAGAGGGAAGTAGGAAAAACTAGGACTTAGGAAAATTTAGGTAGATAGTCCTCTCTCTGAGAGTTTGTATAAATTGGCATCTTTGCCACCCTATAATTAATCGCCTGGTTGGCCTTTTTCAGTGATTCTTTTTTTCTACGGACTCAAGGGAGTCCAGGCTACACAAGGGTGCAGTCAAATTGTCAGTTTGCCTTCTTGGGCAGCAGTGGTTGTGGCTTAAAGTGGGTTAGTTAAATACTATCTAGAGGCTTCCTGTATTCTGTGGTCCAATGGAGGACACAGAATTGCAGGTTATGGGCCCACCCTCTAGGGTGCCCACCTTTAATGGATTTGGGTTCATCTATTGGGAAGCCATGAAGATGGGAGCTTTGTGTGAAAAACGATACTGGGGTATCGTCAGTGGACAAGTGAAACGTCCACCTTCGGGAACTCCACCAAGATTTGGGGGAGTAAGGTTTCCTGCAACAACGGCTGCCTCGGCGGAGGAGGCAGATGATGGGGACAGGAGTGTGTCCGAAAAGGGGAAAGGGAAGGAGACACCCCTCACTCCTATTGCCACAGTATCGGGAGCGGCAATCGTGAAGACCGTGGAGAACGATACTCAAATGTGGGAGGATGTAAACATGGCTGCCAAGAACTTCATTCTGAGGCACCTCACTCAAGGTTTGGCCACTCCTCATCTTCACATTTAGAAGGCCGAGGAGTTGTGGGTGAGTTTGGTGGAAATTTATAGAGCTGGAACTATTCAGGAGCTCCAGTTGGCTGAGCAAAAGCTACTGAGTTACACTTACAAAGGAGGAAAGATGTTAGATTACTGTAATGATCTTTCATGTTTGTATACGGAAATGGATAGTGCCGGGTGGATAGGTACAATGAAAATGAAAGTTAACACCCTTATCATGAAATTACCAAATGAGTTCAAAAACTTAGTGTACCGAGTACAGGGAATGCCTGATAGTTCATGGAAATGGAACACAGTAGTCAGAATAATACTTGTGCAGGAAAACACAATGGAGATTAGGAGAGGAGGAAAGAGCATTCAAGCTCTAGCAGTAGGAGGGGACCGATGGGGGAAGGACCCGAAGAAACCTTATAGAGGGGAAAGAGATCATTCAGGGGGACAAAGGCCCCCAAAGGTTCTTGTCATTATTGCAAAAAGCGGGACACTTTATTGCAGATTGTGTCAAGCTATCAGAGCTGAGGCTCCAAGAGAACCGTGGAGGGCGTTCTTCCGGAGGGAAGAAAAAGGCACTTGTGGTTACAAAAGTGTCAGGAGAAACCGAGGATGAGTCCTCTGAGGAGGATGGGGAGCTTCTTCTTGACGAGAGTTTGGAGGAGAAGGAGATTCCTCGGAGGCAGAAGTGTGCCCTTGGAGCCATCCGGGAAGCTCCACAGGAAGGATGGATCATCGACTCAGGTGCATCCATGCATATGTGTCGTGATAAAGAACTCTTCACTAAGTTAAGAAAGATTCCTACTGTAGAGATAGAGTATGGGGATGGGAGAGTGATTACTACAGATCTAGTGGGATCAGTAGATCTGAAAGTCTTAGTGGAGGGTAAGACTTCTATACTTACATTCTCAGATGTACTTTACATTCCTCAGCTAGGTAAAAATCTTGTCTCTACGTCTGTGTTAGATGACAAAGAGTTTGATACCTTCACGAGAAAGGGAGTCTTTACAGCTAAGTATGGGGATGAAGTTTACTTAACAGCAGATAAGGGTAGCCAAGGAATGTTTAGGCTTAACTTGAGTAATGAAAAGAAGAATGCTTACTATGTTGGTGTTCTTAAGGTGATGATTTGGCATAAGCGGTTGGGGCATGTACATTTTGATAGGTTAAGGGAAATGAAAAAGCTTGGGGTAATAGATGGCATTGAGTTTGGGGATAATGAAATGATGGATGATTGTAGTGGTTGTGCTCAAGGTAAGGCTCACAGACTTCCCTTTCCCAAAGCCGCCACATATAGAGGTGAGAAAGTATTAGATTTAGTCCACAGAGATATTTGGGGGCCTGCAAAAGTACCTTCGGTTGGAGGAAAGAGGTTTATGATGACAATAACTGATGACTGGTCTAGATACTCTAGAGTCTACTTTCTGAAAACAAAGTCTGAAGCATCAACTTACTTCAAAGAATATAAAGCTTGGAGTGAGAAGTTGCATGAAACCCCCATTAAGAGGATAAGGAGTGATAATGGGGGGGAATATACCTCTAACGAGTTTGAGGAATATTTGAGAGATGAGGGAGTGCAGCACCAGAAAACTGTACCATATAACCCAGAACAAAATGGGGAAGCTGAGAGGTTGAATAGAACACTAGGAGATAGTGCATGCAGTATGTTGGCAGACAAGAAAATAGGAAAGAGATTTTGGGCAGAGGCAATGAACTGTGCCAACTATATTAAAAATAGAGTCCTTACCTCAGCTGTAAAGGGAGTGACACCTTATGAGAGATGGGTTGGAAGGAAACCAGATATCTCACACCTTAAAGTATTTGGTAGCCAAGTTTACAGTCTTGGCATGGATAGGAAAAACTGGAAACTAGATGCTAAGGGAAAACCTGGATACTTTGTGGGATATGATGAGGATGTTAAGGGATATAGAGTCTATGACTTAGCAAAGAAAGATATCATTCTGGTCAAACACTTAGTTATCATGGATGAAGGGAAGTCATTTGACCCCTTCAAATATATAAAGAAGATAAGGATCAGATTTGAGTCCGAAAGTGAGGAGAACTCAATCGTTCCCGAAAAAGACATGAGTGAAACTGTGATTACAGATTCAGGGGAGATCGAAGATATAGGAGACTCACTAGAAACCTCACATACTCCTATGGACTTCGAGGAGATGGAAGAAGCGGGACAAGATACGGTTTTTATGGACAGGGGAGCCGATGAGACAGTGAGAAGAAATCCAAGACTTCCATCCATTCCAGCTTCGGAGTTTGAGGGAGGAAGGAGGAGCAGCAAAAGGATACAAGAAAAACAAGCTGCCCATAAGGTAACTAAGCTTTCTCACCCAGATGAGCCTCAGTCTTACTTAGAGGCAGTGAATAGTCCAGAGAAAGAAAGATGGATTAGAGCCATAAATGATGAGATGGCTTCTATCATGGAAGCAAATACTTGGGAACTAGCGGATTGCCCTCCAGACAGAAAACCTATTGGATGTAAATGGGTATTTAAACTAAAACTGAACCCAGATAATACAATTGAGAGGTATAAGGCTCGATTAGTAGCGAAGGGGTTCACCCAAAAAGAGGGGATTGACTATGAGGAGACCTTTGCTCTAGTTGTTCGGTTCCCATCGGTTAGGATTCCCCTCAGTCTGGCCGCAGCGGAAGACATGGAAATTCACCAGATGGATATTAAGACTGCTTTTCTTAATGGTGAGTTAGAGGAAGAAATTTTTATGAGGCAACCCGAGGGGTTTGTGGAAGAAGGAGAAGAGAGCAAAGTGTGCAGGCTCATAAAGTCCTTATATGGACTGAAACAGGCTCCCCGACAGTGGAATAAGAAACTAGATGAGTTTCTCACTGATCTGGGATACATCCGGATCAGCTCTGACCATTCTATCTACATGTTTGAAGATGAGAATGGTGTCATTTTTATTGCAATTTATGTGGATGATCTGCTTCTGTTAAGTAAGTCTTTAGAGAATATCAATAGGCTAAAGAAAGATCTTAGGGGCAGATTTGATATGAAGGATTTAGGGGAGGCAAAATATATTTTGGGGATCCAAATGGAGAGAGATAGGGGGAAGAAGATTATCAGACTTACTCAGAAAGAAGCAATAGGTAATATGCTTGAGAAATTCCAGATGGAAAATGCTAACAGTTGTACCACTCCCATGGACTTGAAAAAAAGAAGTGATGGGAGTGTAGAAGGAGGAGTGATGATCTTAGACGATCAGATGAGTCTAGAGGAGAGAGAGTTCATGAAGTCTACCCCTTATAGACAGGTCGTATGAAGCTTAATCTATTTTATAAATTGTACCAGGCCGGACATAGCGGCGGTAGTTGGTGTACTCAGTAGGAGTCTTAATGATCCTAGGAAGAGGGATAGGGAGGCAACCAAGAGAGTCATGAGATATCTGGTGGGAACTAGAGAGTTATGGTTGCATTTGGGAGGGGAGCACACTGACATCACTACTTGGAGTGATGCCAGTTATAGAGACGCACCTATGAGACGATGCACTTCTCGGTATGTGTTGTATGTTCGGGAAGGTGCTTGCTGTTGGAGCAGTAAGCAACAAAAGGTGGTTGCTCAGTCTACTATGGAGGCTGAGTATATGGCGTCTTGTTCTGCTGTGAAAGAACTAATGTGGGTGAAGTCATTATTGCAAGAACTGGGATATATGAAGGAGGGAGTGCATGAAATCTTTTGCGATAATCAAGTTGCAATCGCAATCGCAGCCAATCCAAAACATCATTTCAAAGCAAAACATATGGACATAAGATTAAGCTTCGTAAGAGAAAAAGTTGAAAATAAAATTTTAAATCTTGTGTATAGACCTGATGAAGAAATGGTGGCTGACATGATGACCAAACCTGTGCCCTCTCCTAAATTAAAATATTGTCGGGAGATATGCGGGTTAAAAGAAAAATTAAAATTTGACTAGAAAATAAGGGGAGTGTTGAAATAAGTAGTTTTTAATATATTTTCTAAGTCTAAATTTATTAGAAAAGAAAAAGTAGGCAGCCTGCCTCTATCTCTTCTCTCTCACTCGCCCCCATACTTGTTGTAGTCACTGAAGGAGAGAGAGAGAGAGCAATGGAGCCATGGCTGCCTCAACTCCATAGGAAGGACTAAAGAGTGTCTTAAGCCACTCTCAACAAAAGGTTGAGTCCGGAAGGACTCGAACCCCCGACCGGTAGAGCGCGGCGTAGCCGTTAGCTCTAACCAGTCTGTCGTAGAAGTCTGTTAGGAGATATAGGGTTTCATTAGTATTTAAACTATTGTAATGTACTAGATTCATTTAACTGAAACCCTCAACGCCACACATAGATACAGTTCTACGAAATACAAGGTACTGTACTTGTTTGAAATGGATATCGCGCATTTTGTTTCGAAAGCGAAACAAATATCGCGCAAGTATTTATTACGGCCGAGATTGAATTTCACGTCAAATCTAACGGCGCACATTATCGCCGAAATCCCGGAATGGTCATTTTGGCATTTAGTGACGTGGCATGACCTGGCGCCACGTGGGAAGACATTATTCGGTCGCGGGAATTCCGAGGAACGTACGGACGAGTGGAAAGTGGACACGCGTCCACTTAATGGCCTTGTCGTACAGAGGCCGTACAGAAAGTACATCGGCAGTAGTACTTTCTTGTACTATACATTTTTTTGATTGGTTCGTACAGGCAGTAGATAGGAGCTGTGAGAGGGAAGTAGGAAAAACTAGGACTTAGGAAAATTTAGGTAGATAGTCCTCTCTCTGAGAGTTTGTATAAATTGGCATCTTTGCCACCCTATAATTAATCGCCTGGTTGGCCTTTTTCAGTGATTCTTTTTTTCTACGGACTCAGGGGAGTCCAGGCTACAGAGGGGTGCAGTGAAATTGTGAGTTTGCCTTCTTGGGCAGCAGTGGTTGTGGCTTAAAGTGGGTTAGTTAAATACTATCTAGAGGCTTCCTATATTCTGTGGTCCAATGGAGGACACAGAATTGCAGAGATGGCCTCAAATATGGCAGCCGATACTTGGGAGCTGGTGGATTGTCCACCTAACCGAAAACCATTCGGTTGTAAGTGGGTTTTCAAATTAAAACTGAACCCAAATAACACAATCGAGCGTTACAAGGCCCGATTAGTGGCAAAGAGATTTACACAAAAAGAGGGAATTGACTACGACGAAACCTTTGCCCCGATGGTCAGATTTCCCTCCGTCCGCATACTTCTCAGTTTAGCAGCGGCGGAAGACATGGAAGTGCACCAGATGGACATCAAGACAACCTCCTTGCATGGAGAATTGTGAGAGGAGATCTTCATGTGATTACCCGAAGGGTTTGTGGAGGAAGGAGAGGAGAGTAAGGTATGCCGGATGATTAAATCTCTTTATGGTTTGAAACAGGCACCTCGACAGTGGAATAAGAAGCTTGATGAGTTTCTTACCGGTCTGAGATATATCTGGATCACCTCAGATCACTCAATCTATGTTTTCGAAGATGAGGAAGGTTTTATATTTATTGCAATTTATGTTGATGATTTGCTTGTCTTAAGTAAATCAATGGAAAAAATTAATAAACTAAAAACTGATCTTAAGGGGAGATTTGAAATAAAGAATATGGGGGAAGCATAATATATTTTAGGAATTCAAGTAGAGAGAGACCGAAAAAGAAAAATTATAAGATTGACTCAAAAAGAAGTAATAAGGAACATGCTTGAAAAATTTGAAATGGATAAAGCTAATAGTTGTACAACTCCAATGGGATTGAAGAAGGGAAGTGAGGGGAGTGAGGAAGAAGGAGTCATAGTCTTAGACAAGGAATTATCTCCTGAAGAAAAGAAGTTTATGCAGACTATTCCTTACAGGCAAGTAGTGGGAAGTCTAATCTATTTTATGAATTGTACCCGGCCGGATTTAGCTGTAGCTGTAGGAGTAATGAGTAGAAGTCTAAATGCTCCCACTAAGAGGGATTGGGAGGCAGCTAAAAGAGTCCTTAGATATTTGATAGGAACTAGGGATCTATGGTTGCATTTGGGTGGGGAGAATACTGACATCACTACTTGGAGTGATGCCAGTTATGGTGATGCTCGGATGAGGAGATGCACTTCTGGATATGTATTATATGTGGGTGATGGGGCTTGCTGTTGGAGTAGCAAACAGCAAAAAGTTATTGCTCAGTCCACCATGGAGGCGGAGTATATGGCCTCTTGCTCTGCTGTAAAAGAATAGATGTGGGTCAAGTCTTTGCTTGGTGAGCTTGGTCACCTTAAGAGTGGTGTGAAGATTTTTTTTTTGTGATAATCAGGCAGCAATCGCTATTTCTGCCAATCCTAAACAACATTTTAAAGCTAAACACATGGACATTAGACTCAGCTTTGTTAGGGAGAAAGTGAAAAAAAAATAATCAGCTTAGAGTACCGACCAGATAGTGAGATGGTAGCAGATATGATGACCAAACCTGTGCCTTCCCTTAAGCTAATTTTATGTAGGGAAAAGTGTGGTCTGAAATTAAAGATTGACTAGGAAATAAGCGGAGTGTAGAAATTAATGGTCTTTTAAAGTATTTTCTAGGTCTGAATAGAAATAAGAAAGAAGCAGAGGCAGTCTACCTCTAACTTCTCTCTCCAACTTCTCAAACTTGTCGTAGTCACTGAGAAATTGGAGAGGGAGCTAGAGCCATGGCTACCTAGGCTTTTGAGAGGTTTACGGGAAAATATATTTTAGTTAGGGGTTTCATTTAGTAAAAGATATTTACTGGCTACAGGATTTGATCCTGGTACGTGCCGGCTGGCAGACAGCCGGTAGCCGGTAGCCTAAGCCGTTAAGTCTAAGAGTAATGTTATGTACTATGTGGTTTGATAATTAGTTAAACATTTATACGTAGAATAGTTCATTTAACTGTAACTGTTTACGGGAGACATATATCCATTAAATGTAAAAGTACGGATTCCGGTACGGATACGAAACAAATACTGTGCATTTATTTCTTTAGTGAAACGAATGCCGCGCATGTATTTATTATGGCTACGATTAAATGTGAATTTAATCCGACGGCCAGAATTAACGCCGAGATCGCGGAAGAGGATTTCGGCCGTTTGTGGTCATCGCCACATTGGATGACACGTGGCGGAATGACATTGGATCGCGGCATCTCCGAGGATTAACGGAGTGAATCCAGAAATACCACGTGTCGACATTTTGGCCATGTCGTACAATGGCCGTACATAAAGTACACCGGCAACTGTACTTTTGTGTACGAAACTGAAATCTGATTGGTTCCGTACATCAGTAGATAGAGTCTGTGAGAGAGATAAGACTTAGAAAAATTAGAAGATAGGACCCTCTCTCCCAGAGAGCTTCTGTACAAAAGGTCAACTTTGACCCTCCATAACATACTGCTCAGGGGAGGAAATTCACAGATTCTTTTTGCTATCGACTCAGGGGAGTCTTGTCTTTATAGGGGTGAAGTTGGTCAGAGTTTTTGTCTGCTTGGGTGGCAGTTATTTTTGCTGAAACACAAAGGGGTCAAGGTTATGCTTCTACCAGATTTTTTACCTTTGCCATGATGAACTCCTTTTTCTTGAAACTGAGAGGGTATTGCTTCTGCCAAACAGTACACGTCTTGTCTATTAAATCAATTTGAAAAGGGGTTCTTTTGTAGATGCCTACGTCCGTATCTGACCAAGAGAACACTTGTTTGTTCTTCTCCAACTGGTTGGAGAGCTAGGACTTTTGCTGAGGGTCTAACTGCTCCCCTAAAGTCCAATCCATCTTTCCGGGTTCCACCGCTGCCCAGGCAGCCGAGGGTCTACCCCAGCGGGAGATTGAATTCCATCTCTACTTGCGCGTCTACCTTGTTTCCTCCCGTTAGAATGCTGCTGCTAACAACTTCCGCTATGTTATCCCTTTTCGAGCCTCTGCTCCCATCAGTGAGGAATCCCTTAATTTCGGTAAAATTCTGGGACTAGAAAATTTTGATGATAAAAATTGTTTTCTTGCCTCCCTCCATTCCTCAAGCTGCAAGTGGGCCTGCAACGATAACAACTTTGGAGCTTGAAGGTAGCGATTCCTCGATTGCGGAGACTGTATGCTAGAGAAGGATAGAGAATATTTTATCACCCATGTTATGGCATTTAGATCCATGCTTTGTCCGAGAAGGCTGCACCGCTGGAGGTCTGAAATACGTGGTGCCGCCGTGCTGGCAGGTTGGAATCCCATGGCTTGTTCTTGTTCTTTCACCGTTGGCGTTGTCCAAACTCCACTTTCGCTATCAAATATCAGTCCGGCCGCTCCCTTTCGATACGCTTGGCTGTTGGGGAAGGAAACTAATGGCGGCAGTGCTCGCCGTGGTGCTCCTGGGTGGTTACACTGGAAGAACGGAGGACGATCAGCCTTGGTTACTAGAGTGGCCATCCGTCCTGGCCCTAAAATTTGTTGCAGGGTAATCTGGGGATCTGTTTTGTGGTTCTGTAAGAGATTGTTTAGGACTGACAGAGGTATCAAATTGGTCCTGTACGCCCGAACTCTATGAGCCCTAGATCCCAGTTGCGCCGCATCGAAAACAAATGTAGCTCCTAGAATGTGCTTGACTTTATTCCAGCTATTTGCGACTTGTTTTCTCTTATCATCTGCCGGGTGGACATTCTCCAAAACATACCCCACTAGTTGGTCTTGGGATTGCTGCAGCCAGGAAAATAATTTCATCATCTGGAAGAAGGTTTCGACTTCTGGTGTCCTGATGTCCCTCGCCTTTCTCGGCTTGAGAGTATCCTTGACATGGCCATCCTGCAATCACCAAATCTACTCGCTCCAGCATAGCGAGATGTGGCTTCAGGATATTGTCTATATTTTGCGGGACACTTTGGTGAGATTTGCTGAAGGCGGATACCGGAAGTTGATGGGGATACAATAGGTGGAGTTGTTGTAGTCGGTATTCACTGACTGCCCGAGCATGTGGTTAAATTTCCACGGCCATATATGACTCCACTTTATGCCCAGCTTTCAAGACAGCTTCGAGGTCCGAGCTAATTCTAGAAAATAGGGATAATATTCGGAGTCCAGAATCCGGGATAGATAATGACACCACTTGTCGATTGAATATTTGATTTTCGGGCGGAACTTGCGAAGATTCCAACCGAGGTTCTTTTTCCTTCACAAAAACAGTTGTCAAGGATTTGTCCACTTCCCGCCAAAGTTTTGTTATTTGTAATTATCTGTTCTGTTATCCTTCTTCCCACCGCTTGGAAATAGGGAATTGCTATATTATGTCTGCGATATCGGTGGCGTTGGCGAGCAGTTCCGTGGGTGTGTGAGTGGTATAGACGGGATAACATCCTGCGACGGGAGCATTATTTTTCCCCCTATTCCATAGATGTAGGGGAACCACCACATTGACTCCTTCTGGATCCTCAGGATCCCGAATAGTAAACTACTCCTTCCACACACTTAATCCTATATTCACCCTTGTCCAGGTGGCCATTCCCAATAAAATCTCAAACTGTTTACCTTCCACCACCAGGAAGGGAAGCTAAATTCGGACCTTTTGACTTGCGTCGTCGACAAACTCTATTAACATAGCTTTGATTATTCTGTGTACCGGTTGGCTCCCACTGCTAAGAGTACTTAGAAAGATGTCACTATGGAAGATTTCCGGTCGGAGTTCTTCGGGCATTTGTTGCAGAGCCGATGTGGTGATTAGATTTGGGAGTGCTCCTATATCGACAATTGCGTCTTGATACCTGCCGTATCCGTTGAGTTTTAAATTTCCCGTCTGGTTGAGAATTAGTGCAACAGATAAAGTTTTGTAGTCCCTATCCATCATAGGGGTCTTTGGGTCTGTTGACCAAAAAACGGATTTGGCCTGATCGGCCCGGTGTTTCTCCCCTCTTGAATGGATTTCCTCTCCGATGGCCTGGATGAGAACCGGCAAGTTATGAGAAGAGGCTACTGTTTTCACGTGAGTGAGAGCGTAGGGCATTAGATGCCTTACTAACATCACTGCTAGTTTGGAGGAAGGAGGTTGAATTTTTGGCGACGAAATGGAGGAATCTGTTGGTTCCAATGGTTGTTACCTTCAACCCCCCCTTGCTTCCTAACTTTCTTCGTCGGATTTTGCCTCTGGCGGCGTTTCTGGCGTGTTATCCTCCGGGCGTTCCGCCAAATATTTTTTGAACCAGTCTTGGTTGTCACGCGTCTCTTCTTCCTTTGCTTGTTCCTCCATCTTATTTATTTTAGTTGTACTGTAATTTTCGAATCCAGGAGGCAGTTTCTTTGCGGCTGGTGGAGGTGGGTTTGTAGATTTTATCCCGAGACCTATGTCGTCGTTCAGGATGGCGGCCCTAGGGGTGAAGGATAGAGGTCCAGTAGTGTTCATGTTGTGGTCTCCTGGAGCGAGCTTTTGCTTGTCATTTCGCTGCGCCAAGGTTGAGTTGCGGAGTTGCCTGCGATTGTCCCCCACACCGACATTCATGGCTCTAGAAAAGAAGGTCTATGCGTGATTTGCCTTAGGAGGTTCCATGTCCCACCCCATCACCTCGTCATCGTTTTCGCCCGCTGTGGTTTCCTATTCAAGTTTCGCTAGCTTTTGTAGTAATTATTGTTTTCTCTGGTGAAGCTTCTGGGCAGCCATCAGAGCGGGAGTCCTGGAGGGCGATCCTAATCGCAGCGTTGCCAATTTTGCAGCCATGGCTGCCATTTGCTAGCTCTGCTCTTGGATGATAACCTCCGGGGTTAATCGCGCTTGACCTGTTAGCTGTTGTTCTGGGTTCTCCAGGGTGCAGCGTCCCTAAGGGTAAAAGAGCTGCAGGGGGAGAGGATTCACGACAGTTTCACCTTCGTCGGTGAACACTGCATATTGCATCATCTCTTTAGAAACTCCATTCTTTCGGAAGCACTGCCCTTCCTTGTAACCCATGAAACCGCAAGCCTCACACTTAGAGCCCTCGGTAGTATATTTGCCCCTCAATTCATTGGAGATTTGCGCGTCATCAAATTTTGGAAGTTTTATCTGTCGCAACTGGGCTTGCGACATCTTGGCACTCTCAGATCGTGGCGTCGGCCAGTAATTGTCTTTGTTAACCGGTGTTTTATCGTGTGACCCTGCTCCTTGCTTCCTTTCTTGCTGCCTCTTTGTCCTTTCAGCACTTTCCTTCTCCAATTCCTTTTGCTTAAGAGCTAATTCCGGTTTGAGCTTCCGAGGGCATCTCTTCCATCCATGACCTGTTTGTTGACAGTTTAAACAGTTATAGAAGAAGACACGATCATCGGCCCCCATGGCAGGTTTGGATCCGCTTTGCGCCACCTGTTTCCCCTGGAGCTTCTGCAAAGCTAAGAGGTTGGCCGACTCTTTATTTTCAGGAGGCATTTCTCCGCCAAATCTTGCAAATTTCCCTCGGGTTTTTCCGGTTACCGCCTTTTCCTTGGCCTCTCGGTGGACAAATTGATCATTAAGCTTCATAACGGCTAGAGAGATTTCTTTGGCGGTGGGATTAACGTCCTGAATGGCCTATTTCGCAATCTAATTATCGAGGGCTGCCTGCCCCGTCGGTCCGAACGAATTTCGGACGGCGATGAAATATTTAGTTGCCATGGCCGGAATCGCCCAAAACAAGAAAGACTCTGCCAACCACCCAACCAGACTACAATTTCCACAAAGGACGGATGCAAACCAAGATGGCAATAGAGTCACAATCACATGCAAAACAACAGTTCTCCACAAGAAAGTTTGCTAGAATTTCTAGGGTTTTTCTCGAAGACAGTACTGAAACATCAACCTGTCTCCCTCGGCCCCAAATGCCTTATACAAGCCAAGTTTTTCCTACCGATAGTACCAAAGTCAAAGCATTACCAGGGGCCAATCACCGGCCAGGAATTGTTATTGTACGGACAAAAGACAAAACTGGTTGTACTACACTGAAGGCAAAAAGTTAGGCGACTATCTTCGGCTAGATTGGAAGCCACTGGTTTCTCTATGACACAATCCTGGGCAACAAAGTTCTAAATTGACGTGAAACGCCTAACTTTGACTTACATTAATCAATGCTCTACCCGGCTGGTGGATCTGAACTAACAACTACTGATAGCCAACAGCAAAATCTACAAGATTATCCTAAAAGTTACGTGGCGTTCCACAATGTAGCCCCCAATGGGACAGTTGGCATCAGGTCACATGTAACAGGATGGTAATCTTTGGAACGGAGTAACTTTGTCGTCCGGCCTCCGTTAGGCGCGAAATAAAGTGCGTTCCGTTCAGTGAAGAAAATAGAAGAATCTGGTCCGGCTAAGTGCGCCTTTTTCACCGTACTATAATGACCGTACAAAGGAAAAAGGCCCGGGAATCCTTGGTAAGATAAAAGGGGTGCTTGTGAAGCACATGAGCTTGACAGCATGAGCGGGGAATAGGGATGAGGGCAGGGGGAAGGCGAAAGTTATCCTCTCCTCCTTCTTCCCCCCCCTGACCGGGGGAAGGGATTAGGGTCAGGGCAATCGGGCTGATATCCGAATTTCCCCCCCTCTTAGTCAACTGGGACTAAGATATGAAAACAATTACCCACTCCATTCGCAGTTCCCACAAAACCAGATGCTGGAGGTTATAAGGTGTGGCTCCCAAGAGGAGGGGAGACAGGCTGAATGCCAACACTGACCATACTGATTGCAGACCAATAGGTGGTGCAGGAGGGAAGACTGATTGCAAGTTGAGGAACAAGAGGGAGGATCGGCACAATAAGTTAAGTGGAAAGTTGGTTCGTCTTCCAATCCCTGAAGATGGCAAGGGGCCACATTGATCTAATTATCTTTAATTCGTCGGCCATCTTTCCCCTCCAATAAAAGAACCCTTTTGTTGGACACCTGGACCACTTTTAATATTACTCTCCCGGCAGAAATATAGAGCGTGTCCTTCTTCTATTTCATTTAATATACAAAGTCACCTGGCATAAATCGTCGCTGCCAGGGACCCTAATTCCCACTCCGGCGCTGAGAATACCACAATTCATCTCGGTGTTGAGCCGCCTGCAAATTTCCCATGGCGAGAGGCATCTCTCGGTGGAATACCTTTGCCTTGTCGGCGATCAGTTTTTTGACTGTCCCCTTGTCATCCATCTCCGATAGGAACACCGCCTGGGCCGATGCTGCTCCGGGCAAGATGGGATGTCGTCCAAATAGAATGAAATAAAGGCTATATGAGTGGAGAGAAAGCTTGCCTGCTAAATCTGTAACCTATAGCAATCCAAGGCACTTTTCTGTCCCACTCCCCCAAATCTTCTTCCACGGCATATTTTTGTAGTGACCGCTTCACTGTCTGTACGCACCTTTCGGCTAAACCGTCGGCTTGAGGGTGGTCATGGCTGGTCAGCCGATGGTCGACTAAGCATTTTTCCAAAAAGTTGGAAAATTTTCCGGCAAATTCGGAGCCTTGGTCGGTCAGAACTTCCGCAGGCGCTCCGAATAAGGCCAGCACCCTTTGCAAAAAAGCATCTGCAATTGCCTTGGACTCCTTCCGGGGCAAAACCACCAACTCGATCCACTTGGAAAAATGTTCTATCATGACCAGCACAAAGCGGTTCCCTCGCCTGGTGGTCGAAAGCGGTCCCAAAAGATCCAACGACCACCGATAAAACATCCCTTGGATAAGCAGCGAATGAAGCTTAGTCCCGCCTTTTTTGTCAAAAGCTGTCTTAACGCGATCGCATGAGGAGCAAGTTTGCACAATTCGGTTGACTTGGGTTCGCAACCCATGCCACCAATAAGAGCCCGTAACCAGGGACGTGGTCCGCTTTTGCCCGAAGTGTCCACAATGCCGGTGGAGATTAAAAATCAGAGTTTCTCGGTCAGAGGGTGGGAGTAACCACTTTCCTCGTACCGTCTGACCATTTCCGAAGGAGAACGCCTCTCTCCCAATCATATGCAGCCATCCGAGTCTGTACTCGAGATAACGGAACTCTAGTTAAATGGGGATGAGGGGACCCTTGTTGGATAGATTGGAGAGCATCGGGGTCGTTCGAGATGTCCTTCCGTCCGGCCCCTATTGGCGCCTGCCCCTCCACATCAGCAGAGAAAGTTGACAGTTCCCCCCCACATTGGGGAAGCCGGATGAAAACGGAGGAGGCTCGAATAATTTTAAAGCTGATCTCAGGGTCCTCATCATGCTGAGCCCCGGTAGAATCCATGGTGGATGGATCAGGATTCCGGCTAAGTTCGTCGGCATTCGGATGGATCTCCCCTGCCCTATGAACATTGTCGAAATCATATTGCTGCAAGATAAGAACCCATATAGCGAGTTTGTCGGTCAACTTACTACTTCTATGATCCATTTCAAGGGTTGGTGATCTGTAATCAGTGTGAAATGGACTCCGTACAAATAAGGCTAGAAATGGGGGATGGCCCAAACCGCTGCGAGTAACTCTCCGTGGTAATAACTATAATTCCCCTCAGCCCTGTTGTTGCTCCGGCTGGGGTAGGCCACCACCTATTTAGCTCCGGCATCATCGACTTGAACCAGAACCGCTCCCAATCCAAACCTGCTCCAATAAGTATAAAGGAGGAAAGGTCTCTAGTGATCAGGCATCCGGAGCACGTGGTGTTGCTTCAGAGCATCCTTCAAGAACAGGAAGGAGATCTGTTGTTCTTTGGCCCACTGCCACTCTTGGTCCTACCGCAGTAGCTGGTTAAGGGGCTGGGCGTGAGTACTGAACTCTGGGATAAACCGTCGATAGTATTGGACAAACCCAAAAACGTGCGAACGGCCAAGATGTCCTGTGGTGGGGGAAGAGCGTCAAGGGCTGCCACTTTGACCATGAGGGGACCCACAGTCCCAAGTGTCACCTCATGTCTGAGGTAAATGATTTTTTGCACCCCAAAAATGCCTTTGCCCGGGTGACATATCAAGCCCGCTGCTCGGAGTGCCCGAAGAACGATCTGGATATGCTCCAAGCGTTCATCAAAGGTCTTTGAGATAATAATAACATCATCAATATAGCACCAGCACAATCGATTCTTCGGAGTGCTTTGTCCATGGCCCGTTGGAAATTTGCCGGTGCATTCTTAAGCCCGAGGGGCATGTAAATTCATTCATAAAGTCTAGAACCCGCCCAAAATGCAGTTCTCTCTCGGTGCTTTGGTTCCATTGCAATGTGGTGGAAACCATTCTTCATGTATAGAGTGGAATATATAGTGACGCCTGTAAGAGAGTCGAATATCTCTTCCGGAGTCGGCATCGCATACTGCTCAAAGATGGTGGCCGTGTTTAGCATGCGATAGTCTCCACACATCTGGAAGTCTACACTTTTCCCGGAGGAGTCCTTTTTGGGAGGGAGGACTGTCGGGGAAGCGATCCCATGAAGTCCGGTACTTTCATGAACCAATCTAGCTTCCACCAATGTCTGGACTTTGGCCGTGGTGAATTCCTTTTCTTTCAAACTGAGAGGATACTGCTTCTGCCAAACAGTAGCCGTCTCGTCCATCAAATCGATTCGGAAAGGTATTCCTTTGTAGATACCGACATCTATTTTTGACCATGAGAACACCTGTTTGTTTTCGGCCAACGTCTCCGAGAGTCACGCCTTCTGCTGAGGTTCCAACTGCTCCCCTAGGGTCCTATCCATTTTCCTTAGCTCAACAACAGCCCAAGCATCTAGCGGTCTACACCAGATGTTAATGTCCAATTCCAACCCTACCGGAGGATCTGCCCCTACCTCTCGGGCTAAGACACTGCTACTAACAACTTCCGCTAAACTCTCACCCTCAGAGCCGGTGTCCCCCCCCACTAGAAAAACCTGCGGCGGTAAAATGTGAAGTTTGGTTTTTCTTCTCCTTTCTCTCCCCCCCTCAAGCTGCAAAGTTGCCTGCACCGCTAATAGCTGAGGAGCTTGAAGGTAAATAGCTCGTGATTCCGGGGACGTGAGATTGGAAAAGGCGAGTGCATGCTTGAGTACCCATGTGACCGAATTCAAATCCATACTCTGCCCCATAAGGCTGCACCGCTAAAGGTTTGACATACTTGGTGCTGCCGTTGCTCCTTTCTAAAATCCCATTGCTTCTTCACGTTCGGCAATCGTCGGTGTTGTCCAGAGTCATGCTTTGCTGTCAAAAATCATTTATGCCGCTCCATTGCGATATGCGTGACTGTGAGGGAAAGAGACCAATGTCAGGAGGGCTTTCCTTAGGAATCCTGGTCTAATGCACCGGAAGAAAGGTGGGCAATCGGGTCGAGTCATAGATGTGGTTATTCTACCATCACCAAGTTTTTGCTGAACGGAATTTTTCGGGTTGGGGATTTCCTTCTCCAACAGTTGTCGGAGGATTGGAATCGGGATCATATTGGTCCAATATGCCCTAACTCGGTGTGCTCGGGATCCCAGCTGTGCGTCGTCAAAAAATAATGGAGCCCTTAAGATCTGGGTTACATGATTCCTGCTGTCTGCAACTTGTTTTCGTTTATCATCTCCCGGGTAGACATTTTCTATAACGTACCCCACCGGCGTTTCCTGGAGCTCTTAAAGCCACAAGATTCACACGATCAACTGAAAAAAATTTCCACTTCTGCGGTTGTGATGCCCTTTTCTTTGTCTTGCTAGGAAGTATCCTTGACAAGGCCAGCCTCCCAATACAAAATCCACTCTTCCCAAACTGGCTATGTGGGTCGCCATGATGTTCTCTACATTGTGGGGAAGACTACGGTGAGCTTTGGAGAAGGCGGATACTGGAAGCTGTTGAGGATATTGGTGATGAAGTTTGTGGAGGCGATGTTCGCTGACAACCGTAGCCTCGGGAGATACTTCTACGGCTGTGTATGACTCCACCAAATGTCATGTTTTCAAGACCGCTTCCAAATAAGAACTAATTCATGAAAATAGAGATAAAATACGCTGTCCGAAATCGGGAACTGCTAATGACACAACTTGTCGATTGAATTCCTTGTTACAGGTCTTAGGTTTGGAAGCATCAGACTATGAGGTAGCTTCTTTCAACTTCAAGGCTGAAAATGCTTGATCCACTCCCCACCAGAGTTTTGCTACCTGTAATAATCTATTGTTATATTCCGTTTCCCACCGCTTGGAAATTGGGAATTGCTAGATTTCTTTGGCGATATGGGTGGAGAAGCCAAACAGTTCCGTCGGAGATGATGTTGTGTACACTAGGTAGCATCTTGACACTGCTACATTTGTCTTTCCCCGATTCCATAAATCTAGAGGGACCACCACTTTGGTTCTTTCCGGATTTTTGGTGTCCCGGACAGTATACTGTTCTTTCCACACGCTCAAACTCATATTGAGCCAGGTCTAGGTGGCCATTCCCTACAAAATTTCGAATTGAGTCCCTTCTACCACCAAGAAAGGGAGCTCAATTTTCACCTGTTGGCCTCTGTCATCCGAAAACTCCATATCCATGGCCTTGATTATCTCATGGACAGGTTGACTGTCGCTGCTTACGGTGCTTAAGCAGATGTTGCTTGGGCAAATTTCGGGTCGGAGTTCCTCGGGCATCTTCTGCAAAGCGAAGGTGGTAATGAGGTTGGGGAGAGCTCCGGTGTCGACCACAGCATCCTGGTATCCCCGGTATCCATTGAGCTTAAAGTTCTCGATTCTGTTTAGTATGAGAGCCACGGACAAGGCTTTGTAGTCCCTATCCACTATAGGGGTTTTAGGATAGGTGGACAAAAATAATGCGGTTGGCGGAGTGTTCTTGTCTACCCCCCCCTTTCCAGAGTGGATCTCCTCTCCGAATGCTTGAATGAGGATTTCCTTCGGCACGTTGTGAGACGAGGCTAGAGTCTTCACGTGTGTGAGAGCATAGGGCATGAGGTGCCGGACTAGCATGACAGCCGGCAAGGAGGAGGGAAGCGTTGTTTTTGGTGAAGATGGAGATGACTTCGGTTCCTGTTGATCCTGATCTTGTCTTTCTTGCTCACTCTCTGAGCCGAAATCTGGAAGAGGAGGTGTTTGGGGAGCATCATTCTCCGGGCGTTCGGCTATATATTTCACAAACCAGTCCTGATTGTCTTTTTTCTCCTTTTCCACTACCTCCTCTCGCTGCTGTTTCTCGTTCTTGTAATTTTTGTAACCAGGAGGCAATTTAGGTTTGGGAGGAAGAGATGGCTGGTGAGTGGGCTTGATTCCTAAGCCCATGTCGCTGTTCAACATTACGGCTCGGGGAGTAAATGACAAAGGCTTGTGGCTTTCCGGTTGTGATCCCGCAGACCCACTTTCTGCCGATCTTGTCTTTGCATTGAGGTGGAGTTGCGGAGTTGGCGACGACTGTCACCTACCCCAACATTCCAAGCTCCGCACGGGAAGCTTCGAGCATGGTGGGCATTTGGAGGTTCAAAATCCCAACCCAATAAGTCGTCATCATTGACACCCACTGTGCTTTGAAGCTCAAGCTCCGCGAGCTTCTGTAGCAACTCCTGTCTTTGTCTTTGGAGTCGTTGGGCTAGTGTAAGAGGTGCAGGCCGGGAAGAAGATCCCAAGCGGAGGGCAGCTAACTCATCAGCCATTGCGGCCAAGTGGTGACTTTGTTGCTGTATAATGATCTCCGGCGTAAACTTTGGTGTAGCAACCGAACCTTGCTCGGGTCTCTTCGCTGTTGGCATAAGTTAGCGCCCCCACGCGTAAAGGAGTTGGAGGAGTAGAGGGTTAACGGTGGTTTCCCCTTCCCCAGTAAACAAAGCAAACTGCATCATTTCCTTGGGTATTCCATTTTTCCAAAAACATTGCCCTTCCTTATGCCCCTGAAATCCACAAGCTTATTACTTGGCTCCCTCGTTAGTATATTTACTCGATATATTTGGAGATTTGGGCGTCATAAAACTTTGGAAGTTTGATTTGCCGCAACTGAGATTGGGACATCTTAGAGGTTACGCTTAGTGGAGTTGGACGATAAGTTTCTTTGGTTACTGGTGTCTTGTCCTCTCCCCTCCCCCCCTTGAACCTTTCTTGCTATTTCATGGTTCTTTTTCTGCCCGTTCTTTCTCCTATTCTTTAAGTTTCAAAGCCAACTTTGGTTTAAGTTTTCTAGTGCTATGATTCCACCCATGACCCGGTTGCTAACAATTCAGGCAATTATAGAGAAATACCCGCTCATGGCTCCTATAGCTAGCTCTGACCCGTTGTTAGCCACTTGTATCTCTTAAAGCTTTCGAAGAGCTTAAAGTTCAGCCTGTTCCTCCTCATTCAAACAGGTCTCCCCGGCGAATCCTGCAAAATTTGCTTGGGCCTTGCCGGTCACGGCCTTCTCCCTTGCCTCACAATGGACGAAGTGGTCCTACAACTTCATGGCCACCAGAGAAATGTCCTTGGGTGAGGGATTAATGTCCTGAATTGCCTGTCTGGCAACCCAATTGTCCAGTGCAGTCTGCCGTGTCGGCCCGAAGGAATTACGGACAACGATGAAATATTTTGTGGCCATTGCCAGAAGATGAATCGTGGACAGCTTTCTCTTTTGACAAAGACTGGAGAGTTGGTTAAAAAGAGTCTGGGGAGTCTCGTTCTTCAAACATCGGAATTCATGAATTCCTTGATTGCGGAATCATTCCTCTTTGTGTAGAGGTGTCTCCAGATATTCAACAGGGTGGTACAAGGGTTTAGGTTGGCCACCATGCGAGTTGCTGCCTGGACTTTCTGGATCGCCTGCAGCTGGTTAACATAGGCACTTCCTTGTGCGTGTAGTTTAATGCCCTGTGTAAAGGAAGCATTCACATGGGTCGGCGCAGCCGCGGCCAAGTCAGCCTCTGCTTGCAAAACAGCGGCATCAAGGGTTAGATCCAAGATTTTAATGCTAAGAGCCAACAATAGAGGTTGATGCTCCTTGTTATCTGCCAACGCCCCTCCAGACAGGTAGTTGACCATCATGGGGAAGAGGGTGGTTTCGAAGTCATCAGGAATGGCTCCCCCTCGGTACTTGTTTATCTCAGATTGAGTGAAAGATTTCCACAACAACTCGAAATCTGAGAATGCAATCCCCGAGCTATCTCCGCTAAAGATCCGAATATCCCCCATTTCTTTTTTTTCCTCTGTAGAGTTGGTGAAATGAGAAGAGGAAGGCTTGGTGGTGCTGACAAACTGAGCGCGCGAGATGACTTTCGTATCCTTTTCCTCAGGATCGGAACCGGTTCCTTCCTTGCTAGAAGGTGCGGCCCCCTGTGGTGTGGATCCCCCTCCCAATGAGGAAGGACAAGCGTCCGAAAAGATGGTTGGAGGTAGGATGTCCCCCACTACTCATCTATATCCAACACAATATTGTGGATCGCAGAGAATTGAAACTCTGAAACCTCCATTGGCCCTCAGAGTATGCAGATCCAAAAGAAGCTAATCTAGATAGTGCCGACTCCAAGTTAATATAAACCCAAGTGACTGACCCCTTGACAGTCAGAACCCCAATATAGATTCACCCCTGTGAAATAACACTTTCTGTGTGCTCAGTTCCACCACAGAATGCAAAGTTAGAATATGAGATTTGGACACATTCACCCACTTTGACTTTCCCTTAGAAATACAGCCACCATGCGACCCACAAACAGCTATAGCAGGAGAAACAATTGGCGAAGGAGAGGGATCTAGACAGTCTTGGGGTCCTGTGGCGTGTTCCAAAGAGTGAGAGAAATAAGGTGGAGGAGCAGATGACGGGGGCTCCAAGGATTTTCGGGGAGAAGTGAGGGCACGTGTCAGAGCCCTCAAGGGGATGTGAATTCTCTCGTCACGTCGTAACTACACTAAAGCCTCCACAGCAGTAGACACCTCCACTGTGACAAAGGTAGTCTCTCCCCGAAGAGCCGAAGCGTTTCCAAAAGGTAGATCTGCACCCAAACCCTCCACATTAGGTCCTGTGTTTTACTCTTCATTCCGCGAAAGGAGAGTCTCTTAGCTTTGCTCCGAAGAAGGCATTTCAAGCTGGGTACTGGCGAGAGGAGAAGTCCCCTCTACTAGAGCTTCTGAATGCGGCCCTATTTTTGAGGTAGGAGGAACCTTTCCGTTAAGAATCCCACCTGTCCTACGCCGAGCTTCCCTTATGAGCGTCAATTCGTGTTCCCATGTCTTTCGCCTCTCTTCCTCTAAGGCCTCCCAATCTACCATGATGGGTCCGGCCCCTGCCATAGCCTGTCGTTGGGATTTCATAACCTCCACTAGTTCCTTGGCTTTTTCCACTACTTTGGTAAGATGCGCTATCTCGATTCCCGGAATTTCATGATCATTAGGTGTGGTCCGCCAACATCCCTCGAACAAATCTTCTGGCCGCGTACCCGTTGAAACTTTGAGACCTCTATAAGTCCTCAGAGTGGACAGCTTCTCAGAAGCCTCTAGGATAATCTTGACCCCTTTGTGTTTCAGCAGAAATAACAGCCACCCTGGCAAACAAAAACACTGATAAACTTCATCCATGTTAAGACAGTCTCTCGTGAGTCGATAGCAAAATGAATCTCTGAATTTGCTCCCCTGAGCAGTAAGTTATGGAGGGTCAAAGTTGACCTTTTGTACAGAAGCTCTCTGGGAGAGAGGGTCATATCTCCTAATTTTTCTAAGTCTTATCTCTCTGACAGACTCTATCTACTGATGTACGGAGCCAATCAGAATGCAGCTCCGTACACAAAAGTACAGGTGACGGTCTACTTTCTGTACGAACATTGTACGACATGGCCTAAATGTCGACACGTGGTATATCCGGATTCGTTCCCGTAATCCTCGGAGATGCGGCGATCTAATGTTATTCCGCCACGTGTCGTCCGATGTGGCGATTTCCATAAACCGCCGAAATCCTCTTCCGCAATCTCGGCGTTAATTCCGGCCGTCAGATTAAATTCATATTTAATCGTAGCTGTAATAAATGCATGTGCGATATTCTTTTCTATAAAGAAACAAATGTGTGGTATTGGTTTCTTATCCGTACCGCTATCCGTACTTTTACAATTATGGATCTATGTCTCCCGTAATCAGTTATAGTTAAATGTATTTTCCTACTTAATAACATTTATATAAATATCATACCCTATTTTGGGTAACATTCGATGAAGACTTAAAGGCTAAGGCTACCGTCTACCGTCTGCCTACCGGCCGGTAGGTACAAAAAATAAATCCTCTAGCCGGCAATATCTTTTTAGTAATAAAACCCCTAACTAATATATAATCCCGTAAACTTCTGGTTAGCCTAGGTAGCCATGGCTGTAGCTCCCTCTCCCATTCTCAGTGACTGCGACAAGTTTGAGAGTTGGAGAGAGAAGTTAGAGGTAGACTGCCTCGTCTTCTTTCAATATTTTTATTTAGACCTAGAAAATACTTTAAATGGATCATTAATTTCTACACTCCCCTTATTTTCTAGTCAATCTTTAATTTCAGACCACACTTCTCCCTGCAGAAAATTAGCTTAGGGGAAGGCACAGGTTTGGTCATCATATCTGCTACCATCTCACTATCTGGTCAGTACTCTAAACTGATTATTTTGTTTTCTACTTTCTCTCTAACAAAACTGAGTCTAATGTCCATGTGCTTGGCTTTAAAATGATGTTTAGGATTGGCAGAAATAGCGATTGCTGCTTGATTATCACAAAATATTTTCTGCACACCACTCTTAAGGTGACCAAGCTCACCAAGCAAAAACTTGACCCACATCAATTCTTTTACAGCAGAGCAAGAGGCCATATACTCAGCCTCCCGGGTGGATTGAGCAATAACTTTTTGCTGTTTGCTACTCTAACAGCAAGCCCCATCACCCACATATAATACATATCTAGAAGTGCATCTCCTCATCGGAGCATCACCATAACTAGCATCACTCCAAGTAGTGATGTCAGTATTCTCCCCACCCAAATGCAACCATAGATCCCTAGTTCCTATCAAATATCTAAGGACTCTCTTAGCTGCCTCCCAATCCCTCTTAGTGGGAGCATTTAGACTTCTACTCAGCACTCCTACAGCTGCAGCTAAATCCGGCCGGGTACAATTCATAAAATAGATTAGACTTCCCACTACTTGCCTGTAAGGAATAGTCTGCATCAACTTCTGTTCTTTAGGAGATAATTCCTCGTCTAAGACTATGACTCCTTCTTCCTCACTCCCCTCACTTCCCTTCTTCAACTCCATTGGAGTTGTAGAACTATTAACTTTATCCATTTGAAATTTTTCAAGCATGTTCCCTATTACTTTCTTTTGAGTCAATCTTATAATTTTTCTTTTTTGGTCTCCCTCTACTTGAATTCCCAAAATATATTTTGCTTCCCCCATATCCTTCATTTCAAATCTCCCCTTAAGATCGGTTTTCAGTTTTTTAATTTTTTCCATTGATTTACTTAAGAGAAGCAAATCATCAACATAAATTGCAATAAATATAAAACCTTCCTCATATTCGAAAACATAGATTGAGTGATCTGAGCTGATCCGGATATATCCCAGACCGGTAAGAAACTCATCAAGCTTTTTATTGCACTGTCGAGGCGGGTGTTTCAAACCATAAAGAGATTTAATCAGCCGGCATACCTTACTCTCCTCTCCTTCCTCCACAAACCCTTCGGGTAATCACATGAAGATCTCCTCTCACAATTCTCCATGCAAGGAGGTTGTCTTGATGTCCATCTGGTGCACTTCCATGTCTTCCGCCGCTGCTAAACAGAGAAGTATGCGGACGGAGGGAAATCTGACCACCGGGGCAAAGGTTTCCTCGTAGTGAATTCCCTCTTTTTGTGTAAATCCCTTTGCCCGTAATCGGGCCTTGTAGCGCTCGATTGTTTTATCTGGGTTCAGTGTTAATTTGAAAACCCACTAACAACCGATTGGTTTTCGGTTAGGTGGACAATCCACCAGCTCTTATGTATCGACTGCCATAATTGAGGCAATCTCCTCATTGATGGCTTTCTTCCACCGGTTTCTTTCTGGACAAGTCATCGCCTCTCCATAAGTTTGAGGTTCATCTTGATGAGATAGTTTAGTTACCTTGCTATTAACCTGTTTTTCTTGTAGTCTTTTGCTACTTCTCCTTCCCCCCTCAAAATTTGAGGCCGGAATAGATGGTTCTCATGGATTCTTTCGAACAAACTCGGCTTCTCCCCTATCCCTTGATTCCGAATCAATTTCCACCACGTCTCCCGCTTCCGGTTGAGTTGTCAGTGGAGTTTCCACAGCCGAGTCCTTTTCGGTCTGATTTGTATCTGCAATAATGTCATCTTCTCTAAAACGCGGATAGTTAGGGAGCTCAAAGTCATCGGAATTTTTTGACTCAAATCTGATTTTTACTGACTTTGTATATTTGAAGGAATCCACAAACTTTCCTTCATTCCTAACTACTAGATGCTTTTCTAAGATCATATCTCCTCTTTTTAGATCATAAACTCTATATCGTTTAACAACCTCATCATATCCTAATAAGTATCCCGGTTTTCCTTTAGGATCTAGCTTCCTATTAGACCGATCTGTATATAGGTTGAATACTTGACTGCCGAAAACCTTTAAGTGAGATAAGTCAGGTTTCCGGCCGGTCCATCTCTCATACGATGTTTGACTTTTTATAGCTGAAGTAAGAACTCTATTTTTGAGGTAATTAGCACAATTCATTGCTTCTGCCCAAAACCTTTTTTCTATCCTCTTATCCGACAACATACTTCTAGCACTATCACTTAGTGTTCTATTAAACCTTTCTGCTACCCCATTCTATTCCGGGTTTTCTGGAACTGTCTTTTGGTGTTGGACCCCATCTTCTCTCAAGAAATCCTCAAACTGGTTAGAAGTATACTCTCCACCATTTTCACTCCTTACTCTCTTGATTGGCGTTTCATGAAGTTTTTCACTCCATGCTTTATATTGTCTAAAACAATCGTGAGCTTCGGACTTGTTTTTCAAAAAATTCACTCTGGAATACCGAGACCAATCATCAGTGATAGTCATTATAAATCTCTTCCCCCCCGATGAGGGCACTTTAGCTGGTCCCCAAATATCTGTGTGTATTAGATCTAGAATTTTTTCTCCCTTATAGGGGGCTGTTTTAAGAAAGGGTAATCTGTGTGTTTTACCTTGAGCACATCCACTACAATCACTTATATTATCATTCTCACTTAACTTAATCCCTTCCACCACTCCCATCGTTTTCATCTCTCTTAACTTGTCTAGATTCACATTCCTAAGCCTCTTATGCCACATCATAATATCATGAACACCAGCATAATAAAGTTTATTCTTTTTATTACTTAAAACCAGCCTAAACATCCCATGGCTACCTTTCTCAGCAATGAAATACATGTCCTCCTCAAAACTAGCAGTAAAGACTCCTTCCCTAGTGCTAGTAAAAAAACCCTTATCATCTAATACGGATGTAGAGATGAGGTTTTTGTTCAGCTCCGGAATAAACAATACATCGGAGAATGTTAATATGGATGTCTTTCCTTCTACTAACACTTTCAAATCTACCGATCCTACAAGAGTAGTGGTGACTATCCTCCCATCCCCGTACTCTATCTCTACGGTGGGAATATTTCTTATCTTAGTGAACGGCTGCCTATCCTTACACATGTGCATAGAGGCACCTGAATCTACAATCCAGCCTGTTTCACCTTTCAATCCAGCGTAAGCATTTCTACCTTTGTGGTATTTCGACCTTGTTTTTCCCCTCCAACTCCTCATCCAAAAGGAGCTCATCGTCCTTGTCCTCGGATTCCGCCTCATGTACTTGTGTCACAAGGGCCTTTTTCTTTCCTCTCGGGGTACCACCGGTCTGCCCCTCTTTTAACCGAAGTTCGGTTAGCTTAGTGCACTCTGCCATATAGTGCCCCAGTTTTTTACAAAAATGACATAAACCTTTGGGAGCTCTAGGTCCGAACTCGTCGGTCTGATTTTTCTGCTTCCTCTCCCCATTGTTTCCGACCGATTTCTGGGAATCCTTGTTCCTCCAATCGGTCGCAGTTGCCAAGGCTTGGCCACTATTTCCTCCTCTTCAGATCTCAATCATATTCTCCCGAACGAGAATCATCCCTACCAGTGAGTTCCATATCCACCTTGAGTCCGGCAAGTCCTGCACACGGTTGACTATGTTCTCGAACTCATCGGGTAACTTCATCAGTAAACAGTTAACCTTTTCTTTTTCACTAAAATCTTTTCCCGCACTCTCTAGCTCCATGAAGAGTGTAGCAAACTCATTGCAAAAATCCAACATCTTCCCCCCTTTGTATACATACTCCTTAACTTTCTGATCACCCTACTGTTGTTGCTGAATCTTACCACTTCGGTACATCTCTATGAGAGCCATCCAAAGATGGGATGCTCTTTTTGCCTAAAAATGAGGACATGCAAGTCCTTGAGTCAGATGGCGTAGGATGAAATGCTTTGCCGCCATATTGTTGAAATCCCATGCTTTAGTATCATTCTCCTCGTTCCTCGGAATAGGTGACACGAATGCCAAACTAGTTGTTATTGGTGTGGTCGCCTCCTTCTCCTTTCCTTTGTCCACCACCTCTCCTTCTTTAATTTCCTCCGTTGAAGGTGGATCCTCTTTTCTGGTGAATCTGCTTCCTTCAAACCCTGGAGGAATTCCAAGACTTGATGGACGCCCCAACCGTCCACTCACTATCCCCCAAAACCTTTTTTCGCATAGAGCTCCTATCATCATACTTTCCCAATATATGAAGCCACTTCCATTAAAGATTCGTACCCTAAAGGGTGGGCCCATAACTTGAAATTCTGAGACCTCCATAAGTCCTCAGAGTGGACGGCTTCCAAGAAGCCTCTAGGATAACCCTGACCCCTTTGAGTTTCAGCAAAAATAACTGCCACCCTGGCAGACAAAAACTCTAACCAACTTCACCCCTGCGAAGACAAGACTCCCCTGAGTCGATAGCAAAAAGAATCTGTGAATTTGCTTTCCTGAGCAGTAAGTTATGGAGGGTCAAATTTGACCTTTTGTACAGAAGCTCTCTGAGAGAGAGGGTCCTATCTCCTAATTTTTATAAGTCCTATCTCTCTCACAGACTCTATCTACTGAAGTATGGAGCCAATCAAAATGCAGCTCCGTACACAAAAGTACAAATTCCGGTGTACTTTCTGTACGAACATTGTACGACATGGCCTTAATGTCGACACGTGGTATGTCCGGATTCGTTCCCGTAATCCTCGGAGATGTCGCGATCCAATGTTATTCCGCCATGTGTCGTCCGATGTGGCGATGTCCATAAACCGCCGAAATCCTCTTTCGCGATCTCGGCGTTAATTCCGGCCGTCCGATTAAATTCATATTTAATCGTAGCCGTAATAAATGCATGTGCGATATTCTTTTCTATAAAGAAACAAATGCGCGGTATTGGTTTCTTATCCGTACCGCTATCCGTACTTTTACAATTATGGATCTATGTCTCCCGTAATCAGTTATAGTTAAATGAATTTTCCTACTCAATAACATTTAAATAAATATCATACCCTATATTACGTAACATTCGATGAAGACTTAACGGCTAAGGCTACCGTCTACCGTCTGCCTGCCGGCCGGTAGGTACAAGGATCAAATCCTGTAGCCGGCACTATCTTTTTAGTAATAAAACCCCTAACTAATATATAATCCCGTAAACTTCTGGTTAGCCTAGGTAGCCATGGCTCTAGCTCCCTCTCCAATTTCTCAGTGACTGCGACAAGTTTGAGAGTTGGAGAGAGAAGTTAGAGGTAGACTGCCTCGGCTTCTTTCTATATTTCTATTTAGACCAAGAAAAAACTTTAAATGGGTCATTAATTTCTACACCCGGAACCTCAAGATCGGTAGGTTAAGATCTCCACAGCCCTTCGGTAGGGCAAACACGAGTGGTGTTGGGAGCAAGTCTCTCGGTGGAGGGTGTAATAGGAGTTGCGGACGTCTCCTCCTAGGGGAAAGGAGCAAATCTCCCCTTGGTGTCACGGTAGTCAAACCTCTTTCCCCTCACTGGATTTGGTGCGCCCCTCTTGATACCCCCTTCTCCTCTACGAGGCCGAGAAGAGGTACCTTCGCGGGAAGGTCTGCTGGCTACGCTGTTGTGAGAGGAAGATGGGGGAGGGCGAGAATAGGGGGCTCTGTGGGACCGGTCCTGCACCGATTGTGAAGAGTTGCTCTTCGAAGAACTGCTCAAAATCTCCACCACCCCTTCCACGGGTCTAACCATTCTTACTTGATCTGTCCGAGCCACTCTATCTACCTACTCCTTCACCTTGAGCTCATGGAGGTCGTGAAGGGCAAGGAGTTCCTTACGACCTGGGCGACGTGGATTTGTCGAAACCGTGGTGTCAATCTGGATCTCGGCGCGTGGAATTTTAGATCGAGTGTGAAGCCCGCCCTTTGGAAGAGGACCCACATGGGGCTCCCTCTGCGCATGACGCTTTGGTCGGGCCTTGGGAGACACCCAGTTCCTTCCTTAGGCTTGAGTTCTGGTGTCTTTCCGTTCCTCAGCATAGACCCTAGGGACCTCAGCCAAGGAGGGGTAATGTTCGGGAGTCAGACGCGGAGGAGGAGGAGGAGAAGAAGCACCATCCGGTCCTTTGGCCGGAGAATCAAAGATAATCTCCATGGGTTCAGACTCCTCAGACCTTTGGGACTGTTTCTCCCGTACAGCCCGCTCCTGTCAACCTTGCTCTCCAGATCCATTATCCGTAGCCTCTCCTCCCACCATGATCACAAAGGGAACGAGAGAGATAATATGGAATACCACTAGAGCTCACTCCCAAAAAGAGAGCTTCCGAAGTTCAAGCTCTTATCTCCTCTAATCCGAGCAGACAGGTTGCTTTTCAGTACTCAGCTTTGTCGACGGGAAGTTTATCGTATTTGTTCCCTCAAAACCCACTGTCTTGATCTACGGGGTTTTCAGCTTACTCCAGAAAAGTAACTCCAAAGCAAAGAGAACTCCAGATGAAGACACAAATGCACTACCACGTAGATATATATATAGATAAATACTATTGGCTTTCCAGATTGAAAAATATCACCTTGCCCCACAAAATAGAATAAAAGATATAAAATATGAAATGTAGCGAAACGAGCTCAACATACCCCAGCAATCAACGAGGAAAATGAGAAAAAAACGACCCCTCTCCCGATAGTATCGTCAAAAAGGTATGGTACTCCAGCAACCTTCGGTGTCCGCAACTCGGAATCGACCAGACTCTTCTCGGTTCCAAACAGCAAAAAGTCCAAAATCACCCAAAATGGAAGATAGTGCCAACTACCCGCCCGGACTGTGATTTCCACAAAAGACAGATCCAAAACCAAGATGGCAATTGAGTCAAACAACACTAAGATTCTCCAAAAGAAGGTTTGTTGGAATTTTTGAGGTTTTTCTCAGGAGACAGTACTGAAAAGCAACCTGTCTCCTTCGACCCCAAGTGCCTTATACATCAAAGTTTGTCAAATTGCAAGTCCAAAAGTCAAAGTTACGCTATTGACCAATGAGCGGCAAGCAATAGTAATTGAACTGACATAAGACAGAATAATCCGTACTACACTCAGGGAAAAAAGTTCTGCTCCGGACTGCGGCTGGATCCGTGGCCGGAAGTAATTATATAGTTCCCTATTATAAGACAAAGTCCTGAAAATGACACTAACTTGTCAGACTTTGACCTAACGTAATTAAGGGACCAAAAGTCAGCTGAGGCGGAGCTAAATTCCTACTGACGGCTTACAGCATAATCTAGATGCAAATCCAAAAAGTTACGTGGCAATCCACAATGTACCCCCCACGGAGGCTGTTGGGAACTGGTCTCAGGTAACGGAATTGCAATCTTTGAAACGGTAGAACTTGGTCATTCAGCCTCCGTTAGACGCGAAATAAAGTGCGTTCCGCTCAATGTTGGAAAAACAAGAATCTCGTCCGGCTTGGTGCACTCGCTCCTCCGTATTATGACGACCGTACAGGGTAAAAAGGGCCCGAAAATCCTTGGTGAAATAAAGGTATGCCTGAAAAGCACATGAGCTTGACACCGATTCGGTGGACTTCACCTTCCGTAGATCTTACCACTTTGGGTCTAGTAGTAGCGGGGGAGGTCGACGTGATGATGGTCCAACCCCCATGGAGATCGGAGCGATTAATGAGGATAAGGAGGTGAATAACGTGTTGCAGAAGAAGAAGAAGACTACTAAGGCCAAGACCAATGACTTGTCCCTTGAGGAGCTTCAACGGAGGAAGCAAAACGGCTTATGTTTCTAGTACGGTTCCCCGGATCATATGGCCCGAGAATGCCTAAAAAGAAGATGTCATAAGAAGGGCAAGATTAACATCATGAGGTTAGTTGGTGAAGGGGGAGATCCCTTCATATTTCAAGGTCGGATCAGTGTGACCACAAACAGCTTCATGGTGGACTCTGCCGCATCGGGGAACTTCATCAACGAGGTGACGGTGAAGAAGTTGAAACTTCCTCCCGTGGTGCTAACGGATTGTCAGTCGGTGCAAATGGCCGACGAAAGTTCCCTATCCATTACTCATCGTACTCTGAGTTTACACGTCGCAATTGGTAAATGTTGTTCTTTGGTCTAAAATAGACCGCAGAAGCCACCCAAACTATCATGCAAGAAGCTAAGCGAAGCTAGGCCAATGAACAATCATTTGAAATGCATCCTCCATTTAACATACAACAACATTTAGGGTTTCATGGAATAATCAACATAAATAAACCCTATGACATCATCTAAGGTTTGATGGAATAATCGACATAAATAAACCCTAGGACAAATGCATTAACAATGCAAAACATATATAAAATAACATAAATAAATAATAAAAACAAATGCATCACACATAAACAAGAGTATAATCAAAGTATAATCAAATAATCATTATATCATTCAAAGTGCATGACCTAATCGACAACCCTAAAATACTACATCTTCGGTCCCCACTTTACTAACCAGCATTGATTATTATTCTAATGAAGCTCAAACCTATATATACACTTGTGAGCTGTTAACAAATCACTAAGT
>JBBHKE010000905.1:480538-493254 GCA_037447655.1 Zygnema cylindricum
GCTAACGACGCATAGAAATTCCCTTTTAAAACTTTAATAGCCGGAGGAAAAAGTTTACGGTACAGTGCTAAGTCTTTAGGTTTTTGATACACTATTCCTTTTCAGTAAAAATAACGGGTTTTTATAAATTGTTATTATCGTTTTCTCGTTATTTGTAGGTAGGTATTTTAAAATGAAAGGGTAGAAAAGTACATATCTTAGTGGATGAAACAGGAAAATACATATCTTGGAGAGGGGGAGGGGGGGGGAGGGAGATGGAGAGGGAGAGATAGTTGGTACAATTGTGAGCACTCTAAAGTGAACCAAAAAGGTGATTCTATACATGAAAGGATAAAGTAGGTGATATTGAATAGACAATTCTATACATAAAAGGACAAAGTAGGTGATTCTATACATGAAAAGATGGGAAAGTAAAATTTTATGGATGGATGTTTATTGCTCTTTTGCTATTATTGTTAAATATTTTTGGGCAATAAAAATGACTTTTCCTTATCACATAGTTTTTGGATTTCTGAATCGTGACATGGCATTTGAAAAAGGAGGCCGATAATTTCAAAATTTTCCCTTAAAGATACGCAGCAATCGGGAATACGTGTGCCTCTTGCATATATCTATTTATGGTTTTAAACAGGCGTCACGTGTGCGCAAAAGACCATTATTAGAGCTTTGCTAAACGAGGGATTTAGAGGAACCAGTGCACATTTTAGCAATAATGTTATTTATACAAGAAACAATCTCATCATCATCATTATTTATATAGAAGATTTAACTATCACTGGTCCTGGTAAAAAACAACCACACAAATTAAAGGCGATCTAACTATCGTTGGTTATTGTAAAACACAAGTAAACTAAGTAAATGCCATTTTGTCTTTTATTGGCTAATGACAATTTTAGGCAATATTGAATATTTTATTGGCGTCATATTTTTGCGTCACAAGTTTGCATAGATTTACGGATGAGTCAAGAACAATGCATCATCAATTTCTTGGATCATTTTGACATGGTGTACTCGGTTGATCCCAACACCATTCTCAACAAAATGTCCTCCGATGGAAATGCCAAGGAAATTTAAGTTGCGTTTAAAGCTCCATCATAGGGAATTTTGATGTATGCCATGTTCGACAATTGACCGGATAATTGTTGTAACAGGGTTACAGAGTTGGGTACTTAGTGGCTAGCAACTAGATTCGGTGTCGAGCAGCGCAGCTGATTTAAACCAGCGCAACATAGCAGCGTAGCAACTTAGCAGCGTAGCAACTAAGTAGCGAAGCTACATAGCAGCGAAGTATAGAAGCGTAAAATAGCAACGCAACGTAGCAGTATAGCAACGCAGCATAGCAGTATAGCAACGCCGCGGAATCTAGATTGAATTGTATAGTTCTACAAGGATGTCTTGAGATTGATCTAGGAAGACCTTAAAGGTCCACGTGTGCACCTGTACAGTACAAGAGTGAGTAGCAGCTAGTGAGTTTAAATATTCGAGCAGACTTAGTTGGGGGACATACTCTTCGAGTAGACTGAAACTCAGAGACCTCCATAAGTCCTCAGAATGGATAGCTTCCAAGAAGCCTCTAGGATAACCTTGACCCCTTTGTGTTTCAGCAAGAACAACTGCCACCCTGGCAGATAAAAACTTTGACAACCTTCACCCCTATAAAGGCAAGACTCCCCTGAGTCGATAGCAAAAAGAATCTGTGAATTTGCTCCCCTCAACAGTAAGTTATGGAGGGTCAAAGTTGACCTTTTGTACGGAAGCTCTATGGGAGAGAGGGTCCTATCTACTAATTTTTCCTAAGTCCTATCTCTCCCACATACTGTATCTACTGATGTACGGAGCCATTCAGCTTACACATCCGTACACAAAAGTACAGCTGCCGGTGTACTTTCTGTACGAATACTGTACGACATGGCCTAAATGTCGACACGTGGTATATCCGGATGTGCTCCCTTAATCCTCGGAGATGCCGCGATCTAATATTATTCTGCCACATGTCATCCGATGTGGCGATGACCATAAATCGTCGAAATCCTCTTCCGCGATCAAGGCATCCATTCCGGCCGTCCGATTAAATGTACATTTAATCGTAACGGTAATAAATACCTGCGCAGTATTCGATTCGCTATCGAAACAAATGCGCGGTACTTCTTTCTTATCCGTACCGTAATCCGTAATTCTTCATAACTAAACCTATGTATTCCGTAAGCAGTTTCCGTTAAATGAAATATCCTACATGGTAACGTTTAAATAAATATCAAACCCTATAGCATGTATCATTAGTTCTAGACTTAACGGATAAGGTTACCGACTACCAGCTGCCTGCCGGCAAGATCAAATCCTGGTTGCATCACTAATCCTTTTAGTAAATAAACTACCATTCATTTCCCGTAAACCTTTGGATAGCCTAGATAGCCATGGCTCTAGCTTCCTCTCCAATTTCTCAGTGACTGCGACAAGTGTGGGAGTTGGAGAGAGAAGTTAGAGATAGACCGCCTCGGCTTCTTTCTGTCTTTCTATTTAGACCTAGAAAATACTTAAAGAGAACCATCAATTTCTACACTCCCCTTATTTTCTAGTCAATCTTTAGTTTTAGACCACACTTCTCCCTGTAAAAAATTAGCTTATGGGAAGGCACAGGTGTGGTCATCATATGTGCTACCATCTCGCTATCAGGTCGGTACTCTAAACTGATTATTTTGTTTTCTACTTTCTCTCTAACAAAGCTGAGTCTAATGTCCATGTGTTTGGCTTTAAAATGATGTTTATGATTGGCAGAAATAGCGATTGCTGCCTGATTATCACAATAAATTTTTTGCACACCACTCTTAAGGTGACCAAGCTCACCAAGCAAAGACTTGACCCACATCAATTCTTTTACAACAAGGCAAGAGGCCATATACTCAGCCTTCATGGCGGACTGAGCAATAACCTTTTTGCTGTTTGCTACTCCAACAGCAAGCCCCATCACCCACATATAATACATATCCAGAAGTGCATCTCCTCATCGGAGCATCACCAAAACTGGCATCACTCCAAGTAGTGATGTCAGTATTCTCCCCTTCCAAATACAACCATAGATCCCAAGTTCCTATCAAATATCTAAGGAATCTCTTAGCTGCCTCCCAATCCCTCTTAGTGGGAGCATTTAGACTTCTACTCAGCACTCCTACAGCTGCAGCTAAATCCGGCCGGGTACAATTCACAAAATACATTAGACTTCCCACTACTTGCTTGTAAGGAATAGTCTGCATGAACTTCTGTTCTTCAGGAGATAATTCCTCGTCTAAGCCTATGTCTTCTTCTTCTTCACTCCCCTCATTTCCTTTCTTTAACTCCATTGGAGTTGTACAACTATTAACTTTATCCATCTGAAATTTTTCAAGCATGTTCCCTATTGCTTCCTTTTGAGTCAATCTTAAAATCTTTCTTTTTCGATCTCTTTCTACTTGAATTCTCAAAATATATTTTGCTTCCCCCATATCCTTCATTTCAAATCTCCCCTTAAGATTGGTTTTCAGTTTATAAATTTTTTCCATTGATTTACTTAAAACAAGCAAGTCATCAACATAAATTGCAATAATTATAACACCTTCCTCATCTTCAAAAACATATATTGAGTGATTTGAGATGATCCAGATATATCCCAGACCGGTAAGAAACTCATCAAGCTTCTTATGTATAGTAAATAAACTACCATTCATTTCCCGTAAACCTCTGGATAGCCTAGGTAGCCATGGCTCTAGCTTCCTCTCCAATTTCTCAGTGACTGCGACAAGTGTGGGAGTTGGATAGAGAAGTTAGAGATAGACTGCCTCGGCTTCTTTCTGTCTTTCTATTTAGACCTAGAAAATACTTAAAAAGAACCATCAATTTCTACATAGACCTTCGCAGCGAGCGCTGGATGTTGTAATCTTCTTCTGAGTAATAAAGCGCTACCCTTTACTTGTCCTTGTGGTGTGATCTTGCTGTTGCTACGAGGAGGTCCTGGGTATCCTCCGCTGTGCACTGTGGCATTTTGTCCCTTTTACACTAGTATCGGAGCTACTCCTTATGACTCGACAGCATGGCCGACCACGGCGTGTCCACCGCAAAAATGTTAGCGCAAGTTCTTCGGGAGTTAGAAAACGTTAGATTACAGAATGCGCAACTGAGCAACACTGTCACAACATTGGAAGCTGGTCTTCGCGAACGTCTGTATGGAGGGGTAGAGAGAGACTTAAGGAGACCGAAGTTAAGACTTCGCGACGAATTTGATCTGGCCAGGCATAAGAACCTTGACACGTGGTTGTTCTCCCTTGCAAATTATCTCAAAAATTTTCCTAGTCTATCAGACTAGGAGAAGATTCACTACGCGGGTGGTCTTTGTAAAGGAGCACCGGGAGCATGGTGGAGGACAATGGTTGAAAACGATGAAACGCCGACTGTTTGGGCTCTATTCATTCAACTCCTCCGCGACTCTTGGCAACCTGTCAATGCGGTTAAGGTTGCGAGAGATAAAATTGATCTATTGAAACAACGAACTTCAGTGTTGGAGTTTACACAACGGTTTTTGGAGTGCAAGGTTCAAATACATACGATGACGGAGGATGAAGCCGTGGATCATTACGTGAAGGGGCTTAAGGCATCCATTCGTCGAGATGTGGAGCAATGGCTGTCAGGGAAATTACACCTCCTAGTCTCTCGGCAATCATTCAGTTTGCTGAACGAACCGATTCGGTAGACTTTACCTTTCGTAGACCCTACCATTATGGGTCGAGCACTGGCGGAGGAGGTTGACGCGACGATGGTCCAACTCCCGTGGAGCTAAGAGCAATTAATGAGGATAAGGAGGTGGTCAACGTGCAGCGGAAAAAGAAGAAGACTACCAAAGCCAAGACCATTCACTTGTCCCCCGAGGAGCTCCAACAGAGGAAGCAAAACGGTTTATGCTTCCAATGTGGATCCCCGGACTATATGGTCCGAGATTGCCCAAAACGGAGAAGTTCTAAAAAGGGCAAACTCAACATCATGAGATTAGCTGGTGAGGGAGGAGACCCTTTGATATTTCGAGGTCGAATCGGAGTGACCGCAGTTAGTTTCATGGTGGACTTCGGTGCATCGGGGAATTTCATCAATGACATGACGGTGAAAAGATTGAAACTTCCTCTCGTGGTGCTAAAGGATCGTCAGTCGGTACAATTGGCCGACGAAAGTTCATTGGCCATTACCCATTGTACTCCGAGGTTACGCGTCGTAATTGGGAGGTTCCAATGGTACGACACACTTCATGTATTACCTCTTGGAGACCATGAAGTAATCTTGGGGAAGCCGTGGCTACAAAAATGGAATCCGACGATCGACTGGAAAAGTGGCGGCATGAGAGTGAAGAAAGGTGAAGAAGAGTTTGAGGTAAAAGCGAGAGCGGCTGGTAAGGGAGCGGAAGAGGGACGCCTGCTTTCGCCCTTACAGCTAAAGAGGGGACTCAAAAAGGGGGAGACGATTGGTATGGCGGTGGTCCAGCCTATGGAGGAGGCGAAGAAGGATATTCCAGAGGAATGGAAGAAGAAAGACTCCGACTTCGACACAAAAGAAAGTGACGACACTACAAAGACTTTCGAAGAGGCCCCGGAAGTCGTGACAAAACTTCTCGAGGAGTATGTTGATGTTTTTCCCCCGAAGCTCCTAGAAGGATAACCTCCGAAGCGCGAGGTAGACAACAAGATAGAGTTTGTGCCCGGAGCAGTACCCCTGGCTAATCGGATGTACAAGATCAGTTACACCGAATTAGACGAACTCAAAAAGCAACTTGCGGAGTTGGTCAAAGCCGGAGCAATTGAACCGAACAAGTCGCCGTATGGAGCCCGCGTCCTCTTCGTGAATAAGAAAGATGGAGGTTTTTGTATGTGTGTGGATTACCGAGCGCTAAACAAGTCAACAGTGAAGAATGTGAACCCTCTACCGAGGATAGACAAATTGTTGGATCGATTACGAGGAGCTAAATATTTTTTGAAGTAAGACTTGCGGAGCGGCTATCATTAAATCAGATTTGCCGATGAAGACGTGGAAAAGACAGCGTTTAGAACTCGATACGGCCATTTCAAGTTTCGAGTTATGCCGTTCAGGTTGACTAATGCACCGGCAACTTTAATGCATTTGATGAATTCCATCATTCGACAATATTTGGACGCATTTGTGATCATTTAGACGATATCTTGGTGTATAGCCGCACGCTGGAGGATCATATGAAGCATCTGCAGACGGTCGTGCAAGTCCTTCGGGAGAACCAGTTGTACGCAAAAAGAAGTAAATGTGACTTCTTGAAAGAGAAAATTGATTTTTTGAGTCGGGAGGGCATCGCAGTGGATCCGAATAAAACAAGGGCAGTGAAAGAGTGGCCGCAGCCAACGAACATTACGGAGTTATGGAGCTTTCTTGGATTATGCTCCTACTATCGTCGTTTTGTTGAAGGATTCGCACAAATTGCTACATCACTCAAAAAATTACTCAAAAATGACGTGCCTTATGAGTGGAAATCGGCGCAAGGGGCATCCTTTAACCAATAAAGGAGGGGTTGGCTACCGCCCCTGTGTTAGCTATTCCCGACCAGGACTTGCCTTGGACGATAATCACCGACGCCAACGATACGACTATTCGAGCGATCCTTATGCAAGATCAAGGAAGAGGCCTCCAACCCATTGCCTACGACAGTCGAAAACTAAAGGCAGCGGAGCTTAACTGGGCCACACACGAGAAAGAAACAATCGCAATCATAAATGCGCTAGAGGTTTGGAAATGTTACGTTGAGAGAAAGCGGATCACAGTTATCACAGATCACCACGCCCTACAGTACCTGCAAACACAGCCGAAGTTGTCCAGGAAGCAAGTGCGATGGATGACATTTCTTCAGACTTTCGAGCCGAAGCTTGTTATTGAGTACAAGCCCGGAAAGACGCACCCAGCGGATGCGCTGTCTAGGAGACCCGGCGTAGCTGCGCCGGTAACAGAGCAACGGTCGCAAGCATCGCAGGATAGCAGCACAAATTATGTGAAAAAGATCACCGCTGCATCAGACGCAGCGCAAGTTCCGACACTCAACGCAGTCACTAGTACGTTACAAGTGGACGAGCAGTGGTTGAGTAGAATCAATGCCACTTACAACGAAGACGAGACAATCAAGGAACTCTTTAAACGGAGGGTATTAAGTCGAACAGCCAATGGTATGTGGCGATACAGACCAAGTCAGACAACCAGACTTTACGTTCCGACAAACCAGGAGTTACGTCATGCAATACTTTAAATGAGTCATGACGAACCGCATAGAGGACATTTCGGGCGAGATAAAACAACGGCACGTGTCGCTGAGGCATATTATTGGCCAAACATGACTCGAGACATTGCGGATTATGTCTGGACGTGTGACTCTTGTAATAGGAATAAATTGGAATCGGGGCAACAGGGTCTGTTACAACCCCATCCGATACCATCTGTTCCTTAGGAGGTGATCTCGATGGATTTCATCGTGGCTCTTCGGTTGACTAAGGAGGGCTATGACTCCATCTTCGTCGTCGTGGACTATATGACAAAAATAGCTCATTTCCTACCCACGTCAACTACAGCCACTGCACGGGATGTCGCGGACTTGTTCTCTGAGAGATATTTCGCCATCATGGACTTCCAAAAAAGATCGTCACAACCGCGATCGGAAATTCGTAAGCCACTTTTGGAGAAACCTATTTGAGTTGTGTGGCACACTGTTGGCCATGTCCATAGCTTATCACCCTCAGACTGATGGGCAGACTGAAAGGGTGAATCGCACTTTGGAGGAGGCTTTGCGGGCGTACGTCTTAGTCCACCAAACGGATTGGGTGAACCATTTAATGGCGATAGAGGTGGCATACAACATTGCTGTACACTCGTCCAGGAATGCTACGCCATTCTCCCTTAATGGTGGATAGCCCACCTTACCCCAAAATCTGTTGGTGGTAAACTGCCATACACCCGCAGCCCTGGATTTTGCCCAAACGTTGCAAGGGAACCAGGAAAAAGCCGCAAAGGCTCTCAAGTTGGCCAAGGATCGCCAAAATTCGCAGGCCGACACTCACCGAAAGGACGCCGTTTTCAGCGTGGGTAATAAGGTCCGCCTTAATATGGCAAACTTATCATTCCCGGGTGCCCTTTCGAAGAAATCGCCGCCGAAATTCACGCGCCCATTCACCGTTCTTTCGCGGGTGGGAGAGGTGGCATATAAGTTGGATATACCGAACGACTGGCATATCCATGATGTGTTCCATGTTTCCCTTCTCAAACCATTTCGTGACCCCGATTCGATATTTCTTGGTCGACAACGGAATACTCCTTTACCGCCCGTTAGGGGTACTTCGGATCAGTATGAGGTGGAAGAGATCCTTCAGTCGCGTCCCTCTCAAGATTCCAACTTGAACCAAAATTTGGTCCGTTGAAAGGGCTACAAAATTGAGAACGACTCTTGGGTGGACGAGGAGGATGTGCATTCACTTGAGTTGCTGCGCAAGTTTCAGCAGAGTGTGGACACACAACATTCACCAGAGGGGCAATCACTACTGCCGTGGTAAAAAATCGAATCGCAGCATCGCAACCATTGCAATAATATTGGGGACGCGGCAAAGAGACGCAGCGGCGATGTTACCGCACGGCAGCGCTACGGTTGCGCAGCCATCCAACGCAGCACGTTCACGATGCCGCCAGAGGAGCGCAGCGCCACCGTTGCGCTGACAGGAAAGCGCAACGGCGCAATTGTTTTTCACCACATTGGTGACAACGAACCCTCTAGTTCGCCGCAGCAGCGCATTTTTACAAATATTGGACGCTACGATACCCTCGCACGCTGCGACACTTCGCAGAGTCTAAATGTGAAACCCTCAACCCTTTTTGATAAAGTCGCCACCTGCCCTCGCGACCAACCCACTATAGGCAGTTTAGAGAGTGTTTCACTCTGCACAACCAGCTTACCATCGCGTTTGGATTTGCCTAAATTGTCATACACGACGGTTTCCATGGCGTCGTCATCCTCCCCACCACCAAAAAGGAGGAGACTCGTACGGGTGGGGCAAGGGGATGTGCCCCGTCCTGATAGATTGTTAGTGTCAACGGATGCCATGGTAGAGGCAGATCGGAGAAGAGAGGTAGAAGCAGAGCCAGAACTAGAAAAAATCGCTAGGAGCGAGGTAGGGCTGGCAGAAACCAGTGGAGGGGAGGAGTCAGAAAACCCACAAGACCCCGAATACACCCCACTCTCGGAAGGGGATCAGGAGTATAAGGAAGATCATGAGCTCTCGGAGGGGGAGGAACCAGAACGAGAACCAACGCCTCTGCCAATTGAGCAGCGCGCCTCGGATCTGGAGGTGATGAGGGACCCCAACAAGGAGAGTATTGCAGACGAGCAGTCCTGTGAAAGCGCAGAAAATAAAGCGGAAGCACAATACCCAAGTGGAGACGATGTGTTTCTCCTTTGGGGAAGTCAAAGGGAGACGGCCGAGGAGAGTGAACAAGGAGAGGAAATTCCCGATTACATCTTTCCACTCCCTGTTGACACACGGCATCCGGACCTCACCTTCAGCTTCGTGAAGCGATTTTATTGGGATCTAGTGGATTGGCCTGAGGAATGGCGTACTGGGAAGCCTGAGGATCCCATCTTTATCCCCGCCAACGTACCGTCCCACCCGGCCTGGAATTTTATTTGGACAAAAGACCTCGGGAACAACCACAGTGGTTATGTGCAGCTAAACCCTCATGCCTTGTCGTTTGTGGAATTAGTTGAAGCTAACTACCGATACATGGTGGATGTTTTCGGGTTGCTTTGCCATTATCACTCGTGGGATGTCCGCCTCCATGATATCATCTCTTGGGCAGAGGTTACACCTGAGGTACAGGCACTCAAGCTGGCCCGGAAAAATGCTCTGCAGGGGGACTGAGCGGCCAGGAAACATGCCTCCTTGAAGCTAAAGAAGGTACCTCAGTGAGAACCAGTTGAAGAAGAGGCGGAAGAGGAACATCAACTTGCAGAACGTGAAGCGCCCCAAATTCCGGCACCCGAGGAGCCTGCAACGGCGGCCATTCCGCCGCAACCCGAGGGACCAGAGGTTGTACCGGAGGAAGGGGAGGACCAAGTTCGGGAGCGAATCACTTAGAGACGATTGGTAGCAATAGACCATCATATTGCGCTGTTGGAGACCCGGTGTGAGCAGCTCCAAAGCCAACTCGACATCCTGCAGCAGGAGTTTGAGGAGTACCGTGAAGGGACGTACGACATACTCCGACAATTGCAATTTCCCTGAGCCATTAAGGTTCAGCAGGACACTGAAGCCCTAGTGGGAGGTACTGTAACAGGGTAACAGAGTTGGGTACTTAGTGGCTAGTAACTAGGCTGCTATAGATGCGGTGTCAGAGCAGCGCAGCTGCGATTCCAAACCAGCGCAACATAGCAGCGTAGCAACTTAGCGGCGTAGAAACTAAGTAGCGTAGCAACTAAGTAGCGTAGCAGCATAGCAGCGCAGTATAGGAGCGCAACATAGCAACGCAGTGTAGCAGTATAGCAACACCGCGGAATGTAGATTGAATTGTATAGATCTAGAAGGATGTCTTGAGATTGATCTAGGAAGACCTTGAAGGTCCACGTGTGTGCCTGTAGTGTACAAGAGTGACTAACAGCTATTGCGTTTAAATAGTCGGGCAGACATAGTTAAGGGACAGACTCTTCGAGTAGACCTTCGCAGCGAGCGCTGGATGTTGTTATCTTCTTCTGAGTAATAAAAAGCTACCCTTTACTTGTCCTTGTGGTGTGTTCTTGCTGTTGCTACGAGGAGGTCCTGGGTATCTTCCGTTGTGCACTGTGGAAATTTGTCCCTTTTACAATTGTATTGTCATTTGTTTGTTATCGCAATTTCTTGAATGTGTTTCTCTAAGCCATCATCAAGCAGCCAACGTGTCCTTTGGCATCTTCAAGGCACCACACGTCTTCATCTCACTTTCTCTCTTCCTCATCGAACAACTCTTCTGCTATTTTTTCCTCCCCGGATTCCTCCGTTTCCGGTTTTTGTGATGCAGATTGGGGAAACCAGCCTGACAATTTTCACTCTATTTTGGGTGTATGTTTCTCTCTTGGTGGCATCGTTGTCTCATAGTCTTCCCGCTACGGTTGTTCTCTCCTCTAACATAGCTCAAGCATATGGCCGGCATTTCCGCCACTAAAACGACAATTCGGTTATGTCGACTCTTTACCGATCTCTCTTTTCTTCTCTCTCCCACTCTCATAATTCTTGATTCTCAAGGCGCTTTTGCCCTCATGAAAAATTCCATTCATTGTAGGCTCACCAATCACATTGATATTCAATTTCATTTCACTCGTGATATACTTCCTACCAGCACCGTTTTTTTCTCTCAATTGTGTAATTGCTTCTCTATTAGTTATAGGCGTTCACCCTAGCCCCTGACTAAGGGTTAGGGTAAATAACCTAGAACACACACTGAGAAGGGGTGCCGTTATGTGCCTCACAAGGGTTTAGAGATGGGAGAAGAAATAGATGTAGACAAAAAATCAGGTTTAAACAATTTTGAATAGGATTATAAAAGTAGGAATTACAATATCCTCAAAAGACATTTACTAACCAAACAAAGTTGGATTCTCCTCATATGACTATATCTAATCATTGTAATCACTTTGTACAATGTGGTTCTTTGAATAGAATAAAACACCATTGCCTAAATAAATTGCTATCATATGATGTGTGAGAGAAATAATCTCTTCCTATGGAATGATCTCTATTTGTATGTGTGTGCATTCCTATCCAATGATGAATGTGCACTTGTGTGGTCCAATAACTACACGTCAAAAAATAGAATGTATGTTGTCGGTGGCCGCGCCCAAAATGCGTCAGCATTTCCGCCAAAAAATGTATGTCGTGGAATCGTCCCTCGATTCCGTACGATTCGGTCATACCGTCCGTACAATACCGACGCTCTGATATCCGCACATAATATCGGCCGAGATCGTCCAAAAGAAAACACTCCCACTCGAGCTCGTATCGATATTTGCCGCACTCCTTGATTTCCTCAAATCGGTAATTGCTTGGCACTTCGATAGTACTGTACCTGCGTGATCAGTTTTGTATAACCTGTACCTTGCTGAATCATAAAAAAAAATTGCGATTTCGTCAATACCAAAAAGATTATGCTTAGTGTAATAATTTTGTTCGTTGGGACCACTTGTGGTTCTTCAAATCTTGGCCGCTCGTATGTGGACCGAAGCGATTCGTTTGCTGTACAAAAGAATTGCGCCGCTGGCAACCACGTCTTTTGTTACTGACTCCTAAACCGGATTACTTAGGGTACGTCCCCATGTATTAAAGTACATACTTTTCTCTGTCTTTTTGCCCTAAAATTCAAGGAACTTTGAAAAATACTTTAGCCGTACGAGAAATTCATTTTTACCAAAGTAAAGTGAACTTCAATTCATACTTTGGATGTACGACCTATTTGTCGTTATGTGAACGCATTTTGGCGTTTTCCCCTTTTTCGACCCCCGGGCAAAAGAATCCACCCAAAAAAAAACTTCATCCAAAATCACCTCGAGGGGGTGATTTTAGTTCAAGTACCGCCCAAATAGCGAATGAAAAGCGTACCACGCACGCGCCACACGATTTGTAAATTTTTTGGACGAGGGAGAGTCCTCGCTATTTTTCTCCGCGCACGTCACGCGCTAT
>JBBHKE010000906.1:0-145799 GCA_037447655.1 Zygnema cylindricum
ATGGCACTTTTATCAAACCAACCTAAGGGGCTCACTTAGGGTGGTTTATTTTTTTCTCCCTCGTCACGTTTGACAAAAAAAAAACAAAAAACAACAAGGAACAAGGAGCTACGACAGCAAAGAGCATGGGGAAATAAAAACACGAGTATGGATTTTTTTCCTGTATCCCTCTTCTCCACACTTTTCCTCACTTCACCTACTTTCATTCCCCCCAACCATGGTGTTCACCCGCCATTGCATGTGTTTTTCTTTCTTCTAACCCCGTCGTTACCTTGGCTACAACAAGCGGCTCACGGATAAGACGAAAGAGCGTGATTATGTCCACTGAGATTCCCTGGATGACATTATTTTGATGGTGGTCGAGATTTTTGGTTGTTTGGGTGTTGCTTTGGACAAGTTTCTCCATACTAGTGTGCGACGAAGACCTGGGAGCCCTCCTGCTTCGGTCCGTACTTCGTTTTATCATCAACGTTTATTTCTGGCTTTAGAGCGAGTGCAAGCTTCTATCCTCCTTCGATCAACTATTACGATTTTAGACCGTCAGCTTGTTCCAAAAATCCCTCAGGGTGCTCCACAGGCTTAGGGGACTTCCGAAGTTGCTTTTCGTAGATCTTTAGTTGTGGAGGTTTGTTTGGGTAATATTGGTTTAATCATACAGTTGCATCCTTACTTTAGTGGTTTTTGCCACTTTGAGTGTCCTTGTTCCAAGTGCCATTTTTTTGTGTGTTTATTTTTTTCACCTTTACTTTTTTACCTGCTTCCCTCCACATATAATTTTCCAATTTCGGCATTGGCGCCCCTTTTGTTCCCATGGACTCAGATGGTTCACAATCGCGCTTCTTTCATTCAGTCTTGTTTTTTTTTTCCATTTAGTTCCCTTTGTTTCACTAGCCATGTCAAACAACGCATCTCTGCCCCTTCTCCCTCTCCCACCGCCACGACTCAAACCTCGCATACATAACCCTACTTGTTTACAATGTCTTGAGTCTTCCAATCACCCGGTACCGGTTACACCTCACCCTATCAAGAGATGTCATTATTTCGTATCCCTTGGCAATCCTTTTTCAAGTTCCTTTCCCTTACAATCTTCGACTACACTTCCACTGTACAGATAAAGACTTCCTTCCCACCCAATAGGCAAGAAATTTTGTTCGACTGTACAAATAGAGACTTCCATCTGAGCCTACAGATAAGGACTCTCGTCCGACCCTATAGATGAGGATTGTGCTTACTTGAGATGCCCTCATCGTATACTATACACCCCCATCCGAGTAGACGTCCAACACTTTGGTACAAGATGCCCTTCACCTCCCTTAATCTCATGTTTCTTCCGATTTGACAAGTGTCGCTCGTTGGTACATCCTCATGTTTTTTCTCAAGATTCTTATCTTACCAAGTCGCGGGGAAGATCGCGGGGCTCGTGAGACTATGGCTCGTTCGTTTTTTTCGAGGTGATTGGAAGGCCCTCCATGGTAAACACAAGTATCTTGTTTTTGATACTTCCTTTACAACCCATCGTCGACGTAAGGTTTTCCTGTCCCCTCCTTTTATCGACGAGGTCTTTTTTTTTTGAGTCGTGTTGGTGAGCCTTCTCGGTTAGTTGGGATCATCTCACCATTGTTGTTATGTCCTTAGGAGTTGTCGAAGTTTTTGAGCACTTCATCCGTCGGCTCCCATTCCTTTTTATGCCTTCCTATCCAAATTTTTGAATATAAAGCAACAAAAACGAGAAGGTCCAAGATTTGGCATATACATAGCACTTAGTACAGGCACGAAATGCAATTAACACATTGAACCAAATTTGAGTAAAACAAAGTAAAAGATGAATGAGCTCGTCATCAATCGAGTACATCGATATTAAGGACATCGGTCGTTAGGAATGTACTAACATAATACAAAGTTTCAACACAAAATCAAAATCTTGCAGTACAAAACTTACTATGTTTGTGAACCGACACGACGAGAAACTGTCACCCAAACCAAACGTTTAAAAGATGTTTAGGGTACAAAATCGAACTTCAAGGAAACCCTTCGCCTAAATCCAAAGTAAAGAATTGGAATGAGGACATGTTGAGAGATAGATTATATATGTTGCAAATCAATTTCATTTTTCTTATTCGCCAAATGTAAAAAAAATCTCTAGATGCATTTGGGACATATTCCATTCCAAAGGGATTGAAGAAGTTTTACAACAATTTTTTGTTGTTGAATGTAACTCTCACAAGAGAAAAACCAAAAAATGCTTAACGTTCACGTACGTGATCGAAACAGATTTCAATCTGTTCCCAATAAATACCGCATTTTTAAAGCGTTCTTCAACTGAAATGTCAAGATGCAAAAAGTTAATGGATATGAGAGTACCGTTCCTCCTTGACAAGAAATTGGAGTTCACTCCACGATTCCTTAGTGAATCTCAAAATCTATATACATATAAATTTAAAATCAAAACTTGAGATTTTTTACACCATTTCATGTACAACTAAATGATTCAAAGTAACTTATCTACATGTACATCCAAAATCTAACTAGAATACTACGACTTCATCGTATTTTACAACATTGTTCAAAGGAAGTTAGGGGCTCCCTCTTACCACATCCTCATTTGATAAACATAATTCATGATATTGAATGTGACCTTGTTTGGCCCAAAGCCAACTCCAAGCATCTCTTCATATTGCCGAAGCCTTGTTCGTATGGCCTTGCTTCCCCAAGGCATGTTGAACGTAACTGAGTTTGGTTTCACTCCTGCTTCATTCATCTCCTTGAAGATTACCACAGCTTCCTTATACTTCTCAGCTTTCACCAACGCATTTATCATTGTGCTAAATGTCATCACATTGGGTAGTAATCCGATATGTTTCATTTCTTTAAACAAATTCATAGCCTCCTGAACTCTCTGTACCTTTCCCAAAGAATCAATCATAGCAGTGTAAGAAACTACATCGGCCTCTATTTCGCTCCTCTTCAGTAGCTCAAAATAGCACCACGCCTCATCAACCCTACCAGCCTTCCCCAACATATCAATGATGACATTGAATGTCACCACGTCGGCTTTCACCCCTGCTTGGCTCATCTCCTCAAACATGTCCAAAGATTTTTCTATCATCCATGTCTTCCCTAAGACACCTATAATAATGTTGACTATTACCAGATTGGGCTTCAACCCAAGTTTGTTCATCTCTCTAAACAAGGCTAAGGCTTTTTGAAGCCTACCTGCCTTCCCAGAAACACTATTCATAGTGTTGAAGGTCGCAACGTCGAGATTGAGTCCCAAGTGCTTCATCAAATAAAACTTGTCCCAAGTCTCGTCGACTCTACCAGCCTTTCCCAATAGTCCTATCACCGTGTTAAAGGCTACCACATTGCATTTTATCCCTGCTTTCTCCATTTTCCCAAAAAACGTTAATGTTCTCTCCACCTTTCCCGCCTTCCCAATGACACCTATGATAGTGCTATATGTCACTATATGATAGTGTTATATGTCACTACATCAGGTTTACATCCTTGCTCACGAAACTCCTTCGATAAGGCCTCCACGGTTTCGACGTCATCATTGTATTTACATTTATGTAACAGTATATTGTAGTGTATTATGTTGGTTTGGAAATAACCAACTTGGGTTTGTGACCAATGAAGTAAATGTATGCACAAGTTCACATCTTTAACATTATTAAAAATAAACGAGAGACCACGTTCATTTATGTGGCCGTCCCATCTAGATAACGAAGATTTCAAAAACTCAACCGTCACTTGATTTCCATTTAGATTCCACTTTCTCAATTCAAAAAAAACAGAATCCCCTGCCCTCGGCTCGCTTCCTTGGATTGAATTCCTCGAAACAATACTCATAGGAAACATATATATGCTCTTTAACTTGTGCTCCTCCTTTCGTTGGATCCCCTTGTGGGCTTGGAATCCTACTTCAAGTGGCATACTACCTTCCCCTCCCCGAGCAAACCTTGGGGGCACCTTGGAAATTTCCACCAAGGCCGAAAAAGCCATGGAGTTGCTTCTCTCTCCCCCTCTCCCTCTCCATCTCTCTCTCCCTCTTCCTTGCACATCTACACCAAACGCCAAACAGCAGGAGGGAAATACTAGAGGAACACCAACATATCTGCAAAAGAGCAAATCAATAATAAACATTAGACTTTTCAATCATCCATTTTACCTCCCGCTGAAAAACAGGTAATTATCAGTGACATTACGTAATTCATGCAGATAAAAGTTATTGTTTGTGAAAAGAAAGGTCAATCTGACAATCCAAGTTTAAACCATTAATTGTGATTGTAGAATTTTTAAGTATTCTCTAGGTCTAAATAGAAATACAGAAAGAAGCCAAGACAGTCTATCTCTAACTTCTCTCTCCAAACTCCCACACTTGTCGCAGTCACTGAGAAGTTGGAGAGGAAGCTAGAGCCATGGCTACCTAGGCTATCCAGAGGTTTACAGGAAATAGATTAGTTGATTTACCGATAGGTAGTTTATTTACTAAAAGGGATGTTGACGGATCCAGGATTTGATCTTGGTACCTACTAGACATACGGCTACCGATAGACGGTAGCCTTATCCGTTAAGTCTAAGACTAAAGCTATATGATATAGGGTTTGTTATTTATTTTAATGTTATAACGTAGGATATTTCATTTAATAGAAACTGCTTACGGCATACATAGAGTCAGTTATGTAGAAGTTTGGATAAGTTATGTGTTAGAAAAGAGTACCGCACATTTGATTCTTTAACAAAACAAATACCGCGCAAGTATTTATGACGACTCCGATTAAAATCTGCATTCAATCGGACGGCCGAAAAGAACGCGAAGATTCGCGGAAGAGAATCTCGACAGTTTGCGGTCATCTCCACATCGGATGACACGTGGCAAAACTACGTTGGATCGCGGCATCTCCGAGGATTACGTGACCAAATCCGGATATGACATGTGTCGACTTTTAGGCCATGTCGTACAATATCCGTACAGAAAGTACACCAGCAGCTGTACTTTTGTGTACGAAAATGTAATATGATTGGCTTTGTACATAGTAGATAAGAGTAGATAAGAGTTTGTGAGAGAGATAGGACTTAGAAAAATTAGTAGATAGGACCCTCTCTCCCCGAGAGATTCTATACAAAAGGTCAATTTTGACCCTCCATAACTTACTGCTCAGGGGAGCAAATTCAGAGATTCTTTTTGCTATCAACTCAAGGGAGTCTTGCCTCCACAAAGGTGAAGGTGGTTAGGGTTTTTGTCTCCCAGGGTGGCAGTTGTTCTTGTTGAAACACAAAGGGGTGAGGGTTTTCCTAGAGGCTTCTTGGAAGCTGTCCATTCTGAGGACTTATGGAGGTCTCAGAGTTTTAGGTTATGGGCCCACTTTATAGGGTACCAATCTTTAATGGAACTCGCTTCATATACTAGGAAAGTATGATAATAGGAGCTCTATGCGAAAAAAGGTTTTGGGGGATAGTGAGTGGACGAGTGGGGCGTCCATCAAGTCTTGGAATTCCTCCAGGGTTTGGAGGAAGCAAATTCAAAAGGAAAGCATATCCATCTTCAACGGAGGAGAAAAAGGAACGAGAGGAGGTGGACAAAGGAACAGAGAAGGAGGCGACCACACCAATAGCAACTGGTTCAGCATTCATGTCACCTATTCCGGGGAACGAGGAGAATGATACTGATACTTGGGACTTCAACAATATGGTGGCAAAGCACTTCATCCTCCGCCATCTTACTCAAGGACTTGCATGTCCTCATTTGCTGGTAGAAAGGGCATCCGATCTTTGGATGGCTCTCATAAAGATGTACCGAATTGGTACGATTCAGCAACAACAGTTGTCAGATCAGAAAGTTAATGAGTATGTATACAAAGGGGGTAAGATGTTGGATTTTTGCAATGAGCTTGCTTCACTCTTCATGGAGCTAGAGAGTGCGAGAAAAGATTTTAGTGAAAAAGAAAAGGTTAGCTGTTTACTGATGAAGTTACCCGATGAGTTCGAGAACATACTCAACCGTGTGCAAGACTTGCCGCATTTAAGGTGGAAATGGAACTCAGTGGTAGGGATGATTCTCGTTCGAAAAAATACGATTGAAATCCAGAGGGGAGGAAAGAGTGGGCAAGCCTTGGCAACTGCGAATGATTGGAGGAACAAGGATTCCCGGTAACCAGTCGGAAACTATGGGGGGAGGGAGCAAAAAAATAAGACTGACGAGTTCGGACGAAGGGCTCCCAAAGGTTTATGTCATTTTTGTAAGAAACCGAGGCACTATATGGCAGAGTGCACTAAGCCAACCGAGCTTCGGTTAGAGGGGCAGACCGGTGGAACCCCGAAAGGAAAGAAATAGGCCCTTGTGACACAAGTACATGAGGCGGAATCCGAGGACGATGACAATGAGCTCCTTTTGGATGAGGAGTTGGAGGCAAAAAACGAGGTCGAAATTCCACCAAGGCAGAAATGTGCTTACGGTGGATTGAAAGGTGAAGCAGGCTGGATTATAGATTCAGGTGCCTTCATGCACATGTGTAAGGATAGGCACTTGTTCACTAAGATAAGAAATATTCCCACCGTAGAGATAGAGTACGGGGATTGGAAGATAGTCACTACTACTCTTATAGGATCGGTAAATCTGAAAGTGTTAGTAGAAGGAAAGACATCCATAGTAACATTCTCCGATGTATTGTTTATTTCGGAGCTGAACAAAAATCTCATCTCTACATCTGAGATGATAAGGGTTTTTTTACTAGCACTAGGGAAATATTTTTTACTGCTAGTTTTGAGGAGGATGTCTATTTCATTGCTAAGAAAGGTAGCCATGGGATGCTTAGGCTGATCTTAAGTAATGAAACAAAGAAACTTTACTATGCTGGTGTTCATGATATTATGATGTGGCATAAGAGGCTTGGGCATGTGAATCTAGATAAGTTAAGAGAGATGAAAAAGATGGGAGTGGTGGAAGGGATTCAGTTCAGTGAGAGTGATAATATAAGTGATTGTAGTGGATGTGCTCAAGGTAAAACACACAGATTACCCTTTCCCAAAACAGCCACCTATAAGGGAGAAAAAATTCTAAATTTAGTACACACAGATATTTGGGGACCGGCTAAAGTGCCCTCACCGCGGGGGAAGAGATTTATGATGACTATCACTGATGATTGGTCTCGGTACTCCAGGGTGTATTTCTTGAAAAATAAGTCAGATGCTCAGGATTGTTTTAGACAATATAAAGCATGGAGCGAAAAACTCCATGAAACTCCAATCAAGAGAGTAAGGAATGACAATGGTGGAGAGTATACTTCTAACCAGTTTGAGGATTTTCTGAGGGAAGATGGAGTCCAACACCAAAAGACAGTTCCACAAAACCCGGAACAGAATGGTGTAGCTGAAAGGTTAAATAGAACACTAAGTGATAGTGCTAGAAGTATGTTGTCAAATAAGAAGATAGGAAAAAGGTTTTGGGCAGAAGCAATGAACTCTGCTAATTACCTCAAAAATAGAGTTCTTACTTAAGCTATAAAAGATCAAACACCTTATGAGAGATGGACACGCCGGAAACCGGACATATCTCACTTAAATGTTTCCGGTAGTCAAGTATTCAGTTTAGATACAGATCGGTCTAATTGGAAGCTAGATCTTAAAGGAAAACCGGGTTACTTATTAGGATATGATAAGGATGTTAAAGGATATAGAGTTTATGATCTAAAAAGGGAAGATATAATCTTAGTAAAGCATCTAGTAGTTATGGATGAAAGAAAGTCTGTGGATCGCTTCAAGTATACAAAGTCAGTAAGAATCAGATTTGAGTCCGAAAATTCCGATGACTTTGAGCTTCCTAACTATCCAGGTTTTAGTGATGATGGCATTCTTGCAGGTACAAATTAGACCGAAAAGGACTCGGTTGTGGAAACTCCAGTGACAACTCTACCCGAAGCGGAAGACGTGGTAGAAATTGATTCGGAATCAAGGGATAGGGGAGAAGCCGAGATTGTTTGAAAGAATCTACGAAAACCATCTATTCTGGCCTCAGATTTTGAGGGGGGAAGGAGAAGTAGCAAAAGATTGCAAGAAAAACAGGTTAATAACAAGGTAGCTAAACTATCTCATCAAGATGAACCTCAAACTTATGGAGAGGCGATGACTTGTCCAGAAAGAAACCGGTGGAAGACAGCCATCAATGAGGAGACGGCCTCAATTATGGCAGCTGATTCTTAGGAGAAGGTGGATTGTCCACATAACCGAAAACCAATCGATTGTAAGTGGGTTTTCAAATTAAAACTGAACCCTGATAACACAATTGAGCGCTACAAGGCCCGATTGGTGGCAAAGGGATTTACACAAAAGGAGGGAATTGACTACGAGGAAACTTTTGCCCTGATCGTTAGATTTCCCTCCGTTCGTATACTTCTCAGTCTAGCAGCAGCGGAAGACATGGAGGTGCACCAGATTGACATCAAGACAGCCTTTTTGCATGGAGAATAGGAAGAGGAGATCTTCATGCGACAACCCGAAGGATTTGTGGAAGAAGGAGAGGAGAGTAAGGTATGCCGACATATTAAATCTCTTTATGGTTTGAAACAGGCGCCTCGACAGTGGAATAAGAAGCTTGATGGGTTTCTTACCGGTCTAGGATATATCTGGATCAGCTCAGATCACTCAATCTATGTTTTTGAAGATGAGGAAAGTGTTATATTTATTGCAATTTATGTTGATGATTTGCTTGTTTTGAGTAAATCAATGGAAAAAATTAATAAACTGAAATCCGATCTTAAGGGGAGATTTGGAATGAAGGATATGGGGGAAGCAAAATATATTTTGGGAATTCAAGTAGAAAGAGATCGAAAAAGAAAGATTATAAGATTGACTACAAAAGAAGCAATAGGGAATATGCTTGAAAATTTTCAGATGGATAAAGCTAATAGTTGTACAACTCTAAAGGAGTTAAAGAAGGGAAGTGAGGGGAGTGAGAAAGAGGGAGTCATAGTCTTAGACGAGGAATTATCTCTTGAAGAACAGAAGTTCATGCAGACTATTCCTTACAAGCAAGTAGTGGGAAGTCTAATCTATTTTATGAATTGTACCCGACCGGGTTTAGAAGCACCTGTCAGAGTGTTGAGTAGAAGTCTAAATGCTCCCACTAAGAGGGATTGGGAGGCAGCTAAGAGAGTCCTTAGATATTTGATAGGAACTAGGTATCTATGGTTGCATTTGGGTGGGGAAAATACTGACATCACTATTTGGAGTGATGTGAGTTATCGTGATGCTCCGATGAGGAGATGTACTTTTGGATATGTATTATATGTGGGTGATGGGGCTTGCTGTTGGAGTAGCAAACAGCAAAAGGTTATTGCTTAGTCCACCATGGAGGCTGAGTATATGGCCTCTTGCTCTGCTGTAAAAGAATTGATGTGGGTCAAGTCTATGCTTGGTGAGCTTGGTCACCTTAAGAGTGGTGTGCAGAATTTTTTTTTGTGATAATCAGGCAGCAATGGCTATTTCTACCAATCCAAAACATCATTTTAAAGCCAAACACATGGACATTATGCTCAGCTTTGTTAGAGAGATAGTAGAAAACAAAATAATCAGTTTAGAGTACCGACCAGATAGCGAGATGGTAGCAGATATAATGACCAAACATGTGCCTTCCCCTAAGCTAATTTTCTGCAAAGAGAAGTGTGGTCTAAAATTAAAGATTGACTAAAAAATAAGGAGAGTGTAGATATTGATGGTCTTTTTTAAGTGTTTTCTAGGTCTAAATAGAAATACAGAAAGAAGCCGAGGCAGTCTATCTCTAACTTCTCTCTCCAAACTCCCACAATTGTCGCAGTCACTGAGAAGTTGGAGAGGAAGCTTGAGCCATGGCTACCTGGGATATCCAGAGGTTTACGGGAAATAGATTAGTTGATTTACCGATAGGTAGTTTATTTACTAAAAGGGATGTTGACGAATCCAGGATTTGATCCTGCTACCTGCCGGACATACGGCTACCGGTAGACGGTAGCCTTATCTGTTAAGTCTAAGACTAAAGTTATATGATATACGGTTTGTTATTTATTTTTAAGTTATAACATAGGATATTTCATTTAACAGAAACTGCTTACAGCATACATAGAGTAAGTTATGTAGAAGTACGGATTACGGTATGTGTTAGAAAAGAGTACCGCGTATTTGATTCTTTAACGATACAAATACCGCGTAAGTATTTATGACGACTCCGATTAAAATCTGCATTTAATCGGACGGTCGAAAAGAACGCGGAGATCGCGGAAGAGATTCTCGGCAGTTTAAGTTCATCGCCACATCGGATGACACGTGGTAAAACTACGTTGGATCGCGGCATCTCCGGGGATTACGGGACCGAATCCGGATATGACATGTGTCGGCTTTTAGGCTATGTCGTACAATATCCGTAAAGAAAGTACACCAGCAGCTGTACTTTTGTGTACGAAAATGTAATATGATTGGCTCCGTACATCAGTAGATAAGAGTATGTGAGAGAGATAGGACTTAGAAAAATTAGTAGATAGGACCCTCTCTCCTAGAGATCTTCTGTACAAAAGGTCAACTTTGACCCTCCATAACTTACTGCTCAGGGGAGCAAATTCAGAGATTCTTTTTGCTATCGACTCAAAGGAGTCTTGCCTTCACGGGGTGAAGGTGGTCAGGGTTTTTGTTTGCCAAGGTGGCCGTTGTTCTTGCTGAAACACAAAGGGGTTAGGGTTATCCTACAGGCTTCTTGGAAGCTGTCCATTCTGAAAACATGTGGAGGTCTCAGACTTGACAACTACTAACGCAATCAAGTTTTTACATGAAATCAAAAACACTATTGGCTTGACTTTTGGGAATTTTATAAAAAAGAAGATCATAGGATTCCTTATGAACTTGCTTCTTTAACTTTCCTATGAGACCACCCTATTATGCACCGGAATTATCTCCCTAAGAAGAAAGACAAGATAGTTCAACACTAATAATATGTAACCTTATTGTATTTGGACAATCCAGGGAAAAAAAAGGACAATTGTTGTTGGACTATCTCTTCACGTGCTTCATGAAAAAACTTATGGCACTTCTTAGACCGCGGGAATAGAAAATTTCTTTCGTAAAAGGTACCTATGGAAATATAAGCTATATATATAGCGGAAGATATAAGACTCTCTATTCGATGTTCTCCTAGCAACCCTCATGGCCACCTCCTCATTATTTAAAAGTTGTAAAATTATTGATACCGGACAGAAATCAAAATGTTTCAAGGCCCCTTACATAATGACGGCTAAAACTACTCAAAACATAAGAAGACTAGAAAAATAAAAAATAAACAAAAAGAAATAAGACATTATTTTAATAATTTAAAAGCATTGAAATCATTACGTTTTAGTCAAGATAAAAAGCAGTATAAGAAGCGAAATGCGAAAAAATATGACCAACAAATGACCTCAGACAGTGATTGGTCCAAACGTGTCGAGGTGCTAAACGACAACTGAGCTCAAAATCAGTACCTAATGTGAAAAATGTCAATATTTTGAAATGTAAAAACTTTGGAATGTGAAAATTTTGAAATGGGGAAATTTTGAAATGGGGAAATTTAATGGAAAATTCTGAAATGTGTGGAAATTTTGGAAATTTGGGAATTTTGAAAATGTGGAATATTTGAAATGTGGGAATTCTGAAATGTGAAAATTTGAGCATTTTGAAATGCAAAAAATCATAATGAACACATCCAGATTTTAATTGAAGACGCAAAACAAAGCAAAATCCAGACAGGGGTTCAAGTAAGGTAAATCAAACATATAAATAATTAACTCATACAGTGAACATTACTTTGTAACAGATCGCAAAGGCTAGTTTCTTGCATGGAAGAAAATTGCAACTTCAAGATTACACCAGGCAATATGCACACCATGACCTATTTTGACAGTTATAATTCGGGTTAAGGATTTATTAAGGTTAATGCAAAAGTATAACATACATTAATTTAGTGCAAGGAGACGTTGCATGTTGTAGAACACTCTTTTGAATAGTCATTTTTATAATTTTTTTTTTTGGGCCAGAAAATATTGCGACCTAATTAGAGTTATCAACCTTAATAACGGTAGGCAGTGTAGTTTGACAGCTGTCATATCTAAGCTTCTTAGAATAAGAAGATAGAAAATGCAAGGGAAGAAAGGGAAGAATCTGACCTGACAAGAGAAATGCGTTTCCGTAAAAAGGATCGAATTGCTTCCTTTAGGTATTTACCAAAACCTAATTGACAAACAGCATTCGTATCTTATTGTTTGAAAAAAATACAAAAAAATAAAAGCAATGCTATTTTTTTTTAAAAGGGCGAAAAAACAAAATGTCGCAAAAGCACGAACGTTCTTGTTCTCGTACTTGTCACACGTGCGAAGCAACGGAGCAGAAGCTAACAGAATCTACAAAGTCGCAAAAATAGAAACCCTAATCTTCATTCCTGCAACCCTAAGTTTGCAATCATCCGTTTCAATTCGAAGAAACGTACGATTCTTTCCACAAATCGTCCCAACCATCCTGAGCATTTTGATGAAGGTCGGCCGTACATTCTAGGTCGGTCGTACAATCTCACTCCTTGACTTAATAAAAACAGAAAATAAAACCAGCGACACGTGTACCCTAAATCCGAACACACAAGTCCAGTCTCTGTAATCCAAATATAGTGTTTACATTTCCAATCCGACCTAAAGAAACAATTCAAAACCACACTTGTCAGGAAGTGAAAAATGCCCCGAAATCTTCAAAAATATACATGAAAAACAGTATTCCTCTCACCAGTGTAGGCTGACGTCACCAACCTATCTGCCGTCTGGAAGATGGCGCAAAAAATCCCGCGTGGCAGCCGCGCACGTGGCGACATTGCATCACAGAAGAGATTCAGCGGCTGAATGGACGGCCGGCAAACGCCCGGCAGTCTACCGTCAGAAGTGCCTGCTGTCGAAAAGTTGGCCCATTCCTGTTTCGGTGGGAGTCAGGGTGCACACACTCCATCCATTTTTGCTCCATTGCTCTTCGTTTCAGGCTTTCAGCTCCTCTTCAGCAACGTACAAGTACGACGTACAAACTACAGTACAGGTAAGTATATACCACGTACATACCATACGATACTGTACTTTTGAGCAAAGAAAATTGCGTCCACGGTAAGCGTGATTCATGCGTACTATACGCGTGTAAATACATTACGTGACATGTTTACGCTACAAATTTTCTTGGAAGCATCCAAATGTCCAAAACCGTATAGCATCATTTTCCGCACTTTAAAACTCGTGTAGCGTACGAATTTGAATTATCTCATATGCAAGATTCACACGAGAAATGGATGACGGATGAGATGAGGAAATGAATGTCTTTTTTTTTTGTTTGGACGTGAATCGCGTTTGACGCCCCCTCACGTGAACAAAAACGTCGCGATGTGATTCATGTTGCCGTACGATTATTCGCCGATAACTCAAATCCGTCCGTACCAAACAATCGTTTTCACCCGTACAACATCTGAACCATAATTTTACTTTCTTTTCTTTTCAGTTTTTCAATTTCTTTTTACCTTAAAATTTAAACTTAACTTTTTTTACCTCCCTTCTTTCACCTTCGTTTTATTCTAAAAAATTTACTTACCTTTTATTTATTTTGTTTTCCTCTCTTCCTTCACCTTCTTTTCACCCTAAAATTAATATTTACCGTTCTTTTACTTTATTTTCCTTTCTTTTCCTTCAACTTCTTTTTACCTTAAAAATTATATTAATAATTCGAAAACAATAAAAAAAACAGAGCCATTATCAGGTAATCAGTATCTTTTTATTTCCCCAATAATAAAAGATATAAAGAAAACCTTAATTCTAAAAATTTAATTGTTTTTTTTAACCTACATTAATTAATAAACCATAGATGTAATTCCCATTGTTTTAAAATGTTGAATTTCTAAAACTATTAAATAAAGATAAAAAGTGACTTAATAAGTTTTTTTAATAACTTATTTTTTACATTTTTATCATAGTGATTAATTATTGATAAAAACCTAGGAAAGAATTTACCATTTACTAAACCTAGTGTAATAGTTACAATTAAAGTTTTAGTTTGCTGATTTACATTGTACAACACTCTCTGTATTAATTCAACTAATTTATAATAATTTTAACACCACGACTTAAAGTTATTTCAAATTAACATTTAAATCCAAAGTTTACATAAAACCAAAACTCATGATACAAAACAAAAATTTCTAAACTTTCTTTCTTGTATTTTTTAGCCTTTTACGCCGAATATTGAATTGTGTATACATTTTTTTTCCACATTATATTAATAAAGGTTTAATTAACTAGTTTAATGTCTTTCGTATTTGATACAAAATACAGATGCCACAAAATCACAAAAAAGGGTTACCTTACAAAATAGCCCACATTATTTTGACGTATTTCTTATGATTACAAATATACCATGGTTTTTTACTATTAAAATTTGTTATTTATTTGGTATTTTATCTTGTTGGACACTAAATCGTGTCATCAACTAGTGAAATAGTGTGAGACTCAATTGAATTAATCGACATTATCCTAAATGTTTTTTAAAATCCTCGTATTTTATATGGTTTTATTATTTCAAGTAAAAACTATTTTACATTCTAAAATTTTATGTCAAAACTGTGATGCAGATTATTATTGGAAGGTTGTTAGTGGAACAACACCGATTTCTAAACCCGTTCACCTGCCTACCTTTACCTAAAACCCCTCTCATGAGGTGAACAACACAACCTTTACCTAAGACCCCTCTCATGCGGTGAACAACACAGAGACGAGTAAAATGAATTTAATATGTTAGGGTGTTCCCTCTTGATAAACAACAATCATTGTCATCAACATAGAAAAGCGGACAAACAATTGAGAAGAGTATTTTGCGTATATTTTTAATGTTGTGAACATTAGTCGAGTTTCATTTAAATCTTGCTCGGTTTGCCATATTTTATCTTTCATTCTTCTGTCTTTCCCTCTCCCTCACTCTCTCTCTATCTCTCTTTTTTTTCTCCCCTCTCTCACTCCCTCCCTCCATCTCTTTCTCTTTCCCTCTCTCTATTCCACTCTCCCTCCCTCCCTCCCTCCCTCTCTCACACCCTCCCAATTTGTTGTCTTTTCCTCCCAAAATGCCATCCCTCCCTCTAAGTCTGCTCTCCTCCCTCCCAATATGTCATCCCTCTCTCCCAATCTGCCCTCCCAACCTCCCAATTCGCCCTCCCTCGCTCCCAATTTGCTCTCCCTCTTTCCCAATACGCCCTCCCGCCCACTTTCCCTCCCCCTCTTTCCCTCTCTTCCTCTCTCTTTATCTCTTTCTCTCTCTCCCTCTCCCTTTATCTCTTTCTTTCTTTTTCTCTCTCTCCCTCTTTCTCCCTCGCTTCCTCCCTCCCAATTTACCCTTTCTCCCCTTTTCTCTCTCCCTCTCACTCACCCTCTTTCCCCCTTCTCCCACCCTCCTTTTTTCTCTCCCTCCCTCCCATTTTGCCCACTCTCTCTCCCCTCTCTCTCTCCCTCCCATTTTGCCTACTCTCTCTCCCCTCTCTCCCTCCCTCCCTCACACCCTCCCAGTTTGCTCTCCCTCTTTCACAATATGTCATCCCTCCCTCCCAATTTGCCCTTCCTCCCTCCGAATTTGTAATTCAAGTGTGATGTGTAAAAGTTGGGATACAATTAATAGACGATTCTCAACTCCATGCCATATAATGATCTGCATAAAATATTAAAATATCAATAAATTATTAGATACACACATTTTATGTTATTATACGAGGTAACTATCAACGTGGGCCTAACAAACCATATACAAAGATCTTTATGCCTTTAATTTGTTGCAATGGTTTACCACCTGTTTGATTAGATTGTTTGGGGTTCAAAAAGTGGTCCGACCCTTTGACTATACAACAACACACCAGTGGACTTCAATTATGATTTAGATAAAGAGCACCTTAGAACTCATCTTAGATCAATCGTTGATCAAACATCCATATTAAATTACAAAACAAATCCCACAAAAAACTATCTTTATTAATGTGTTTGCTTTGCTGGTTCTTTGTATCCTTGATGTTGTAACGTTATTTCGTTGTTCATGTATTGGTCTGTTAATAAACACATGGTCTCATTTTTAATAAATTACAGTCGTTGTTCGCTTGATATTCGAGGTTGATTTGTTCGCCATTTCTTTTTGTTGTTTGGATTTCAACCATACGTATTTGTTAGGATAACGCACAATTTATTAGGCTCCCATTTGATTTGACACCCATTTTATTTGACTTCCTGTCGCTTTTTTACAAAACACAATAAATTGTTTGATTTTTTTTCTTTTACAATAATTTTTTGTTTTTAAAACTTGTAGCCGTTAAAAACTATACCTCGTCAATTAGCTTTATAAATGTTAGCACCATGTTTAAGGTATTCCAACCTTAGTTTCATTGCCTTATTTTTTTTTGCGTCGCGTTTGTTTGTGCCTCAAGTTCGCGAGTTTTTGCCACCAGTTTGCGAATTGACAACAAACGATCTTTTTTTCCGTTCACTTTCGTTTATTTTACCCCTTTCTCCTTATCATCCGCTTGCCAGCAGTTGATAGTTGATCTCAAAGGTGAGTCTCCACTATGCTATTTTAATTTGTTCCTTTTTGGCTTATTTTTTCTCTAACATACGTCATTTATCAGTTCGGTCCACTTTCTTAATGATCCCCATTGTTTTCCCGACTATTTCATCGATTTTTTGTTCCCTTTCGACCGGTTCTATTCCTCTCTCATGTTCATCCACTCTCATAATATTTGTACCAAAAATATTGAGTAATTCTTCAGAGGTGGTATTAAACCGCCAACTAGCCAGTTGCCTTCCCATCGACAACCTTTTTGGTGGCGTGGGGATTTCAAGCAGGTGGGTGAGCCAAACACAAGAATTGTTATATTTTCTTCTGTAGGCCAAGCCCCGGTCAACATTTCCTCGATTCTATCTTTCTCCTCTTCATCACTACCTTTGTTTGGACACCACTCATCAATTATTATAGGATGGGTAAACTTAGGTATAGAATTAATGGTGTGAGCATTATTCGAGTTTCATTTAAATATGCTACTCGGTTTGCCATAGTTTATCCTTCATTACCCTCTCTTTCTCTCTCCTTCACTCTCTCCCTATCTTTCGCCATTTTCCCCCCATCTCACTCTCTCCCTCGCTCTTTTTCTCTTTCCCTCTTCTAATCCTACTCTGCCTCTCTCCCTCCCTCCCTCGATCTCTCCCTCCTTCGCACCTTCTTAGTGTGCTTTCCCTCTCACCCAATATGTCATTCTTCCTACCCAATCTGCCCTCCGTTTTTTCTAATTTCCGCCCCCTCTCTCCTAATCTGCCCTTGTTTTTCCCTTTCTCTTTCTTTTTTTCAATCTTGCTCTCCCTCTCTCCCTCCCTCCCTCCCTCCCTGTCTCCCTCCTTCAAACCCTCCCAGTGTGCTCACCCTCCCACCCAATATGCCATCCATCCTTTCCAATCTGCCCTCCCTTGTTTCCAATTCCCCCCCCTCTCTCCTAATCTGCCCTTCTTTCCTCCCAATCTGCTCTCTATCCCACCCTCTCTCTCTCCATCCCACCCTCTCTCTCTCCTTCCCACCCTCTCTCTCTCTCTCTTTCTCTCTCTCTCTCTCTCTCTCTCTCTCTCTCTCTCTCTCTCTCTCTCTCTCTCTCTCTCTCTCTCTCTCTCTCTCTCTCTCTCTCTCTCTCTCTCTCTCTCTCTCTCTCTCTCTCTCTCTCTCTCTCTCTCTCTCTCTCTCTCTCTCTCTCTCTCTCTCTCTCTCTCTCTCTCTCTACCTCTTTCCCAATCTTCCCTCTCTCCCTTCTATTCTCTCCATTTACCTCACCCTCCCCCTTTTTCTCACCCTCCCTCTCTTTTTTCCTCCCTCACATTTTGCCCTCCCTCTCTCGCTTCCCTCCCTCCCTCCCTCCCTCTCTCTTTCACACCCTTCTAGTTTGCTCTCCCTCCCTCCCAATATGCCATCCCTCTTTCCCAATCTTCCCTCCCTCCCAATCTGCCCTCCTTCCCTCCTAATCTTCCCTCCTTCCCTCCTAATCTTCCCTTTTTCCCACCCAAACCCCCCTCCCCTCTCTCTTTTTCTCTCTTTTTCTCTTTCTCCCTCTCTCTTTCTCTCTCTTTTTGTTTCTCTCTCTCTCTCTCCCTCCCTTCCGCCTCTCACCCTCCCTCTCTCTATCGGTTCCTCTCGTTTTGCCCTCTCTCTCTTCCCTCTATTTCTCATTCTTTCCCTATTTCCTTTCTCCCCTCCCTCCCTCTTTTACAATGAATTAAAAGTCGAATTTCAACGGCCTCAAGTAAACAAATGGAGTACCACGTTATCGATCTGCCGACATCTAGTTAATCAACACAAGAAACGACCGTAGACGATGTTTTAAAGAAAAAAAACTCGGATCATGACCGTTGGTCACAAAACCAATTAGAGGTCCTTCTGGTCTATTGGGGCAAATTCCTGCACCAAAGAACAGTGGGAAAAATATTGAAGATCGTGAATCAAGTGCCAAGTAGCAAAAATATGACGCTAGTCTCATGTAAGCAAAAATTAAATGATCAAAAGAAAATATATAGAGCACAAGTTATACAAAAACAAAGGATTGGAAAGAGTCAAGACTCGGATCATGACCGTTGGTCACAAAACCAATTAGAGGTCCTTCTGGTCTATTGGAGCAAATTCCTGCACCAAAGAACAGTAGGAAAAATATTGAAGATCGTGAATCAAGTGCCAAGTAGCAAAAATATGACGCTAGTCTCATGAAAGCAAAAATTAAATGATCAAAAGAAAATATATAGAGCACAAGTTATATAAAAACAAAGGATTGGAAAGAGTCTAACAAGGTTTTTTTTTAATATATTAGACCCAGTTCTACAACGGATATTCGACACAACACGATTAAATGGGGGGGGAAATGGAGTTTGGAAAAGTTCGAGAGATGGGAGAGGAAAGGGGGAAATAGAAGGGGTAGAAAAAAAAACAGCTAGATAATCAAATTGGAAAGTCAAACATGAATATAGAAAGGTGCAGTCCACAACATGAGTTAGGGGGAAATAATGAGGTAGAGAGAACTAGAGGAAAACATAGATTCAAGAGTACGAGTGTGTGGGAAGAGATTAGTGAGCTAAGGAGCATTTGTACTCATCCTGTAATAGCTGATGAGTGGTGTCCTTACAAAGGTGGAGATGAAAAAGAGAAAGATGAAATCGAAAAAATATTGGGGGAAGCTTGCACTAAAGCGGAAGATATAATAACTCCTGTGATTAGTTCACCCACCAGCTCTAAATCCCCACGCCAACCAAAAAGTCTTCGGTCGAAAGGCAACCGGCTAGTTGGTGATTCAATGCTACCACTGAAAAATTACCTAACATTTTTGGAACAATGATTAAGAGAGTGGATGATTATGAGGGAGGAATAGAATTGGTCAAAAAGGAACGACAAATCACCAAACACTCGGGAAAAAAACGGGGATCATTAAAGAAGTGGAGCGAACGAATATTGAACGTATATTAGAGAACAAATATCTCGAAAAGGCAAAAATAGACATAGCAGAGTGGAGAACCGAGTTTGAGATCAGTTGGCAGGCGGATGATGAAGAGAAAAGGGCAAATGAAACAAAAGAGAATGAAAGACAAGATTGTTGTCAATTCACGAACAGGAGGCAAAAACTCGCAAACTTTAGGCACAAACAGAGGCGACAAAGTCAAAAAATGAAGTAATGAAACTAAGGTTGGATTGTTTTAAACATGATGTTGACTTTTAAATAAATTATTGATGAGGTGTGATTTTTAACGCCTATATATATATAAAAGAGAAAAAATTCTTGTAAAAAACAAAAGATCAAACATCTTATTGTTTTTGATGAAAAAAAAATAGGAAGACAAATGAAATGGGTGTCAAATGATATGGGAGCCTAATAAAATGTGTGTTATCCTAACGAATACATGTTGTTGAAATGCAGGCAAAAAAAAAAAGGCGGACAAATCAAGCTCGCATATTAAGTGAACAACGACTTTAATTTATTGAAAAAGAGACCATGTGTTTATTAACAGACCAATGCATGAACAACGAAATAACGTTACAACATCTAGGATACAAAGAACTAGCAAAGCAAACACATTATTAAAGATAGTATTTTGTGCATTTGTTGAGAGTCCACTGGTGTGTTGTTATATAGTCAGAGGGTCAGACCACTTTTTGAACCCCAAACAATCTAATCAAACGGGTTGAAATCACATTTCAAAAAATTGAGAGCATAAAGATCTCTGTATATGGTTTGTTGGGCGCACGTTGATAGTTGTCTCGTAAAAAAACATAAATGTGTGTATCTAATGTTTTATTGTTGATTTAATATTTTATTGAGATCACTATATGGTATGGAGTTGGCAATCGTTTTTTAATTGTATCCCAGCATCCACATGCCATTGAAGTACAAGATACACATATTTTAATCAACTTAATCGGTATGAATTTTTTTATTAGAAATTAATGACTCTTTCAAGATGCATCTAAACAATAACAACACAAAAAAAAATGATATAAACAATGCATAACAAAAAGACAATGCAACACTGTATATTCCGTTCAAAATATAATTAAATGTCGTTGAATAAATCAATCAAGCAACTTAAACCTCAAAATCTTCTTTCGATTTTTGTGTGTTTCTTAACATTCAATTGTTTTCTAATGCGACATTAAAAAATCAAACGCCCGTAATCTTAGCGGTTGGAGGCAGATCATTCCTCCTCTTCGTCATCTTCGGTCACAACATCATCGTCTTTACAAAATTGACGAAATAACGCGTCTCTCAGCTTGTTCCTCCCACCTCGAGAAAATAGTGTCAAACCGTACATCCGAAATTTGCCTCCACCGTACAGGTATTGGCTCTCCATTTAGAATGAAAAAGTTGTGTAAAACACAACATGAAACAACATCAACTAGAAACCATTTCCTCCTTAACCGGTATACCCTTCAATATTTCCCACCGCCCTTTCAAAACGCCAAACGCCATTTCTATACAACCCACCCAATTGATAATGCTTTATCGAAAGGGTTTTTCTTTGCATCTCCACTGTTTTTTACTCTATACCCTTTGAAAAAAAATTAGATAGTGGATACGCGGCATCTCCAATGATCACGGGCCGAACTGTAGTGCCACAAATTTCTTGAACCGGCTCTCTTAAAATTTGGCGGTTTTGTAAACAAGTGTAGATTGAGGAGGCTTGGAAAATCGTAAAGTCGTGTTTCCAGCCCGGTCAGTCACAAAAAGCATCTCATCATAGAAGACTGTGATCGCAAATTGCCTAAAGGGTCTGAAACGATCAAAATACTCAAATGCATTTTCCACGAGTCGCCACAAAAATAATATGTGCGGCTCATCGATTACAGTGCCAATTGGTGATATTCCGGTTAACTCATTGAAACTATTGATGAATTCTTAGAACTATGGTCCATGCGGCCGTTGAATAAAAGTTGTGTGAAAGTGGTCTGCTAATACACAACAAATATCTTCAGTGTAATTAGTAATTGTTGAAATCCTTTTGCAAAATATTTCCGATATCACAATTAAAGATGTGTTGTGAGCCAAACGGTGAAGCACCACAACATATACTTTATTTATATGTAAGGCATCTCAATAGCTGGTGTACCGTTTTAGAATTAAAGTGTTAACATAATCACAATTTTTCCGAAAATGCGTAGCCCTTTAAAAAATTGCCTTTTCCATAATCTGTCACAATCTTGATTGCCGACATTAATGTCGTCTCAAAAACTAGTAGATCTAGAAACATCCATCATTTTCTTCCCCTTGAGCGTGATTGTATGCGGTTGTTAATATAAATTCTCCACTCTTTTTGGAGAAGAACCAGTTGTAGTATGAAAATGAGATAAGTAAGAATTTTCCTCTTCGCAAGAAAAAATGGTGTTCTCGAGAGAAAATAGGGTTCATTTTAAAAAATAGTAAATAACCCACCAAAACCAAAAGATCATGACAGGGCACATAACAAAAGAATGGCGACTGAGTGCATGAAAAAACGAAAAATGAGACTGGATGGAAACAAGGTGATGAATAAAGAAAAGAAAGAAGAGAAATAGCAATAAAGAGAAAGGGATTTTTGAGAGAGAAGAGCTTAACAGGGGGATGGAAAGATGAAAGAAAGGAGGGAAGAGGAAGAGAGAGGAGGAGAAAAAAAAAAGGATGCAGGGAGAAAGAAAGAAAAAGAGGGGAAGAAGGAGGGGGAGAAGAGTGGGGAAAGAGAAAAAGAGGGAGGAAGGAGGGAAAGAAGGAGGAAGGAGAGAGTGAGGAAGAAACTGAAGAACGGAAAGAGGAAGTTTTTTCAATATTTAAAAAGAAAAACTTCCATTTTCTTTCCAGTTTTTCTACAGTTTCTGGCCTAGTTTTCTCATCAATTTTTAAGCTCTTTAGGCATTTTGAAACAATTTTTGGAGATGGAAGAGGGAGGAGTAAAGATGAGGCAAAGGAGAGGGATGGGGGTGGAGGAGAGAAGGACACGTGATAGATAGGAGGAGGAATGATGAAAGAGCGGGGAGGCAAACTGGGAGGGAGGACGAGGGATGGACGAGGGAGGGATTGGAGGGAGGGAAATGGAGGGAGGAAGGAGGAAGGAGGAGGGAAGGGAAATGAGGGAGGAGGAAAGGAGGGAGGAGGGAGGGAGGAGAGGAGGAGAGGAATGGGTGGAGGGAGGGGAGGGGTGGAGGGAGAGGAGGGAGATAGGACTGGGAGTGGGGAGGGAAGGGGATGGGGAAATGGAGGGATGTGGAGAGGGAGAGAAGAGGGGAGAGGGAAAGTGGATGAGGAGAAGGAAGGGAAAGGAATGGAGGGAACGAAAGGAATGGACCGAAAATAATAACCCTTTTATGGGTTTATGGACTCCGGCAAATTTATTGGGAGGGAGGGGAGAATAAGAGGGAGGGAGGGTAAGGGGGAGGGGGGAAGAGGGGAGATAGCGGGAGAGGGGGATAGAGGGAGAGAGAGGGAGAGGGAGAGGGAGAGGGAGAGGCAGAAGGAGAGGGAGGGGAAAGGCAAATGGAAATGGAAAGGGAAAGGGAAAGGGAAAGGGAAAGGGAAAGGGAGAGAGAGAGAGAGAGAGAGAGAGGGAGAAGAAGAAGGAGAGGAAGACGAAGAAGATTCCTTCCACCATCACTAACTGTACTACCGGAGTGAAAGTTACAAAAGCCACTCATTCCCTTATTCCATTTTATTTTTTCTTTTATCATTCAAATCCCTCCTTTAGTTTCCAAAACCTACTCCACCGCGATCTGTTTGGGCAGATTCGCCTCCATCCTCTCCATGGCGCCCAGCAGCCCTCCCAGCTTCTGCTCCAGCAGCTTCTCGTGGCTGAGCTGCGCCCGGTGTACGGCCGACAGAGTCTCCGTTAGGGTTTGCAGAGTCTCCAGCTCGAGGAGATTGGTGGAGCCGTTCGAGGGTAGAGTGGGGAGGTGCGGGGAGGAGGGAGAGGCGAGGAGGGAAGGCGGGCGCGTGGCAGCCAATTTGGAGAATTCCTGGCTGAGTTGGCTGAAGGCGAGGGCGATGGAGGAGAAGTCGGGGGAAGGGAGAGAGGTAGACATGGTCGGAGAGGGAGAGAGGGAAGGTGTGGAGAGAGAGGAGGGGGGAAAGGGGAAAGGGGAAAGGGAAAAGGGAAAAGGGAAAAGGGGAAAGGGAAAAGGGAAAAGGGGAAAGGGAAAAGGGAAAAGGGGAAAGGGAAAAGGGAAAAGGGGAAAGGGAAAAGGGGAAAGGGAAAAGGGGAAAGAGAAGTGGTTAGAGAGAGGGCAGTGAGAAGGCGCGAGAGAGAGAGAGAGAGAGAGAGAGAGAGAGAGGAGATATTTTGATGACTCATGAAAGTTCCGCTCACCGGGTCCCACGGGATGTTTGAGGTCCAGTGCATCATGTCACGTGGACAGGACGTGACATGACAGGATTGCGGGGAATCAAAGTTAAAAAGTGCGAAATCGAAGGGAGATTTTATATTACGCTTTTGCGTATTAAAGCAGGTGTCATATATGGAGATCTCGGCGTATTACGCCGTATAGTATGGGAGATTCACGTATACCGGTATACGGTTTCCATACGTTTTCGCATATTTAAACCATTGCTCTATAGTGCGGTTCACTGCGCCGTTAAATTTAGTGCAAAAATGCCCATATAATGTGCACTTTAATTTGCAAAAGTCAAATCATCGGCACTAAAAGCACATCAATAGATTCAGACTTTAAAATGTAAAATAATTGGCTGGTTTAGTGAATTTTTGACCCTCATTGTAGCGATACAATTTGGTTTGGAAAAGCTGACATCTGAGACGCAAGAATTATCTACATTGGACGGACATGCTAACAGATAGGCAAATAGTGTGACCTATCACAGTATGTGTTGTAATTTCAGTAATTTGTGAGGATTGAACGCAGTAGAGTTTGTCTCATCTACGTCAGCAAAATTGTAACCACGCCTCGTAGCAAGTAAGGTTACGGAGGAAATTCCCAACGCGTTCTCTGATGTTAGAACCGACCAATGACATTGGAATCTGAAGCTACAGTAGTAAAAGTCATCGTGGTGGTGTGGCCGGTGCGTTTTTTTTTTTTTTTTTTTTTTTGCCCCTTTTTCCTCATCATCCGCCTGTTTGCAACTGATCTCAAACACGAGTCTCCCCTCGACTATGTCTATTTGTGCCTTTTAAGCATCTTTCTTCTGTAATATACGTTCTTGACCAGTTCGCTCCACTTCTTTAATGATCCTTATTATTTTCCCGACTATTTTAGTGATTTGTTCTCTTTCGATCGGTTCTATTCCTCGCTCTTTTTTTTTCTCAAAGCGCTTCCCTCTAATTTTCCACGTGGTCATTTTTTCTCTTGCAAGGACTTTATTCTTAGAGCTTGGTTTGGGGTAACCCTATTCTTTCAATTGTGCGTATCACGCCTCCCCAATTCACCACTGCCCTCAGGTTCAAGCTTGGCCTCACCTGTCCCCGCCTTTACTTGGCTCCTTGGTTTACTGTTGCGGCCATTGCTTCCGAGGGGAGACATTACGCTCATCAAGAGGTTTCACATATTGTTCTTTTGCAACGAATCGATATTGATATTATTATTGATATTGTTCTTGTGTTCTTTTGTTCTTTGGTTGTTCTTTTGCCCCTTGTATCTTGGTGACATTTTCTTGGAGAACCCTACTTTGGTTACATTTATTCGTTAGATGAAAATATTGCAATGGTCGCTCATGAAGCTGTTAAGAAGAAGCATACTTATGCATGCTGCTATGTTCCTAACTTCATTCTGACGTGGTGGAGATAATGCGGTTGTTTGGGAATTGCTTTGAACAAGTTCCTCAATAATTGTGGTCGACATTTTAGCGAGAGAAGAGGCCATGCGAGTGCAATTGAAGTCCTGCTTTGGCCATTACTTCTTTTTATTATCAGCAATTTATATGTGGTTTTTTGTGTGTGCAAGTTTCTATCCTTCCGGATCTACTGTTGTTGATTTAGTTTATTGGCTTGCTATGAAATTTCTCCAGAATGCAATATGGAGACTAGGGGGATTTTGGCGTTGCTTTCAATGCTTCTTTAGTGAAGTTTAAGTCAAGTAGTTATATTTCGGATACTGCATCTTGTTGTTGTTTTAGAGCTTATCGTACCTTTCATTGACTTTGGTCAGTTTCTTTCGTCCTGTTTACACATTTGGTTACTTTCATCTGTATTCGCTTTCTCAATTTCACCTTTTTACATTTCCTTATATTTTCCCTTGTACTTTGGTCATTTACCATCGTGCTTTCTTAACAAAGTTTATATTCATGCTTGGCCTTGATACTTTTGGAAATCGACACTGCCATTCGAATATTGCTCAAAAGCGTATTTGGACAACAACGTTAGCTTGTGGGAAAAAGCAACCATTCCACCAGATTCAAATATTCATCCTCTTGTTATTTTGACACCATACATCGATTGAGGATCATAGTACATAATTGCTCGAATTTGAAATTCTCACATTGTGCTAAAATTCACACACCATTCATACACTTCTTTCATTTTTCGTTGGTAAGTTTCTCTCCGAGTATCATTTTTAAAGTAAAACTTTGGCATACACATATTGTTGAAAATCCTCGATTGCAATACTGAGCTACTACACTGTGTATTCTTATTAATGTCAATGTTTTACTTACCACTTTAGTCAACTTTCCTCCTAACACACAAGTCCGGTCCTCATTTCGAGTACACTAGTCAAAAGGTAAATTAACCATCTTTTCGTCACAACCATTAGATTAATAATTTGAAATTCGTTCTCTTCAGAGTTTTAGAGCTTTCCTCGTCTCTATATTTTTTCTTAGTGAGAAACGAACACACAAGTGTGGTATAGCTTTGTCCTTAACCTAAACATCCTAGAAGACATAAGTGAACTCGTTGTATAATAAGCTTAATTTGATAATACGCTAAACAGCTATTAGAGTGAAAATATAATTAATACTGGGACCCTAAAAAACCCGTTTTCACTGTTGATTATTCTATTTTCAGTCCGAATGGAATGGATGATTGTGACCGCAAAACGAATTCGCATGAAGAGAAAAAGAAAAAAAATAGTAACGCTAAGTCATGTTCAGGGTGCAAAAATGACAGGCTGAATTAGTATTACTACAACTAATACTGATTTAGTGCAGTAGAATAAACAGCAAAATGACGGTTAAAACGTCACACCAGTTTGAACTACAAAAAACCGAGACCACTACAAAAATACCAAATACTGAGCAAACAGGGCAAACTGAAGTCGTTCTTTAAAAGGGAAGCACCGCTTGAGGCTTTGAGACAGACCAGATCAAGAAAGAAAGAGAAGAAAAAACTGAGATTGCCTCAACTCACAGGGAGAAAACACTATCGAAATTTTGTGATTGTGCTTTCCTTTTGAGTAATTATACAATTTGAAACAAATTTGTGAGAGAAAAATTACTTCGGAATTGAAGCACTCGATAAAAAAAACTACAACATGTTAGGATTAGTCCTAAATCAAAACCAGTGTTAAACTAGACTCCATCAAAACCAGTTTCAACAAAAAAAATACCAGTCCCTATCGAAACAAGTATCTACCAAAACCGGTCTCAAAAAATCGGTCTCGAAAACTGGTCTCAAAAACCGGTCCCAAAAAACAGTCTCAAAAACCAGTCTCTATCCCATACAAATCTTCTCCATCAAAACCAGTCTCACTTCACTATCAAAATTTCCTGATACTCGACTTCGACGAAGTTTCTCCATTACCTTTCCATATGCCTCTCAAAAAGTAAAAAAACCCATAGCATCATGATCATTGACGCGTAGATGATGGTTTATTCGAAATAAAAATGTTTTTTTTTTGTTTCCTGCTATCCGCATTAATAAGCTGTTCAAGAAAAATCTATTTTACATAGCTTTTTTGCCAAACTTCGAGGAGCTTTCTAACAACCCCGAGATAAAATCAAAGCTCCTAAAAACAATTCCTTTTAGAGCAGACCTACAAATAACATTTGTGTATGGTACACACTAAATAAGCGATAACTTTTTTAAGTTTTAATGCTATCAACAAAATGCCCTGTTCGCAGTAAACATATCTATAGGTCACACTAAACAAACAAATGTTCTTGTATGTCTGCAATAAAAGGAAAACCTGCGTTGAAACTAATGAGAGGGATTGGCACACCGAGAGACGTATAGACTTAAAAGCTGATAAGATATGAAAAGCCATTTGGCAAAAAAGACTTACACATAGTAAACGATACTGGAACAGAAAAGACCTTGATTGGATGAGAAGCAGTTGTCATTGTTTTTCATGCTGCCATGGCCTCGAGAGAGAAACACTCTTTCCCGCGAAGCAACTCCACCTGCAGATCAACTTGGGGACAATTTTGCTCCAAGTATTCGTGCATTGGAGCTTGAATCCATGCATAGCTTTCTTTCGTTAAACAGCGAATCACAAGGCGTTGCAACTCACTGCAAAAACGAAGAGTGGAAATACAGCAAAAAGGAAAAAACAGCACATAAAGACGAGCATAAGATGACATCGGTCTGTATAAACTGACAGCTTTCATTTCGATGAAGCTGCATAAGACAACTTTCGGTTGTTTGTATTGGCAAGGTGAATTAGATTGAATAACTCAATATATACAAATAAAAAAGTGCCATATCTGGAAAGATAACTAAACCGAAGATCGCTATGCGTTAATAACACTAATTCAGTGCCAGTTTCGTCAATATTATTAACTGAAATCCTTAACACTAACATTTTACGCAGTTGACAACCATCCAAAATTCTCGGACCTAAATCAAAACTGATAATTTTTAGCAACAATGGACATTTACGATAAAACAATTTCAGCCAAAAATGAACAGATGAAAAAAAATTCTAAACCAAATTAGCGAAGAGAGCCCCTTTACTGCTTGAGTAAAACTACAAACAAAAAGCATCTCTCAAATAAGTGCCACCGCTCAGGTTTTCAATCTGATTTTGGCAGAAAAACCTTATGATATACAGTAACAATGAATTAAGCAGCTCAAACAAACAGAACCAAGTTTCTTACAACTCTAAACAAATGAATTTCAAAGCCAAATAATAGCAAAACTCCAAGATAAGTGGATAAGGGCAGCACACACGACAGTGAAATACTTCCTGAACAAAAAGAACGAAACTGACAACCTATCATAAACCACAACAAAATTCACACGACAAAATAGCCACAAGGACCTAACAGTTGTAAACATAAAATAGCCGATGCACATCATTTTACCTGCATCGCAAGACGAGGTCGTGCAAAAGATAGAGAGCTGCAAATTGGGGCATTCCAAAATCAATTTGGATCTCCTGTAGCCTGCCCCACTCGAAATGTGACCATTTCACTTCACCTTTTCCTCTAAGCAAAGCCTCCCACAAGTCTTTTCCGATGCTCATTGACTGCAAATCCGGAATTTCCATGGCCATTTCAAAAACATTTGTGGGGAGAACAGGTGGCACAACATTCACTCGCAAAGATCGCAAAACATCTCCTGCTGTCCTCACCATAGAGAGGGCGGAATTAAAGTAGCCAATGGAAGTGGCGTCTATCTCAATTTCTTTGAGCCTGGTAGCTCCTACGATGTGTAACTCCTCTCGGTGTTCCATGCTCCCACATTCTCTCATTCTCAGTACCTCCAAACAGCTCCCTGTTTCAATCAAAACTGCCATCAAGGGCTTCACGTGCTCAAAATCGAACACTTCCAGTTTCGGCATTGTGAGCTTGAGAGCTCCCATACGCACTTTACTTAGGCAAAGCACTTTTAAGCTTTCCGAAGATAAAGAATATGATGATGCTGTGATTTCAGGGGCATCCATGGCTGACAAGTAGAGCTGTGACAGATTACAGCAACCGGCCAGAATTGAGTTAAGAGCCCCAGATCCAGGAGCTGCTGGAGGCATAGTAATATGAAGGACCGTAAGGGACGGCAGAAAAAAGGAAACTCCAAAAGACTGGACAGAGACTCTGCTTACAAAGACTCGCTGCACTTGTCCTCCTTCTAATTCACGTAACATTTCAGTCAATGAGAGCTGGTATTTCTTTGGCAAAGATGAGCTACGTTGTGTGATCTTTTCTCCTGTATCATTCAAATTGCCATTACTTCCTCCTTCAGTATCTCCACTTTGAGGAGAATTTGCCCTTGGTGTGTTCGGTTCACTGCTACTCCTTCCCCTTGCAAAAATATTGATGGCGGCAAGAGTTGAGGTTAAATTTGAGATTCTACTGCTATTGCTGTTCCCCTCGCCAGAAGAGTTTGAAACTGAATTTGAACTGTTAAACGCAAAAAAATCACCACTGCTCCCGGCTCTTCGAAGATAGTTGTAAGCGCCGCGCAACGGACTGCCTCCTCTAGAAGATGAGGCGGAAGAAGCAGCAGAAGAAGAACAAGGGGCAATCCCAGTCATGGCTCCAGTATCTCTAAGAAGAGAAAGGTCTGCACTTCCACCAGCTTTTTGCAACCGCGGAAATGGCATCGACATACTGAGATCACAGCTTCCCCCTGACCTTCTTAAAACATTTGAAGAAGCGCCCCTTGCTTTAGATATTAAATTAGCAAGACTGCTGAACTTCCTCCGTGACACCTCAGCATCGTCCACCGAATTAGAACCGCCTACGTCACTTTGTCCTCTTTCTGCCGCCATTTCTGCTTCAGGAGTAAACCGGAAGTTGTCAAAATGAAGAACTTGCAGAGTAGGTTGGAGATGCCGCAACCATGGCAGAACAGTTGAGGATGGAAAACCAGTCCAGCGAGCAGACGGATGACGTGGAGGGAGGCTTTCATCCGTACAGAAAATCTCAAGAGAGGTAAGCGTCTGCGTCCTGCAGATTGCGGATGTGAGGAAGGTGTCTGCAGAAGCTCCCAGCCATGAGCTGTCACAGAGGTTCTGTGCTCCTAGATTCATATCCGAAGCAACTCGTGAGAACCAAAAACGAAGAGATTCCACTCGACGGCCTGCTGCCAAAAAAGCACGGCACACAGCCATGGCTCGACAAGTGTCACGCGCTGAGGGGAGGAGCGCGAGGATGCGAGCGAGCACATCTGGCGGCAGGTCAGCTGCTGCCATAGGTATTGATATGATATTGATATTGATTTTGATATTGATACTGCTACTGAAAAGAAGTTTCCTACTTCGTCCTCTCCACTTGACGTGGTTAATGGTCCTTCAATAATTGGTTTTGGTTGATAAATAGTATTGGTTGCTTCCTGAGGATTAATCCATTATCTGATTCCCGACCACTACAGTACTGTAGTTGTTGCAGCTTGCTGATTGGTCCTCACCACTTGATGGCTACTGGTTAAGAGTCCAGTGAAAAATGATCTTGGCTGCTTGCAGCCTGATCAATCCAAAATGCCAGCCTCGTGCCTTTGCTTGATTGTAAACTATCTGCTCCTTGATTAAATATACACTTTTTAAATTTTTTAATGATGTTGTTCTGCTGCTGAATTGTGTTGCCTGCAATGCCAAACATATATGCTATATCTGCTTTTCGGTATGTTTGTCGCATCAACCTCTGCTGCTCCTCTGCGGAAAAATTATCTTTCACAACTGAGCTATGAAACGACCTACTGCTGTAAATACTGGAAGAAAACGGCTGTAGCAATTGTGTATATTGCAATGTCTTCCTGCAGCCAGTTCTGAAGTAACTACAGTAGAGTACTGTACTGTAGCTGCCTGCAGTAACCGTACGTTGGAATGGACAGCTGAAAATACTTGAGAGTTCGAAACTTCCAACATCCGGGGTTCGGAAATAGGGACGGCAGGGAACCAGAGAAGTCCTAAATCCTAACGGGTGAACACAGGACCAGTTGCCACGAGGCACACCATTACTAGGCGAACGGATAGCTTGATGAGTGGAAAGGACGATTCTGCGAAGGTAAAGCGATAGAATCGACGGCGGATGGAACGTGAGCAGGCATGATTGTTGACAGGAGAAGATTCGAACACGGAGATATGGCTGATCGGGAGAGTGGCGGCCGGCCCGGCCGGCCTGTAACGGTGCGATCGTACGGCTGATTTTTAAGGAATGATTAGCAGGGCGGTCGGACAAAATATGTGTCCAACAGTCTACGATATTGTGGTTAGCGCCAGACGGATAGAAACGGTATGGAAAGTACGACATCTGTAGGTACATAACTAGATAGCGTACGTTTTTACAAAGATTTACCATCTTCTATGTTTTCTTGAAAATTCATTGAAAGGTCGACCTTTCGGAGAGTTTGAAAAGTTGGAAATTACGGACTTGTACGGTACTGTACCAGACTAATAACCTTGACCGGGAAGTGCCAGGCGGGATGTCGGCGGGTTATCGCATTGGTTGAGGATTACGAAATTTTATCCTTCGAGATCTACAGTACAGTATCGTTCGAGATTTATCCTTGGTGATTTATTTTTCGAGATTTCTCCGTCATAGGCGTGCGGCCACCTGGGCGACTCGCGAACCAGCTGACCACGGAACGGAGGCCGAACGACATGGAGAGTTCATGTTTCTGTTGTTGTCGGCACATGATAGGACGGGATTTTAAAAACGGGAAAGGACAATCGCGAACGTCAATTTGGTTGGGCGCAAGCGCAAACGTCAACATGTGCAAAAACCAAAAAGTATAACAAAATATGTCCACAATTGCAAGGTTCAGTTCAGACTAGGTTTGACAGTACAGCTGGGTCAAATTTTGACGGCCGATTCATTGACTCGCTTTGACCTGTGAAGAATTGTGATTTATCAAGCACCCGGCTCGATTTTTACCCGCAGCTGTAAATGACGGCCGTCGTGTGAAGGCAACAATCGACCCGGCCGTCCAAATGTTACCGTTAAGTAAATTGTCGGGATCGCATGGAGGAGCCACTAAGTTCACGTGAAAGCAACATTGTAAGACTTCTTTTCAAAAGTTTTTTAAGGTTTTTAAGAATTGAAGCTCAGGTACCTTCTCCTACAATTAGGCTAAACTAAAACCTTTTCCATCTAATGAAGAATTGGACCATAGGCAAGCTGTTTTCCCTAATACTAGAGAAGAATGGGGCACAAGCAAGCACCATTTCCCACAATGCGTCAAGAATTGGACCTTTTGTTACAATGAAGTATGAATCGTACACACTCATGCACCTTTTCCGACAATTAGACTAAAATCAAAGCATAACTAAAGGTAAATTTATTTACAACAATGTCGAAATTGGATCTTTCACTACAATTAGGCAAACGCCCGAGCACCAGCGGGTACCTTTTTATATATGTGGGCTATAATTGAAGCACGACCCTGCTCCATAATTTAATTAGGTTAGATGTTCCGCACATGCATGCAACTTTTCCTACGGCTAAGGAAGAATCAGACATAGTTTGTGATTTGCGACGGTGTGTTACGTGTATTAACAGCTGTAATGTACATGTAGTACAAAAAATTAGAAACCCTCCTCAAGGTAAGTCGAAGTGAATGTTTGTGTGTTTAATTTTTCGTCAACACACAAATCCAAAGAATGTCGGGGATAGTTTGCCTTCGTTTAACAATTGACAATGCAAAGTGTTTTTTTACGATTTATCCGCCTACAAGCTTGTGGCTCTAGTCTCTACAAACTAGTGGAAATCATGATAATAACCTAAGTAAATAGTGTAACGGTAGATCGTGCACCCATAAGCGGCAACAAACAATAAGTAAAACGAATGACAACTACCATAACCAACTGCATGAGAGATGACATGTATCGATTGATCGACTTGATTTGACGTTGCGACGAACGTGTAATATGATACAACAAATTACAATCCGCTAACTTTTATTTTTCCAAAGATTTTTATTAAATCATAATTATTAAGTCCATAAGCCCGCAATATCAAACGCTCGATCTCTTGGATGAGTGGCCGAGGAAACAAAAACATGATGAGGAAGAAAAAGTGGCATCTTAATGGCCCAAAACGCTAACAGTTTCCTTTTTAAAAACATAAAACAACACCACTTTCTCCGTCGATGCCTCTCCCTTCCAATTTCCCACTCCCTTTTCCCACTCCTACCTGAAAATAATGAAACCTCTATTGGTATGTTAAAGTGCTTTGATTTTTTCTTTTGTTGGCTATCTGTGCCCGAGAGAATAGAATTGTATATACCAAGAAATTAGGTAGCCGTGTTGGAAGTGTTAGAAAAATGTATGATATCGACAATGTCAGTAAACAACCTCACAAAAAAATGTAACCCCTTCCACGTCACAAATATACATAGTTGTCTAAAAATGTCACTAATTATTTTTGTATATTGAAACACCCATTGAACAAGTACGGAAAATCTTCTCTACAATACAAATTTTGTTTGCACATTCCTAATTCGCGTAAAAAAAAAAGGGGTACCAAAACCGAATTCCGTCAACTTGCAAACATCTTAACTGGACATCAAGAAAAATCAGTCACTATGAATATTTAAGTGTTGTGTATCGGTAAGGATTTGTCGATAACCGATATGGGCCTTTTTTAGTGTAGCCGATAATCGATATATTAGTAGTAGTGTTGGGTATCGAGGACCCATTGCCGATATTCGATATATATCGAATTTCATGTACCCGATATTCGATATATCGCTTCGATATATCGAATTTCAAATTATCGCGATATATCGCCGATATATCGTATCGACGATATATCGAAAATGAAAATTTTACAATTTTTTTTCAAACCCCCCCGCGCTCAGTGGGGGGGGGGGGGGGGGGGGGGGGGGGGGGGGGGGGGGGGAGGGGCAAAATATCTGTACGATTTTTCGTACGATTCTCCGTACTCTTTTTCGTACGGTTTTTCGTACTCTTACTGTACGGATATGCAATTTTTGCGATATATATCGCGATAATTTATGTTGGTCCCGGTACGATATATCGAGGAATCTGCTCGATCGATATTCGATATATCGAATATCGAAATTATCGCGATATGAAACTACCCAATACCCAACACTAATTAGTACAATATATCGTTATTGGTGTTATTGCTCATAAATACCCGATATTTATCGGTTATTATTGGCGATAACGCCGATATCGATAGCTATCGGCGATATATATACGGACTGTACAGATAAATGTACGGCCAGTATACTCAACTTTACGTGCTATTCCCCGGACGCGCCGCGGACTCCCTTCCCCCCGATTTCGGTATAAAATCACGATATTTTCTTCATTATTTCTAATTTAAGGGGGTTTTACTTTGGTACCCTTTCCAAAATGTCCTTTTGACTGTTATTTTGTTATAAATTGCAGTTAATTGCGGCAGTCTGACAGCTTTGTTCGTCTGCTTTGTTCGTCTGCTTTCGTCTGTTCGTTTGGTTTTCGAAAAAGTTTTATTTTACAAATTTACAATATGTTTTATTTTTTTTCGTTTCGGTACTATAATTTTAGAACTATAAACTATTATTTTAAGTTTGTCAACGTTTATGTGCCGTTCTATCCGTAATATATTCCAGTTAAACAGCGCACGGGACAAATTATTACATGTGGCATACCACGCTATATAAAGTCACAATATAATACAGTATATTATAAAGTACTATTGTATGCATACTATATTTTGTTAAGTTATCGCCAATATGGAATTTGTTGGTCTCGTACCGATATATCGGGACCTCTGACCGTTCGATAAACAATAACTATCAGTATCGGTGTTATCGCGATATTTTTTTTACCGATACACAACACTGCAATCATTCTACCGGGGTGCCAAGAGCGCATTATATCGCTGACATATCGATACGTTTCGCATTACTAACATTTGATACACTTAGGGTGAACTTCCATTAGAGGAAAAGTGGGGTTGTTTACTGGATGCTGTACGAATTCGTACAGATTCGTACCTTTTTTTTTTTTTATCAGACGAAACATGTCTACTGGATGGCTCCAATATTATAGGCGTAAATTTCGACCGTTGGATTTTTCACTTTTTTAGATTCGCGAAGCAATCACGCACGTCGTCCAGTGTGAAGAGACTCTCCTCGGGAGGAGAGTTTCTTCACACTGGTCGCGTACCATTGGTACACGTGAAAATTAGAAAAAAAATCCAGCACGAACAGGCAATGTGAATCGAACACGTCGTACACGCCATGTGCCTTCCGCCACCGTGTATGAAGGTCGACCGAAATATCTTCGCACGCTCCTTCTGACATCCGCTGGCCTTAAAAGTTTGCGGCGCCTTTTTGACATTCCGTTCCGAAATTTTGATTTTCAATTTCAAAATTAGAATCTGGTCGCAAAGTTTTCGTACGAGTCATTAACTACCTCCACCCGTACAAATATTACGTACAGATTTTCAGCTTTAAGAATATTTTTAGATTTTAAGAATCTGAAAACTAGCGTACGTGGCGCCAATCATAATTGAGAAACGATGTCTACTGGCACGACATAATGGAAGGCCGTGCCAGTAAACATTAGAAATAGACGTATCCGCATGTTTACTGGGACCGCCTAATGGAGAACAGGCCTAAGGGTACGTCCCCATGTAATCGGTACTTTGATAAAGTATTTTGGACTGTAGTAAGGATTCTCCGTACTACTTTGAAGAGCCTCCCTATGTCCGAAAATGAAATCGGAACTTTATAATGTGACGGTTGTAGACGTAGGTACAACTTGTGACGATTGAAGGCGACACCGAAACTTCCGACGATTAGTGACGCCAACAAAAACAGCGACAGTGGTAACGTCTAGATTTTTGTTAAATCGTAGATGTTTAGGGTTTGGTGAAATTGTGACGTCACGCTCACTTGTGACAACGTCGACGTCACTGATTCAATAACTTTCTGCCATGGTTTTCCGATTTCGTTTTTTCTACTTTTCTCGCTCGACTTGCCATTAAAAAAAAACCTAAAAATTGTCAAAAATAATAATTTTAAAATATCTTTCATTTTATACCAATATTGTCGTGTCTCATTCTGCTTAGTGTGAGATGAAAGCGATAGTGTGAGAGGGAGAGGGGAGAGGCGACCACGGCGCAAAATTTTGCAAAGGACCCCATGAATGAAAGTGGAGGTCCGAGACCCCTGCAGATTTTTTTCCGTACATGCGCGTGACGGGCACGAAGAAAAATAGCGAGGACTCTCCCTCGTCCTTAAATTTTCACATTCTTGTGGCGCGTGCGTGGGTCATTTTCCATTCGCTGTTTGTGCGGTACTTGAACTAAAATCACCTCCTCGAGGTGATTTTGGATGAAGTTTTTTTTTGGGCTTGATTCTCTTGCCCGGGGGTCGAGAAGGAGAAAACGCCAAAATGCGTTCACATGACGACAAACACGCCGTACATCCAAAGTATGAATTGACGTATACTTTACTTTGGTAAAAATGATTTTTTCGTACGGCTAAAGTTTTTGTCAAAGTTCCCTGAATTTTAGGGCAAAAAGACAGAGAAAAGTAGATACTTTAATACATGGGGACGTACCCTAAGCAAATTGTCATACGGCTGAAAACTTTGAGAAAAGCCAAAGTTGACTGACTGACATGATGAGTTGGTAAGTCAAAACCAGCATCAGAATCAGAGTATCTCCTCGACTTTGCCACGAAGCTAGCGTGCGCACTTTTTGTCTCTGAAAGTATAGAGTCAATGAAATTGTAACCACGTGGCTGTACCTGCTTGTGCAGGCCACGTTCTACATTCGGTCGGTGGTGAACGAACTTTCCTAAACCGTACAAAATACAGGACATTCTTCTCAATAAATTCCAAAAGGTACAATCTCTTTCTGATCTTCGTTTCTCCCGAGATGAACAATCGACGCGCCGAATAGGTGTATCCTGCATAAAACGACAATACTAAGCGAACGGCCAGCGACTGCGAGTTTCTCGAGGATCGTACAGACCGTTCCCTAGTTAGGCAGATTCCTTCCCGACAAATAGCAAAGTAAGACATGCTACATGCCGTACGGTCAACGTACCGGAACTTCAACTCCGTACGCATCCGTCATAAAGTACAAAAAGAACGTTTGAAGGGTTATCATGACCTGGCACCTCGACAACTGGACGTACAAATGCTCGCCAGCTAGTAAACTTGCGACAGAAACTTGCCTAGATTGTGAATAGTGTTGACTGTTGAGTAGGCGCTTGCTTAGTGCTCGACGATTATTTTTGTCGTTTTTTTACTTAGGGTGACGTTCCATTAGGCGAAAAGTGGGATTCGTTACTGGACGCCGTACGTTTTCGTACAGTGCCGTACATAGTCGTACCATTTATTTTTTTGTTGTCAGACGAAACATCGTTACTGGAAAGCTGTCGGGAAGCTCCAATGATGTAGGCGTAATTCCTGACCGTTGGATGTTTCACATTTTGAGATCCGCGAAGCAATCGAGCACATCATCCAGTGGGCCCCAACTCTCCTCGCCGAGGAGAGTTGGGGCCCACTAGATGATTTCCATTGGTACACGTGAAAAGTAAAAAAAATATCCACTTTGTACAAGCGATCACAGGCCTGCACGTCGTACATGCCATGTGCCTCCTGCCACGTTGATTGCAGGTCAGGTGAAAATATCCTCGCACGCTCCGTCTGACATCCACCGACATTCAAAGTTTGCCGCGACCTTCAAGGTTTGTCGCGCCATTCCGTTTCGAAATTTTGATTTCCATTTTCAAAATCAAAATCTAGCCAAAAACTTTATGTACGAATCATTAATTACGTCCGGTGGTACAGAAATTTCGTACAGATATTCCGTTTGTAGATTTTTTTAAAGATTTTTAGAATCTGGACTCTAACCTACTTGGCGCCAATCATAATTGAGGAAGGTTTGTTACTAGGCCGACACAATGGAGCGGACTTCCAGTAAATGCTGCCAGTAGACTTTTCCGTACATTTACTGGGACCGCCTAATGGAACGTCACCCTTAGTTCTCCCCGTCTACTGGTAGTTACACAAGTACGGAACAGCTTGAACATGGTTCTCGGAAATTTTGTCCAAGGTCAGTATTCAACCCTACGGATCAGCACTATGATTTCGTCGGTGCCAGGAAGCGACAAAAGATCCTAAAATTTGGTGGTTATTCTGTCCTATTAAATCCTACGTGGCGTATTTTACAGTCATGACATTTGCGGTTTCGCACGTTGAAGAGGCGTTACATTTTCGTCACACACGAGCGAAAGTGTTAACGTACTGCAGCAGTACACGTACTTCCAAACATTGGCGAAAACAGCACGTGAGGATTTTTGCGGTTTGCAATTTTACTTCGGGGAGACGCGTGTCGCTTCAGGAGTGGTTCCTTTGTCTCCAGCGTGGATGAAAGCTGTCCGCCTCTGTTACGACATGATTGGAATGTAACGGCGAGCTGACTTCCCATTTGACGGCAGGATAGCCAGAAAACCCTAAAGTACTGATGCATCTCACGCATATGCGCGGATTAAAATAAGAAATGAAAATAAAATAAAAATACAGCTGCTTTTTAACCGCCCGAGAAAATCTGTACGGCAAAACCGTGCGATGAGTTCGCAGCTGAAGAATTTCACGTTTATGCTCCGAACCTAGAAAATCAAATCGCGTTCCTCCACGTGCGGGTTGGAAAGTACAAGTCAGTTCACGACGCGTTGCTCGTACACGTCACCATATTGCCGGATATTGTCCTTGTTGGCATGTTCAGACCTCAGGGAAAGATGCCGATTAGATCGTTCTCATTGTGAAGTCGTGTAACGGTTCACGCTGTCACACTTAGCAAGTCCGTACATCTGTACTTTGTAAACGCGCTCACAAAAGTGTATTCGCCCCACAAACGACAAAGCGAAGCGAGGGCAGACGATTGGCTACAAGAAGGACACGACAAAGAACGGAAACGGATCAACTGGTCCATCGCGACGTAAGCAGATCGTCTTAAAATGCTAAAATAGTAACATGGTGTGGACAAACAAACACGATATAATGCACGACAAAAAGGTGCACGGAAGTCTCAAAAACGATAAACAGTCAAAATAAAAAACCATCATTACAAAAGCTAAGTATAAGCGAAAAGCGCACTTCTTTACGAGGGGAAAGCTTAATCGTGCGGCAAATGCGAAACGAAAACAAATGGATTGGAAAGTAAAAACTTGGTATATCATAACTAAAGCAATCTAATAGAATACGTTCAAAGAGTATCGAAATTATCCAAATTTTTAAGAGGAAAACTTGATCATTCAAGTTTGTTTGTTTGAGAATCCCCGAAACAACCAATAGATGACAACAAAGTATGGTAGATTGTGAACCGCGTTTTAAGATCAACAACACTAAATCAACGCCCCTAAATTATGACCATTCAACATAAGAATTGAAAGTATTATTTTTTCTTTTGCTCTAACATAGGAATGACATAAAAATTGTCAATTATTCTAACCCAAGAGGCGTTGAAATAGTGTAATGTACCAAACGTGTCATTCCATGAGAAAAACACTCATTCTATTGTGTAAGGATACAAAATAATTGTCAAATAACGGCGTCGACATGGCAAAGTAAACTCAAATCTGATTCATACTACCAAAGACTCCATAAAACTGCGCAAACAAACATCGACTATGTGAACACACTATTATAAAAATGTGTAAATAAACTAGAATTATGTGTTACTTAGTGTCAATGTTTAGTTGGCTTTATATACAACATGGAGTCCAAAATAGCAATTACAACAATATTTTGTTTCCCACCTCTAATAATATTCTAACACTAGTAGCAATTTGCGGTGCAACCAACCACAGACCGTGTACAAAAAATCCACTTGGATAATAAAGATAAGCGCCACGATGGACGACCAAAGACTCCTTTACATGTCGTATGTGCTATGTGACTTTGGACTAGGTGGATGCAAATCCAATAGAAATCTTTGCCAGAAAACATCGTGTGCCCTCCCTTTGTTTGACTTCTTTTGGCTTTTGTGGTTGCCACACTCTTTCTTCTTATATTCAGGTTGTTTGATTTTTTTTTTCCAATTTTTAGAAAGGATTTCGAGTTTTCAAACACCAGCGTACAATTATTATAAACTATATATGCTATATACTATATATTCTGTATATGCTTCTATGTATCTCTAAACAATGGCTCAAACAATTTTCCATACTATATATTGTATACACATCTATATACATACAAACAATAATACAAACAATTTTCTACAAAAAAAGAAAAAAGACAAAAAATAAAAAGACAAAAGGGAAAACAAGAAAAGATGCTGTACCCTTCAAATCAATCCATCATGGAGTTTATCTCTTCTAAGTCCATTTCCACTCTAAATTCGGGAGGTTTTTCGTGAAACGGACGATCACAAAATATGCAAAAAGAATTGAATGCTTTATCCATCAAACTGTCTTTTTCAGGTATAAGACTTGATGTGTATTCATTCCAAAAAACCAAAGTGGTCGATAATGTCAACGCGGTTTTCCAATTTTCCATTTCGCTTTTTTCAAGATCGACTTGATTCCAAAAGTACCTAAACGCCCACCCAATTTAAAAGAAAACCGAAGAAAAAGTTACATAAAAGTTTTTTTTATTTTTTATTTTCACCACACCGTGAATCGCTATTAGCGTAAATTACACTAATTCCCTCCCGGTTTTTCTTCCCCTCTGGACACAAAATAGTAATATTGATTGTTTTATTTTTTAAAGCTGATTCTTTGACAGATCAAAATCATCCACGTCATGCGGACGGGAAATATAATTTTTAACGCTAAGTCCTCACACTAATACATTTATATGTGGTTGTTGTTCGTTATACATATATGATGTTGTTGTTTATAAAAAAATGATGTTGTTATTGTTTATACTTAATATGATGTGTTGTTGATTATATAAATATGTTGTTGTTGTTGTTTAAACCAATATGTAGTTGTTGTTATTTATACAAATTTGTTGTTATTTTTGTTGATGTGTTTTCACGCATTGTTGCTAATAGGGATTCACAGGGTACAGTTGTTTTAAACCCCAATTATAACATTCGAGACGAGAAAAACGGTATCTCATGTTAAACGAAAGAAACAGTTGCTGTCTCTATAACAAATCCCGCTCTACTTTTCTAAATATTTCCGATTTGATAGGAGAGGGGAGGGGAGGGGAGGAAGGGAAGAAAGAAACAAAGAAAGAAAGCAAAGAAAGAAAGAAAGAAAGAAAGAAAAGAAAGAAAAGAAAAAAAAGAAAGAAAAGAAAGGAAAGAAAGGAAAGAAAGGAAAGAAAGGAAGATAGGAAAGAAAGATAGGACAGAAAGGACAGAAGAAAGGACAGAAAGGAAAGAAAGAAAAGAAAGGAAAGAAAGAAAGAAAGATAGATAGATAATGAGAGGAAGGGAAGGAGGAAGAATATGAGGAAGGGAAAAAAAAAAAAGATATAAAAAAATATCCTTCACAATACGGCTCAGTATATAAGACGAGAAACATCATACCTCACAATGGAATGCGATGAAAAAGGACACAATTTTTGGCGTGGAAGGACCTCGACGCCATTTTGTGGCCCAAGCTTCCCTCTGAAGCAGTCAAAAGACGGCGTGACAGGTGTCACAGCGTCCGAGGTCTGTGATTGGTCAAGGGCTCCTGCGAACGCGACGAGACAGTCTCCGAGAACGGAACTGCACAGTTGAACAAAAGAAAGGACAAACCAAACGAAAAAGAAAGTAAAAACAGAAAAATAGTGTCAACTTCTTATACTTCTCCCTCTCCCTCTCCCTCTCCATCTCCCCCCCTCCCCCTCCCCCTCTCCCTCTCCCTCTCTCTCTCTCTCCCTCTCTCTCTCCCTCCCTCTCCCCCCTCTCCCTCTCCCTCCCTCTCCCCCCTCTGCCCCCTCTGCCCCCCCTCCCCTCCCTCCCCTCCCTCCCCCCCCTCCCCTCCCTCCCCTCCCTCCCCTCCCTCCCCCCCCCTCCCCCCCTCCCCCCCCCCTCCCCCCCTCCCCCCCCTCCCCCCCTCCCCCCCCCCCCCCCCCCCCTCCCCCCCTCCCCCCCTCCCCCCCTCCCCCCCTCCCCCCCTCCCCCCCTCCCTCCCTCCCTCCCTCCCTCCCTCCCTCCCTCCCTCCCTCCCTCCCTCCCTCCCTCCCTCCCTCCCTCCCTCCCTCCCTCCCTCCCTCCCTCCCTCCCTCCCTCCCTCCCTCCCTCCCTCCCTCCCTCCCTCCCTCCCTCCCTCCCTCCCTCCCTCCCTCCCTCCCTCCCTCCCTCCCTCCCTCCCTCCCTCCCTCCCTCCCTCCCTCCCTCCCTCCCTCCCTCCCTCCCTCCCTCCCTCCCTCCCTCCCTCCCTCCCTCCCTCCCTCCCTCCCTCCCTCCCTCCCTCCCTCCCTCCTTCTCACTCTATCTATCTCTCTCTCTCTGTGTCTCTGTCTCTCATTCTCTCTCTTTCTCTTTAGCATTCACTGCTACATATTATATCAGTGAAAACAAAAAACAAAAATCAAAAAACAAAAAACAAGAAGCAAAAAAAACAAAACAAAACAAAAAACACCAGAAAAAAAACAAAAATGTGAGGGAAAAAAAATTGAACGAAAAAAAAAGTGAAAGAAAAAAATAGGAACTGAAAAACACCGTAAGGAGAAAGATTCCAAAAGGGAAACGACGGAAAAATAAAATCGTAAGCAAAAGAGGACCGAACGAAAGGTAAAAAAAAACTCACGGCAAAAAACAAGAACAAATAAATAAAACATTTAAGAAAAAAAAACGAACGAAAAAGTAAAACACAAGAGAAAAGGAAAAGGAAAAGGAAAGGGAAAAAACCTGGAAGGAAAAAGAAAAAAAAAAAACAAAAAAAAACCAAAAGAAAAAAAAACCCAACAGAAAAAAAAAAACAAATAAAAAAAAAAAAAACAGAAGGAAAAAGAAAAAAGGACGAAGGAAAAAGAATTATACGAAAGAAATTATGAACCAGAAAAATAAAAACGTCAAGAAAAAAAAACTGAGCGGAAAAAAAAACAGCAATGACAAAGAAAAACACAAGAAAAGAAAATGGTAAGGAAAAAGAAAAAAGCAAAAAAAAAACCAGAACAAAAAAAAGACCAAACAACAAAAAGGATAAAAAAACCGAAAGGAAAAAAACTGAACGAAAAAAAAGAAAACATGAAGTACACTCTCAAGAAGAAAGGTTGAAAATAAAATACGAAATAAAAGTACACAAATAGAATCAAATTCAAGAAATCAAAATCTTTTCCCATTCATTATTTCATCTCACATTTAATAGTCCACAATTATTACTTATCCCCGATTCTTTCCCAAACAATCATTATTCCCCAATTATTTCTCAATTCCGAATCCCACCTATTTTTTTTTAATCCCATTAACAAGGAGGGAAAATGGGTCCACTCCTTTTCCGAATTTTCGGATTCCTTTCCGACAAAACTTTTTGGGAGAGAGTCGAGTCGAGCGAGAATTATGACATCGTGGGAAAGAAGAATTCCCCCAAACCTGAAGTTAAGATTAAGTTGTAATAAAATAGGAGGAAGAGGAGGAGGGAGGAGGAGGAGGAGGAGGAAGAGGAGGAGGAGGAGGAGAAGGAAATCAGGATAGATGAAGAAATGGTAAATGAAGATTAAGATAATTGATGTTAAGATTCTGAATTGGTCGGCTGAGATTAAGATTAAGATTTCAGAAAAATGGAGTTTAAGATTAAGAAATGTCAATAGAAGGTTGAGACGCGAAAACAATGGAGTTAAGATTTAAGATTGAGATGGAACAAAAGTTAAGTTAAGGCTATTATTAAGATGTAAGAAAATTTAAGAAAAATTAAATGAATGCATTAAAATTTAAAACGACAAGATTTTTTTTTCTCAAATCTGCTATTAGAGTGAAAAAAAACTAGTGAAATGAAGGAAAATTAATGTCAACATTTTTAATTTAAGTATGGTCGATGCGGCAAATTTTTAGTTGTTTTGGATAAAAAAAATAATTGTGGAGAAAAAAATTGAAAACCCTCCCCAAAAATTAAAAACTCACAGAGAAATAGTTTTTTTTCTCTCTCTAAGAAGAATTCACATTATAGTAGAGGCTCAGAAAGGTATGAAAAACAAGTTGAACTAAGGGGAAAGATAAAAAAAGAAAGAGATCTATATATATACACAGAAAGGGAGAGGAGGAGGGAAGGAGGGAGGGAGGGAGGAGAGGGAGGGAGGAGGGAGGGAGAGAAGAAATTTCATTTGTCATGCCTTAAACAAGCGCTTTAACAAGCCTAACCCTTTTTTTTTGGTAATAACCAAGGCTCATTCAGAACTAGAAGTAACACTCCACCTACGAACCCGATTATTTTTTCTTATTTCTTTGTCACTTTTTCATCTTTCGGGTCTACAAGAAATTAAAATAAAAACAACCTGACATGTTTTAAGTTGTTCCTTCTTCAGTATTTGCTCTTTTTGCTTTTCTTATTTTTTCTTTCTTTCACTCAGGTCATAATCGGTTAGGTTCACAAACTTACTTGTAAAGGGTAGAAAGGCCAAGAATGTTTTCCAATTCGGGCAAAAAATAATGCCTTTTTTGCCACGTGTCAAGCTTGGGAAGGCAGTCTTCCATCGAAGTTTGGGGAAAAATAAGTTCCAAAGAAGGTCGTACAACTGTCACATGGAACCTGTAACGTTGTTCCATAAATAGGAATCAAATGGACACCGGCAATGGAAAAACTTTTTGACCCCAGATTTTTTCCAGTATTTGCAACCTCACATGTGGGTTTCAATTCTTAACTTTGATCCACTTTTTACCTTGAGCCGCTTCTTAACTTATTTATCTTTAACGTACATCAATTCTTAGCTTCTTCATCTTAACACACATCATTTTTTAACTTAATCATCTTAATGTACACAATGTCTTAACTTATCTTAACATCTATTTCTTTACTTGTTCATCTTAACATTCATAATCTCACCTTAAAAGACACCATTTCTTAACACATTAACCTCAACATGTTCAATATTCTCCGTTTCTTAACTTGCTCCTAATTCCAGGCCTCTCAAATGTAAAGACAAGTCCTTACCCCGAATTGACAAAATCGTGGAAAAACTCCAAAGGCAATGTGGGAGAGAGAACGGCAAGACAAGCTCTAGGATTGAAAAAGAAGAGACTTTCCAAGCTCTTCTGATTTCGTAAAGTGTAAGCCCAAGGAGGAAGGACCCACGTTAAAAAAACATTCGAGGAGCATTTTCCCAAACCAAAAAACTTATCCAAAACGACGTTGAATGAGAGAGAAGAGTTAACATCCTCTCTTTTCCCAACAAAATAACTTTCACCAGCTGCCCGTGGGCGGAAAAATAAATCTCCTAAGAAGTAAGGGGCAACCTCAGAAAAAGAAAAATAAGCAGTTGGAGGCCCTCCTAGAAGGGGATTTGCCGTGAGAATTTCCTGCCAATTTTGCTGTTTTTTTTGCAATTCTCGATTCACAAGCTTGTCGCCGATTTCATTTTTTTCTTTTGTGAGAATATCTACAGAATCAGATTCGGTATCAGGATCCTGCAAAGAGACAAGGACTGGAGAGAAATGTCTTCAAGAGTGAGCATCAATACAAGTGCAAAAAAGAGGAATGTTCATTGGCTGTGAAAAGAGAAAGGAAAGAAGGGAAGAAGGAAAGAAGGGAAGAAGGAAAGAAGGAATGACGGAAAGAAGGGAAAAAGGGACTAAGGGAAGAAGGAAAGAAGGGAAAAAGGAAAGAAGGGAAAGAAGGAAAAGAAGCTAAGTAGGGAGGAAGGAAAGAAGCGAAGAAGGCAAGAAGAAAAGCAGGGACGACGGGAAGAAGGGAAGAAAGGAAGAAGGGAAGAAAGGAAGAAAGGAAGAAGGGAAGAAGGAAAGAAGGGAAGAATGGGAAGAAGGAAAGAAGGGAAGGAAAGAAGGAAAGAAGGAAAGAAGGAAAGAAGAAATGAAAGGAAGAAGGAAACAAGGGAACAAGGAAAGAAGGAGGAAGAAAGGAACGGAGAAACGAAGAGACGAAGGAATTAGGAAAGAAGAAAAGTAAGAAAGTGGGAAAGAAGGAAAGTAAGAAAGAAGGAAAAAAGAAAGAAATGAAAGAAAGAGGAAGCAAGGAAACAAGGAAAGGAAAAGAACGACGAAACGAAGGGAAGAAGGAAAGTAGGAAAGAAGGAAAGAGACAAAAGAGGAAGGAAAAAATAAAGAAAGAATGAGAGAAGGAAAGAAAGAACGAAGAGACGAAAGAAAGGAAGGAAAGAAAGAAGGAAACCAGGAAGCAAGGAAGGAAGAAGGAACAAAGGGAATAAGGAACGAAGGAAAGAAAGAAAGACGAAAAAGAAGGAAAGAAGGAAAAGGAGAAAACAAGAAAAAAAAGGAAAGAAGGAAAGAAAGCAAGAAGGCAAGAAGGGAAGAAGGTAAGAAGGGAAGGAAGTAAGAAGGGAAGAAAGGAAGAAGGAAAGAAGGGACGAAGGGAAAGAACGAAAAAAGGAAAGAAGGAATGACGGAAAGACGGACAGGAGAAAGGAAAGAAGGAAAGAAAGAAAGAAAAAAAAAGGGAAACAAGGAAAGAAGAAGGAACAAGGAATTGAGGGACGAAGAAAAGAAGGAGAGAAGGAAAGAAGGTTTGAGCTCGCAAGAGCTTTGATGGTAAAAACCAAGTTTTAATAAGGATCCATCACACTAGTGTGGATGACTTGTTGGTGTTGAGATATCTACTGATGTAGATCATATTAACCTCCTACCCACACTATTAGTCCCACCAGACTACTTATAGAGAGTGGTCTAATAAATTGCACAAATTGAGCTCTTTGATAGTCGATCTATCGCTGTTGACCCATAAACGATTGAAACGTGAAAACTTCAACTTGGCATGTGTAAGCTATTTAACAGCATGACTTCTGTGCATATTTGATATAACACTTCATCAGTACATAAACATATCATCATAATATACACTTTTCCTCGAAGTTGATTTGTTCATGAAGCACATTACAAGTCCAGCTTTTATAAAGCTACCCTCAAGAATATTGCCCATCTTTCAATGTTGTTCTCTATTAAATGTAACCAATGCTGAATAAAATACATGCGGTAGCAACACTTTGTCCCTACGTGTTTGCAAACCTTTTCCGAGTTTCAATATAGTCATGAATTTTATGAGTTTTGACAATCTCAATGAGATTAATTGGTTATATCACAATACTACGAGGTTTGAGAATCAAAAACAGAAATGTCGTGTTACAACAAACATCTTTAAAGAATGTCCGGGCTTTATGTAGAAATATACATTCAACACTACATTGTTCCTTGCGCCAAATCAATTGAGATAGATACTTCTGAACTTGCACAACGTAATTTAGTGTGCATTGCTATGACTTTCAAATACATTTTGGACGGCTAGAGTGGCTGTTTTCTGCCCCATATGCAAAATTGTGGAACAAAAAACGTGAAAACAATTTAACAGTGTCAGACAATGCCCAAAGACCCAGCCAGGATTTAAACGTGGAATTATGGTAAATGCCAAAAGAAAATTACCACTTTATCTGAAACTATTTGATTTTACGTCCTAATGTCACAATTACATGTGGGTACCACGATAGCTTTCAGAAGGGACCATAGCATACATTTTACCGCCTGGAGAAACTGAAAACTCTACATGGATCTTACATGTAATCTGAACAGAAATACCGTACTTGTTTGAGCATTTACACAATATCTCCTCAACATTTTCAAATCATTGTAGATAATGTAAAACTAAGTGAGCAAATTACTGAGGAGACCACTGCATAAAAAACCCAGAATTGCAGTGAAAAGCACCTAATTCTGATGGGCCATAGAGGGCAAAGACAGGATAACTCAACTACTAGATGTTGGGTGTGTGGCCAACATATTAAACAGAAGGGAACAGTACAGAACAAAACGGAACAGAACGGAACGGAAACGGAACAGAATGGAACATAACAGAACCGAAACCATCATCACAAAAAATGTTGAAAATCACTACTTCCATTTATTTAACCAGGTGCAATCTATGCCTCCATTTTCCAAGTAACATCGTAGTGTTTATTCCTTTGTGATGCAATGTTTTTTATTTATGAGGAAATGACAAACCAATGCATCAGAAAACATGAAGAAAACCACATTTTCCCTCTCTTGCGATTCACCCAATTCGACTTTCCTTCTCTCTCCACTCCTCGTTCCTCTACTCTCCCTTATTTCCTTCCTCCCACTATTCCATGACGAATTAGAAAAACCTCCCTTATAATTCCAAACCTTAAAACCCTAGAAAACGACAAAACGTCTCACCTGTCCAAGCTCCTCCACTCCTTGCAAATCCTCCATTCCTTTCACACGTGTCAATCTTAAATTCAAGTCCAAATCTTCCAATAGGTCATCAGAATTCCAAAACTGCTCCAATATACTCTTCTTGTCTCTCTCCCCTACCACCTCCGTCTCAAATTGCAGAACACGGAGCTTGAAAACATCCGTCTCTCTCGTCCCTACCGCTCTCTCCTCTCCCTCCTCCTCTCTCTTCTTTGCCTCTCCCTTCCCTCTCTCCTTCAAATCCTGCACCGCTTTGTATCCTTCCCTCTCCGGATTTCTTCCCTGTTCCTCCTCTCCTCCAATTCTGGTAACAAAGGATTTCTCCGTTCTCTCTTCCCTCACATTCTCTCTCTCTCTCAAACCTCTCCTTCCTTTCTCAATCCTATCCACACTATAATAAAACTTTTCAGTAACAGCCTGCCTAGTTTTACCTCCTTCTAATCCACCTTCCAGAAACTCTTTCAAAGTTCTAAAGCTGCCACGTGTCGTTTTCACACCAGAACACGTCAGCTTCTCATCTTCTCTCCCTTTTAATTCTCGTACTATATTTTTCTTCCCTCTCCCCCATTTTTTCTTGCTATGAGATTCGAGAAGACATAATACGACAACTAAACTACACAAATAGAATACACATTTCTTCATTATCTTGGAAAAATAGAAAAACGGGGTGTAAAACTGCAGCAGCAATAGTAAATCAATAGAAATAGAGAAACAAGGAGGTACCGAACCTCCGCCGCACGGTTGCCGCCATGACTCCGAAGGTTACACGTGTGAAATTAGGTCAATGAGGTTGAGGAGCAAGTGCAGCTCCCACAAGTTCCTCTGACCAGCATTTGAAATTTGAATCGAGCAATGGAACAGCAACAATAGAATACAGTACACCGCGAATCGTAATTAGAGTAAATTACTCTAATTCGGTCGCTCGAAATTTCGACTCTATCACATCAAATAGAGTAGATTATTCTAATTTTTTCATTATTCTATTTAAGGTAAAGTTTAATTAGCGTTTTTAATTCTAATATATGTTCGTTTTAAATAGTGTGGAGTACGGATGACATCCGTCCGTGCAAAATTGTACTTTTATAAATGTAAAAGTACAAATAATGATTTAATACAGGCCATTATCATGTAACTGCGTTTTAACAATCCGCGCAGTGAAAACGTCATAGTGACGATAAACTGTACGTTTTGTCAGATTCTGTACGAATACCTTATTTACAGTAGAGGATATTAACTTGCCAAATTAGGCACCGCATAAATTAGAGTAAATTCTCTGAAACAGTTCTATCACATAAATTAGAGTAAATTACTCTAATTATTTTTTTCTCTTTTTTTACTCTAATTTTTTCATTACTCTAATTACGATGCGCGGTGTACACGGCGAATCGTAATTAGCGTAATGAAAAAATTAGAGTACAAAAACTTAAAAACAAAATTAGAGTAATGAACGCTACTTTATGTGATAAAGCTGTTTAAACTATGAAGTTTACTCTAATTTATTTAAGTACTCTAATTTGGCAGCCATATCCTCTACTGTAAATAAGGTATTTGTACAGAATTTGGCAAACGCATTTTTTATGTCACTATGATTGCACTACGCGGTTTGTTAAGACGCAGTTATGATAACGGCCGGTATTAATCATTATTTGTACTTTTAATTAAAAAGTACAATTTTGCACGGTCAGAGATCGTCCGTACTCCACGCTATTTAAAACGAATCTAATTAGAATTGAAAGCTAAACTTTACCAAATAGAATAAAAAAATTATAATCATTTACTCTATTTCATGTGATAGAGTCGAAATTTCGAGCGACCAAATTAGAGTAATTTACTCTTACGATTCGCGGTGTACAGTACACCGTCAATCGCTATTAGAGTAAAGAAATAAATAGCGTAAACAAAATTTAAGTGTTATTAACACTAATCGGGATTTTTTTTTTTTTTAAATATATATATACTAATTAATCCCTAACTGTATTTTGGGTTGTCCTGAATAATAAGTACACCATGAATCGTTATTAGCCTTATGTACACTATATCGGCACCCAATTTTTGACATTGATACCTTAAATATAATAAATTACACTATTTAATAACGTGGACCATAATCTGCCACGTCTGGCACTAAACTAGAATGAATGACGCTAATTTATTCTTTACACTAATAATTTCTATACGCTAATAACGATTCAAGGTGTACCCGCCCTTTCGATGTCTACATTAGTATGTGTATCCGTACAAAATCTGACAATTCGTACGGCACACGTTCACACGGCACGACGATATATAAGGAACGTGATTATTGTCGACGAGTTTGCGCTCTTTCTTCCAGGCACATATCATGTGCGCAATAATGTTAAGTGTCTTTTATGCCTTTGTAATTCAAAAGTACCATTTCATACGGAGATACCCGTCCGACGCACACATATTTCCATCACAGTGTACTTCCACTATTAACGCTAATTGAAAAAAAAACCTAATTAGAATAATGGAAAAAATATAATTATGGATTGCATTTCTGGTTTTTTTTTTTTTTTTAAGGGCACCGAATTGGCGTTATATACACTAATAGCGATTGACGGTGTACACTGTACAGTACACCGTGAATCGTAATTAGAGTAAATTACTCTAATTCGTTCGCTCGAAATTTCGACTAAATCATGTTAAATAGAGTAAATGATTCTAATTTTTTCATTATTCTATTTAAGGTAAAGTTTAATTAGCGTTTTTAATCCTAATATAGGTTCGTTTTAAATAGTGTGTAATACGGACGACCCCCGACCGTGCAAAATTGTACTTTATTAAGTAAAAAAGTACAAATAATGATTTAATACAGGCCGTTATCATATAACTACGTTTTAACCATAGTTGTTCAAATCGCGCGATTTTTTCCTTTTTTGGGATTGAAACGTATAATTCGTGACTTTTGAAAAAATCGTAAAAAAAACGTGTACTGTAAACTGAAACTGAAATTTTACGGAAACCTGTAAACTAATTACTGCAACTGTAAGATTTTTTACGGATATGTACGGAATAAAACAGGAAATATGCGTCGCACTTATTGGTACTTTCTGTTCAGTGAACTGAACAAAAATACCACGGAATCTATACGTTATATAATCGAAAATGTACGGACATTTTCGAAAAGAGACGTTGAACGTCATAATCATTTCGCGCGTTCAGTTTGAAATTTGTACGGGCGTCTTCTTCAATTTTTTTTGAAAGAAGACGCCATGGAACAGAGACAAAATTGCTAAAAAATCTATTTTCGTAGCATTCGAACCCGGGTACGTTATCTGCGAATCATATCCTAAGATGAACGACAGGACTACCATTTGGTAAAGTCATTCCGTTTCCAAAAACATCGTGATAAAAAGTTTAACGAGTTTATTTGTTTACCGCTCATTAAACGGGTAAAAATTGCAAACTGCGTTATATGTAATAGTTTTTTGTTTTTTTATGTACGGAATAGTACGGAAGGAAATTCATTAACGGTTTTTTGCGATTTGATCAGAAGGTTCAATGCGTTTGTTACGTATAATTCGTGACGTACGGTATGTTCGCACTAATCGCCGTGAACAACTATGGTTTTAACAAACCGCGTAGTGCAAACGTCATAGTGACGATAAACTGTACATTTAGCCAAATTCTGTAAGAATACCTTATTTACAGTAGAAGATATTAGTTTTGACGTCATTATGACGTTAGTATTATTTGTCGCGCTGAATGTCAGTTAACGTTCACACTGACGATGATGTTGTCGACGGACGAGAGTCATGCGAACGGCTTTTTTTCGATGTGACTCATTTTCGTTTAGTGCGATTTCACGTGCGAGCGCGATTCTATTAAATCATTATTTGTACCTTTTTACTTCAAAAAGTACAGATTTGCACGGTCGAACGTCGTCCGTACTCCATACTATTTAAAACGAACCTATATTACAAATTTTTACGCTAATTAAACATCACCTAAATTAGAATAATGAAAAAAATAGAATCGTTTACTCTATTTGATGTCATAGAGTCGAAATTTCGAGCGACCGAATTAGAGTAATCTACTCTAGTTACGATTCGCGGTGTCCTGTACACCGTGAATCATTACACCGTGAATCGTTATTCGCGTAAAGGTTTCTTTAGCGTGTAGGAACAATTACCGTTATTTACGCTAATTGAGAATTTTGATTTTTTCAAAAAAAGCGTAAATACTAGATATTTACTTATACTAATTTGGATTTAAAAAAAATTATACACCCGCCCCAAACTTGTTTACACTATTATAGGTTCTGTTCAAAATTTGACAAATTGTACACAAATCGTACGTTCACACCGTCGAAACGCGGTTGCCGGACGAATATGTGAGAATGTGATTTTTGACAACTCGATTGCTTCCCCTTTTTAGAGCGCATATTCTCATGCGTCCGTGGTTACTAAAACCCATTAAATATACTTTCTCACTTAAAAAGGTACATTTGTGTACGGTCTGACACCAACCGTACAACACTCTATTTCGATGATAAAAATTGGAAAAGAACCCTAAATGCCGTAAAAGAAAAAAAAGAATAATTTATGCTATTTAAGAATTTGGGGAAAAAAAAAGGTACCTTAAATAGCGTCCATTACGCCAATACCGATTCACGGTGTTGTAGACTAAAGAAATGATTAGTGTCAAAAATTAATTAGTGTCACTGATGCTAATTTAGTGCCAGCCACGTGGCAGATTGTAGTCCACGTCCTTAAATAGTATAGTTTATTATATTTAAGGTATCAATGTCAAATTTTTGGGGCGCCGATATAGAGTACATAAGTCTAATAACGATTCGCGGTGTACTGTACACCGTGAATCGTTATTAGCCTTATGTACGCTATATCGGCACCCCAAAATTTTGACATTGATACCTTAAATATAATAAATTACACTTTTTAAGGACGTGGACCATAATCTGCCACGTCTCTCGGAACTAAATTAGAATGAATGACGCTAATTTTTTCTTTACACTATCTATACGCTAATAACGATCCAAGGTGTAGTTAAAATGTGCGAAAACGATTGGAAACGGTCGTACTGGTTTTTCGAGATAATGCGCGTATAGTACGCTAGAGTGACATACAACGTTTTCAACAGATTTCAGTACACCGCCAATCGCTATTAGAGTCAAGGATTAAATAGCGTAAATAAATAATTAGCGTTATTTATTCTTATTTAGTGCCTGAGATGTGGCAGATTATTGTCCACTTACTTAAATAGCGTTATTAATTCTATTTCAGATTTTGGGGTCAAAATTTAGGGGCACCGTATTAGCGTTATATACTCTAATAGCGATTGGCGGTGTACAGTACACCGTGAATCGCTATTAGCGTTTAGAAATAGATAGCGTTATGAAACAAATAGCATTATCCACGCTATTTGGGAATTTATGGGTTTTGAAGGAAATCATTTACTCTAATTTGTTTTTTGAAGCTTTTTTATTAATTCTATTTGAGAATTTGGGTAAAAAAACGGGGTACCGCAATTAGAGTCATTGACGCTAATAGCGATTCACGGTGTACTGAAAAGTCAGACTACTGGACAGTACACCTTGAATCGTTATTAGCGTATAGAAATTATTAGTGTAAAGAAAAAATTAGCGTCATTCATTCTAGTTTAGTGCCAGGAGACGTGGCAGATTATGGTCCACGTTATTAAATAGTGTAATTTATTATATTTAAGGTATCAATGTCAAAATTTTAGGGTGCCGATATAGCGTACATGAGGCTAATAACGATTCACGGTGTACACCATCAATCGCTATTAGAGTATATAACGCCAATTCGGTACCCTTTTTAAAAAAAAAAAACTCGAAATACAATCCATAATTCTATTTTTTCCATTATTCTAATTAGGATTTTTTTTCAATTAGCGTTAATAATGGAAGTACACTGCGATGGAAATAGTGTGGCGGACGGCAGGATATTTCCGTACTAAATGGTACTTTTTAAATTACAAAGGCATAAAATGACACTTAACATTATTGCGCACACATGTGAATGTGCACTAGAAGAAAGACACGCAAACTCGTCGAAAAAAATCACTTTCTCATATGTTCGTACGTCGACCGTGTGAATAGCGGGACGGCGTACGAATTGTCAGATTTTGTAAGTTTACACATATTACTGTAGACATCGAAAGGGCGGGTACTTATTATTCAGGACAACCCAAATTACAGTTAGGGATTAACTAGTATATATATATATATATTTTTGAATTCTCGATTAGTGTTAATAACACTAATTGTTTTCTTACGCTATTTATTCCTTTACTCTAATAGCGATTGACGGTGTACTGTACTGTAGAGTACACCGCCAATTGTTATTAGCGTTGTGTACGCTAATTCCGTCCCGCTTTTGTTTTTTTTTATTCTCCATTAGTGTAGTTCATTCTATTTTTTTCTTTATTCTATTTAGGGTTATTTTCAGTACGCTTTCTCTTAAATAGAGTGGTGTACGGTCATTGTCAGACCGTACATACATGTACCTTTTTAAGTTAAGAAGTACAATAAATTAGTTTTAGTAACCGCGGACGCATGAGAATGTGCGTTCTAAAAAGGAAAAAAATCCAGGTCGTAAAAAATCCCGCTCGCACATATTCGTCCGACAGCCGCGTTTTGACCGTGTGAATGTATGATTTGTGTACAATTTGTCAGATTTTGTACGGAGACCTATATTAGTGTAAGCATGTTTGTTACCGACATTTTTTTTTTCAAAGATCTAAATTACCATAACCAAACAATTAGAATGTATGATTTTTTCCAAAATTTTCAAATTCTTAAATAGCGTACACCACGGTAATTATTTTTAAACGCTAAAAAAACTTACACGCTAATAACGATTGGCGGTGTACTGTACTTTAGTGGTATTAATATTTAAACATAGTTGTTCAAATCGCGCTATTTTTCCATTTTTTCCGATTTTTACGTATTATGCGATACTTTCGGAAAAATCGTAAAAAAGCGCGATGTACTTTTTGTCCGGTAAACACAACGGGCAATTTACGGAAACACTACGTTGATTTCACAGTTATTGTACAGTTTTGTACGTTAAATGTACGATTTTGACGAAAATATACGTTGCACTTCGTAGTACTTTTTGTCCGGTAAACTGAACTTAAATTTTACGCGAAAGACCATAACTAAAAGAGACGGTATATAAAGTACTATTATATAGCGTACTATGCTTTTCCACTTATCGCCGATAAGGAATTTGTTGGTCTCTGAGCGATATATCGGTACCCCTGACCGTTCCATAATTAATAACAATCGTGTCGGTGCTATCGCGATAAATTTCTTGCCGATACACAACACTACACCGCGAATCGTTATTAGCGTCAAGTTTTTTTCGCCACTTAAAACATCTTTTCTCCGTACACACTTGTTGGATTTTCAATTTGAAACCGCCAATCGGAAGCTGAACCGTCAGATCCACAATCCGACAAGTGTGTACAGAAAAAATATGTTTTAAGTGGCGAAAAAAAACCTTGACGCTAATATCGATTCACGGTGTACTGTTTTCGTTTAAAACGTCCGCATGACATCAGTATATAAATAAGAGAACGTTGTTCACCCCTCCGGAAATCCTTATATAGGCGATGTGTCTGTCTTGGTTTTTTTTTCCGTCACACGCAGTACGGACGGCTGTACCGGGGGCACAATGAAGCGCTGCTGTAACAGGATCTCTTACCTCTCAGAAAATCCCATTACTACAAACAATTTCAACCACACATTCCACACATTGGAAAATACACATCCACATTGGAAAACACTCACATTAGGATAAACTTTAAATTAGAAGAAGCTTCTGTCCACATAACATTAGCTTGGTCTCTTGCCCTCGTGGCTCAACCCTTCAAATTAAAGTGTTTCCTCTACTCTCCACTCTTAATAATTCTATCTCTTAACTACTAAAACACTATTTTGTTAGTAAGAGATTTCAATGCAAAATGCCTTTTCTCCAATTTGGTATTAATCGCTCAGGACCAAGATCAGCCGGAATTTCCACAAACTTTTCCCAAAGGAAAAGATGTCTACTCTCCTCCTACACTTCACTATTTATCCATTGTCGCCTTGGACTTGCGAGGCGAGAGTTAACGCTCAGTTGAACATGCTTTTACCTGGGCCAATCATTGATCAGCAAGGACTCGGACTGACCAATGCAAAAGCGTGCGAAATCTCCCACTAACTACGTAGCATTTACTTACCAATCAAACACTACATTTTTCTACGTAGCATTTACGTGCAAAAGTGCACGCAAATCGAAACGCGACTTCGCACGATCGTGCGTCGCGAATTTAACTTGCGAAACTACCTACGAAACTTAGAAAATGGAATTATAATGTTTCGTACTAAAAATCGTACGAAATGAACCATAATAGGTACCAAACCACTATTAGTACTTTATATAGACGTACGCGTTAAATTCCGCGACTACTTTGACCCTTAACCCGTTTGAATGTTACCCACCTATTATTTTGACCCCTAGTTGTCACCTAAATATACCCATCGCTATATCTTTTGAAATAGGACTCTAAATCGCGCGATTCTTTCGTGGACGTCCACCAAATTTAGTACTCTATATTCATAACACCTAAATACCCCTTTACAAACAAGTTCAATCTGCTGTTATTGTTACATCATCCCCTCCTTATTTTTAACTTACCTCAGTTAAAACTCTTTGATTCTCAAGACAGGAATTTTATATTATTATCCCTCCAATACCTTTGCAAAAACTCAGAATTTTTATCTTCTAAAGTTAACTCATCTTCTGGCTTTCCTAGATAATGCACTTGCCAGAATATAGTATTGCCGACCTCAAACCGTTGACAAACCCAATCTATTACCCATTTGTGAACCTCAGATTATATAATTATTGAGGGATCCAAATTCGAATTCTCCTTCAGTTGGTCGAAGATTTGCTGGTTTTAACTGGCTGATATGTTTCAATGGATGAATTTTTGTTCAAGGCGGAAAGTCCAATTTGGCAGCAACTAATGATATCATCTCGATTACTGTAAATGGTCCGATGTACTTAGGAGCGAATTTCCCAGTAGGATCCCCTTGTCCCTCGATCTTGCACCATTAATGAGTTGTTGAAAGCCAAACCTTCTCACCTGTGCTTACCATCCAATCACCCCTTTTGCGGTTAGCATTTAGTTTTTGCCTTCTTTGTGCCTCCACTAATGCATCCCACACTATTTTCCAAACCGTTTGAATGTATTCCCAAAATTTCGTTCTAGAACCCCTATTCTCTTGAGTGACCCCTATTATTAAGTCTAATGCTTTTTTTGGTTGGTATCCGTATTCAACTTCAAAAGGTGAGAATCCTGTACTAGCATGTTAACATGAATTGTATGCAAATTCCATTAATGGCAATTTAGATTCCCATATGTTCTGAACTCCACTGCAAACAGTCCTAAGTATTTCCTATAGTGTACGGTTCATCCTTTGTGTCTTTCCATCCGTTTGAGGATGATAAGCGGTACTCATTTTCAATTCAGAACCTAAATTTTGCTGTAATTTTTTCAAAAAATCAGACGTAAATTTAGAATCTTTATCACTGACTATAGATAGAGGGACTCCATGATGTTTGACCACGTTGTCAAAATATAACTTTGTAATATCTACAACTGAATGGGTGGTTTTATAAGGGATAAAGATTGCCATTTTACTGAACCTATCAACTACGACCATGATACTGTCATTTCTTTAAAATGTAGCAGGCAACTTGACAATAAAATCCATACTGAAAGATTCCCACGGTCTTCAGAGATATCGAAAGGTTTTAATAGACCTTTAGGTTTTTGGGTACTGGGTTTATTCTATTGGCAATGGACACAACTTTCCACGTGTTTTGACACCTCCTTTGCCATCCTTGGCCAAAACAATCTACTTTGCAATCAACTAAGAGTTTTATCTCGACCTAGATGTCCTAAATGCTCATAAGCTTCCCGTAAAATTTGTTTTCTTAAGTCTCCTACTTCAGGAATGCATAATCTATCCCCAATTTGCAAATACAGTAAACCATCCTCTAGTCTAAAGTTTTTGACATGCGTCTCATTCAATGGGTAAGAATTCCCTCCCGATATATTATTGGAAATCACAACAAAATAAGGATCTTTATCATAACCATTTCTAACTGTATCTAAAAACAATTCATCTTGAACCATAACACTTATTTCAAAACATCTACTTAAAGGATCTACAACTACATTTGTCTTCCTAAGAATATGTTTGACATTAAATTTGAAATATGCTAATTTTTGCATCCACCTAACTTGTCTCCTAGTAATAATCTGCCCATCACTTAATCTTTGTAAATAAACGAGTGTTTTACTATCACAGTGAACTGTAAATTCTTTATAATGCAAACAACAACGTCATTTCACCAATGCATGTACAATTGCAAGTAATTCCTTTTTCTGTGTTGCATAGTTCTTTTCAGCATCATTGAATTTTTTGGACTCAAAAGCAATAGGATGAAAGTGTTTGCCGACTTTTTGACTTATGACTGCACCTAGACCTTTATCTGATGCATCTGTAGTGATGAGAACTTCAAATTCCCCGGCAGGGTCAGGATACACCAGTGTAGGGGCAGAGGTCAACTTCCCTTTTAATTCCTCGAATGCTCCCTCCTGATCGGCTCCCCACACAAATGTCTCCTTCTCCCGAAGTAAATCCGTCAAAGGTGCGGCGATCATACTGAAATTCTTGATAATTTTTTTGTAATAAGAGGCCAATCCCAAAAACGATCTAACTTCTGTGACATTAGTAGGTTGTTTCCAGTTTTGGATTGCTAAAATTTTGGATGGGTCTGTTTTAACACCTTCCCCACTAACTATATGTCCCAAAAATAATTGTTCACTTTTAAGAAGCTGGATTTTGACAATTTTCCGTATAATTTTCTGTAAAAGTGGTAGCAACACCCCCACAATACGTCACAATGCACAGCGGGAAACACCAAGGACCTCCCCGTAGCAACAGCAGGAGCACACAGAACTCGCAGACAAGGTTGGGCTTTATTAATTGAAAAGAGAGTACAAGATTGCGCTAGCTGCGTAAGTCTATTTCAGGTCTACTTTCCGGTCCCCCATTCACTAGGTCTACCTGTCTATTTAAACTAGCTAACTGCTAGTCAACCTAGTACTATACAGCTGTACACGTGGACCTTCGCGGCCAATCCGAGATCTATCTAAACTTCCTTCTAGAACTATACAGTTCAATCTACACAATTGCGGCGTTGCTATGCTGCGCTGCTACGCCGCTGCGCTACTAGTTGCTACGCCGCTAAGTTGCTATGCTGCTATGCTGTGCTGGTCTGGAATCATAGCTGCGGTGCTCTGGAATCGCAACTGCGGTGCTCTGAAATCGCAACTATAGGAGCCTAGCCCTGGCTACTAAGTACCCAATTTTGTAACCCTGTTACAATGCCTCCCACTAAGGATTCAGCGTCCCGCTGAACTTTGGTTGAGTCAGGGAAACTGCAGTTGCCGGAGTATGTCATATGTTTCCTCGCGATACTCTTCGAACTCCTGGCGAAGGACGTCGAGTTGATTTTGGAGCTGTTCACATCGGGTCTCCAATAGCGCGATGTGACGATCTGCAGCTGCCAACCGGCGCCGAGTAATTCGTTCCCGAACCTGATTTTCCCCTTCCTCAACCTCGGGTACTTCGGGTCGCGGCGGAACGTCCGCCGGTGCAGGCTCCTCGGGTGCCGGAATCCTGGGTTCTTCGGGTTCAGCCACTAAAGAAGCTTCCTCTGGTTCCTCGTCCGCCGGTTCCCACCGAGGTACCTTTCGTAATTTGAAGGACACGTGTTTCCTTGCTGCTCGAGCCCGCTGCAAAGCATTCCTTCGAGCCAGCTTGAGTACTCGCACCTCAGGGGTGACTTCCGCTCGAGAGATGATGTCGTGGAGGCGGACATCTCACGGGTGATAATGGCGAAGTAACCCGGGAACATCAATTCTGTACCTGTAGTTTTCCTCTACCAGCTCTACGAACGGTAAGGTGTGAGGATTCAGCTACACATAACCTTTATGATTTTTCCCCAGGTCCTTGGTCCGCATGAAATTCCACGCTGGGTGTGACGGAACGTCGGCAGGGATACGGATAGGATCTCTAGGCTTCCCTATACGCCATTTTTCGGGCCACTCCGAGGGGTCCCAATAAAACCTTTTGGCGAAGCTGAAGGCGAGGTCCGGATGCTGGGTGTCGACCGGTAGTGGGAAGAGGTAGTCGGGAATTTCCTCTCCTTGTTCATCTCCTCCTCCGAATTTCTTCGGTTTTCGCGGAAGAGAAACACATCATCACCACTGGGGTATTGTTCCTCCGCCTTCCTCTCCGCGCTTTCAGACGACTGCTCGTCTGGAGTGCTCTCCTTGTTTGGGTCCCGCGTCACCTCCAGATCTAAGGCGCGCTCCTCAATTGGCGGAGGCGTTGGTTCGCGTTCCGGCTCCTCCGCCTCCGACAGCTCATGATCTGCTTGAAGTTCCTGATCACCTTCCCGCGTTGGGGTGTATTCAGGGTCCTGTGAGTTCTCTGACCCCTCCCCTCCACTGGTCTCCGCCGGTCCTGCCTCGTAACTGACACTATCCTCCGGTTCCGGCTCCACTTCTACCTCTCTTCGCCTGCTTGCTTCCACCATGGCTTCCGCCGCCTTTAGCAATCTCTCGGGGGCGCTTGGGTCTCCTTGTCCCACCCGTACCAGTCTCCTCCTTTTCGAGGGTGGAAAGGACGACGACGCCATAGACACTGCTGAACCAAACAATTCTGGTAGCTCCAAAAGCGGAGGTAAACTAATTGTGCGGAGAGAAGCCGTTTCTAAGCTGCCGAGACTGAGTTGGTTGTGAGGACGAATGATGGTTGTGTTCCCGGGGGTTGAGGGTTTCAATTTTGGGCTGTGCGCAGCGTCGCAGCGTGCGAGGGTATCGCAGTATCCAACATGTCTAAAACTGCGCTGCTGCGGCGGAACCGAGGGTTCGTCGTTACCTACATAGTAAACACAATTGCGCCGTTGCGCTTTCCTGTCAGCGCAGTGGTGATACTGCGATCCTCTGACGTCATCATGACCATGTTGCGCTGCGGTGGTTGCGCTGCTACAGCGCTGCAGTGTGGTAACATCGCCGCTGCGGTCCTTTGCCGCGTCCCCAATATTATTGCGATGGTTGCGCCACTGCGATTCGCCCCTTTGTTGCGGCCGCTGCAATTGCCCCTCGGGTAAAGCTGAGTGTCCTCACTCTGCAGAAACCGGCGCAGCAACTCCGGGGAATGCAGATCCCCCTCGTCCACCCAAGAGTCGTCCTCAGCACCGTAACCCTTCCAACGCACCAAGTATTGCGTGGAGTTAGAATTCCGAGAGCGACGTGACTTAAGGATCTCTTCCACCTCATACTCGTCTGAGGTACCTTGAACGGGTTGTAGAGGAGTATGCCGTCGTCGGTTAGGGAACACCGAATCAGGATCACGGAATGGTTTAAGGAGGGAAACATGGAAAACATTGTGGATATGCCAGTCCGTCGGGATATCCAACCTGTAAGCGACGTTGCCCACACGGGACAGAATTGTGAACGGGCGCGTGAACTTTGGGGCTAACTTTTTAGAGAGGGCTCCCGGCAAGGAGAGGTTTGCCATATTAAGGCGAACCTTGTCCCCCACACAGAAGACTATTTCCTTCCGGTGAGCGTCCGCCTGCGACTTTTGGCGATCCTTTGCCAGTTGGAGCGCCTTTGCCGCCTTTTCCAGGTTGCCTTGCAACGTCTTGGCAAAGTCTAAAGCAGCCGGTGTTTCGCAGTCCGCTACCAATAAAGTGTGGGGAAGAGTGGGTTGTCGTCCATTGAGGGAGAAAGGCGTAGCATTTGTTGACGAGTGGACTGCACTGTTGTATGCTACTTCGATTGCCGTTAAATGGTCCACCCAATCCGTTTGGTGCACCGAGACATAAGCCCGCAATGCTTCCTCCAAAGTCCGATTCACCCGTTCAGTTTGACCATCAGTTTGAGGGTGGTAGGCTGTGGACATGGCAAGCTGCGTTCCGCATAACGCAAATAGATTTTGCCAAAAGTGGCTCACGAATTTTCGATCGCGGTCGCTGACGATCCTTTTTGGAAGACCGTGATGGCGGAATATTTCCCGAAAGAATAAGTCCGCAATATCTCGTGCAGTAGCCGTAGTGGTCGTGGGTAGAAAATGTGCCATTTTCGTTAGGTAATCCACGACGACGAAGATTGAGTCGTAGCCCTCCTTCGTCCGGGGAAGGGCCACGATAAAATCCATCGAGATCGCCTCCCAAGGAACAGATGGTATTGGGAGGGGTTGTAACAGACCTTGTTGCCCTGAATCAGATTTGTTTCTATTACACGAGTCACACGTCCGGACATATTCTGCAATGTCTCGAGTCATGTTTGGCCAGTAATACGCTTCAGCGACACGTGCGGTTGTTTTATCTCGTCCAAAATGTCCACTGAGCGGCTCGTCATGACTCATTTGAAGAATTGCGTGACGAAGTGCCGTATTTGTCGGCACATATAGCCGTGTTGTCTTACTCGGTCTATACCGCCACATATCATTGGCAGTTCGAACGAGTACTTTCCGTTTGACAAGTTCCTTTAGTGAACCATCATCGCCGTAGGCGGCCTTTATCCGACTTAACCACTGTTCGTCCACTTGCACCGTACTGGTGACTGCGCTGAGCTTCTGATTTTGCGCTTCGGTCAACGCTGCGCTTTTCTCTTTCACAGAGTCTCCGTTCCTCTGCTGCGGTGCTTGCGGTTGTTGCTCCGCTGCCGGCGCAGCGACGTCAGGTCTTCTTGACAGCGCATCCGCCGGGTTCGTTTTGCCCGGCTTATATTCAATAACAAGTTCCGGACCGAAGGTTTGCAGGAACGTCATCCAGCGCACTTGTTTCTTGGACAACTTCGGCTGGGTTTGGAGATATTGTAAGGCGTGGTGATCCGTGATAACCGTGATCCGTTTTCCCTGAACGTAACACTTCCAAACCTCCAGCGCATTGATAATAGCTATTGTTTCCTTCTCATGGGTAGCCCAGTTCAACTCTGCTGCCTTTAGTTTGCGACTGTCGTAGGCGATGGGTTGAAGGCCTTTTCCTTGATCCTGCATAAGGATCGCTCCAATAGCCATATCGCTAGCGTCAGTAATTACCGTCCAAGGTAAATCCGGATCGGGAACAGCTAACACAGGGGCGGTAACCAACCGCTCCTTTAGCGTGTTAAAGGCTGTTTCTTGCGCCGCTTTCCAATCATAGGGCGCATCATTCTTGAGCAATTCCGTGAGCGGTGCAGCGATTTTTGCGAAACCTTCGACAAAACGTCGATAATAGGAGCATAGTCCGAGAAAGCTTCGTAACTCCGTAATATTCGCCGGCTGCGGCCACTCCTTTACTGCTCTAGTCTTGTTGGGATCCACTGCGATCCCGTCCCGGCTCACCACATGGCCTAGAAAGTCAATTTTCTCCTTAAAGAAGTCACATTTACTTCTTTTTGCGTATAACTTATGCTCCCGAAGGACTTGGAGGACCGTCCGTAAGTGCTTCACATGCTCCTCCTGCGTTCGGCTATACACCAATATGTCATCTAAGAAGACGATCACGAATGCGTCCAGATATTGTCGAAAGATGGAATTCATTAAATGCATAAAGGTCGCCGGTGCGTTAGTCAACCCGAACGGCATTACCCGAAACTGGAAATGACCGTATCGAGTTCTGAACGCCGTCTTTTCCACATCCTCCTCGGCAATTCTGATCTGGTGGTAGCCGCTCCGCAAGTCTATTTTCGAAAAATATTTGGCACCTCGAAGTCGATCCAACAATTCGTCTATCCTCGGTAGGGGGTACGCATTCTTCACCGTTAACTTGTTCAGCGCTCGGTAATCTATACACATACGGAACCCTCCATCTTTCTTGTTCACAAAGAGAACAGGGGCTCCATACGGTGACTTGCTTGGTTCGATTGCTCCGGCTTCGACCAACTCCGCGAGTTGCTTTTTCAATTCGTCCAACTCGGTGTAGCTCATCTTGTACATCCGATTAGCCGGAGGTACCGCTCCAGGAACAAGCTCTATTTTATGATCCACTTCGCGCTTCGGAGGTAATCCTTCGGGGAGCTTCGGGGGAAATACATCTGCGTACTCCTCGAGAAGTTTTGACACGACTTCCGGGGCCTCTTCGGAAGTCTTTCCAATGTCGTCACTTTCTTTGGAGTCGAAGTCGGGGTCCTTCTTTTTCCATTCTTCCGGGATCTCTTCCTTCGCCTCCTCCATTGGCTGGACGACCGCCATATAAATCGTTTCCCCTTTCTTGAGTGCCCTCTTAAGCTATAAGGCCGAAAGCAGGCGTCCCTCTTCCGTTCCCTTGCCAGCCGCTCCCGCTGTTACCTCAAACTCTTCTTCACCTTTCTTCACTCTCATGGCGCCACTTCTCCAATCAATCGTCGGATTCCATTTTTGCAGCCACGGCTTCCCTAATATTACCTCATGGTCCCCAAGAGGTAATACATGAAGTGTGTCGTACCATCGGAATTTCCCCATGCCGACGCGTAATCTCGGGGTACGATGGGTGATGGATAAGGAACTGCCGTCGGCCAATTGTACCGACTGGGGATTATTTAGTACCACAAGAGGAAGTTTCAACCTTTTTACCGTCGCCTCGTTAATGAAGTTCCCCGACGCTCCGGAGTCCACCATGAAGTCAGCTGCACTCACTCCTATTTGACCCCGAAATATCAAAGGGTCTCCTCCTTCTCCGGCTAACCTCATAACGGTAAGTTTTCCTTTTTTGGGGACTTTCCGTTTTGGACACTCTCGAGCCATATGATCTGGAGAACCACATTGGAAGCATAGGCCATTTTGCCTCCTCCGTTGGATTTCCTCGGGGGACAAGTCATTGGTCTTGGTCTTGGCGGTTTTCTTCTTTTTCCGCAGGACGTTGACCGCTTCCTTATCCTCATTAATTGCGCCAAGCTCCATGGGGGTTGGACCTTCGTCTCGTCGGTTTCCTCCGCTACTGCTCGACCCGTAGTGATAAGGTCTCCGGAGGTTAAAGTCGACCGAATCGGTCCGCTCCGCAAACTGGATTATTGCTGAGAGAGGCGGAGTCGTGCTTTCCCGTGCAAGCCATTGTTCCACATCTCTACGAATAGACGACTTAAGCCCCTTCACGAAGCGATCCACGGCTTCATCCTCCGTCATCGTAGGTATTTGAACTTTACACTCCAAGAACCGCTGCGTAAACTCCATCACTGAAGTTCGTTGCTTCAATACTGCGATCTTATCTCTCGCCGCCTTCATCGTGTTGACGGGCTGCCAAGTGTCGCGGAGGAGTTGAACGAAGAGCGCCCAGACGGTCGGTGACTCATCATCCTCTACCAATGTTCTCCACCAAGCCCTAGCTGCCCCTTTAAGAAGACCACCAGCATAGTGAATCTTCTAACGATCCCATAGGCTAGGAAAATTCTCGAGATAGTTCGCCACGGAGAATAGCCATGAGTCAAGGTTCTTGTGTCTTGCAGGGTCAAACTCATCGGGAAGTCTTAATTTCGGTCTCTAGGAGTCTCTCTCTACGCCTCCATAAGGTCGTTCCCTTAGACGCGATTCCAAGGCTGTGACGGTGTTACTCAGCTGCGCGTTCTGTAATCTCACACTTTCCAACTCCCTAAGAACTTGCGCCAACATTTCTGTAGTGGATACGCCGTGTCCATCCATGCTTTCGAGTCACGGGTAACGACTTTGATACCACTGTAAAAGAGGCACCAATACACCACAACCCGTCACAGTGCACAGCAGAAAACACCAAGGATCTTCCCGTAGCAACAGCAGGAGCACACAGAACTCACAGACAAGGTTGCGCTTTATTTGTTGAAAGAGAGTACAAGGTTGCGCTGGTTGTGTAATTCTACTTGAGGTGTCATTCACTAGGTCTTACTCGACTATTTAAACTAACTAACTGCTAGTCAACTTAGTACTATAGAGCTGTACACGTGGACCTTCAAGATCAACCGAGATCTATCCAAAACTTCCTTCTAGAACTATACAGCTCAATCTACATTCTGCAGCGTTGCTATGCTGCGCTGCTACGCTGCTGCGCTACTAAGTTGTTTCGCCGCTAAGTTGTTATGCTACTATGCTGCGCTGGTCTGTAATCGCAGCTGCGCTGCAATGGAATCGAAAATGCGCTGCTCTGAAATCGCAACTATAGCAGCCTAGCCCTAGCCACTAAGTACCCATTCTGTAACCCTGTTACATTTTCTTTCTTTTAACCTTTCTAACACTTTTCTTAAATGAATTACATGTTGTTCTCTAGATTCACTGTAAATTAGAATATCATCAATAAACACCTGAACAAACTCATCTATGTAATCTGAAAAGGTTTGGTTCATTAATCTTTGGTAAGTAGGCGGTGCATTCGTTAAGCCGAATGGCATCACTATCCATTCGAAATGACCCACCCTAGTCCTGAAAGCAGTTTTATCAACATCTTCAATTCTAATCGGCACCTGATTAAAGCCACTACGCAGGTCAATCAACGAAAATACTTTAGCACCTTTTAAACGATCTATCAAATCAGAAATTAAAGGTAACGGATACTTATCCTTCACCGTAATCTTATTCAGACTACGATAATCGACACACATTCTCAACGTTCCGTCTTTCTTTTTGACGAAGAGAACGGGTGCTCCGTACGGTGATTTGCTGGGCTGAATATGTCTTTTCTCTAAGAGTTCTTTGATCTGTTTCTTTAACTCCTCCTGCTCAAAGAAACTGTGTTTATAAATTCCTGTGACAGGAGGATTACATCCAAGTTCAAGGTTAATAACATGTTCTACATCTCGGGAAGGTGGCCTTCCCGAGGGTAAATCACTTGGGAAAACATCTTGAAATTCAAAAATCAAATCCTTAACAGCAACATCAGATGTATTAATGTCAGTTACAAAATCAGATTTTAGTTTTTCGAAAGTTTTAGTGGTGTCTGATTTAGTGATGACATCAATGTTAGTGTTTTCTCCCCCTCTTTCATCAGTAACTGCCTCAGTTACTAATAACAAGAAAGGATGATTTGTTTTATCTTTTAAGTGTTTTTTAAATTGTTTAGCAGATATCAAACCTTCCACTCCCAATCTGGTTATGTTATTTATATGATTCCTATGCAATTTCTTAGGAGATAATGCTTGCAAAACCTTCTAACTGTTTTCAGACCTCACTTTCAAGGTGTTAATTTCCCCATTAATTTGAGAATTTTGTTCAGTTAACCAAGGCTTTCCCAAAATTAGTTGTTCACTTCCCAAACTCATTATTTCACACACAACTATCATTTTATGACCTTGGATATCAACTTCTATCGTGTTAGTTTGTAAGTCTAATGTGGACTTATTACCATTTGCCACTTGAACATGTAAAGGCTTTTCCCTTATGACAGTAGGAATTTTATTTTCCTCTACAAACCTATGTGAAATAAAATTATGTGTGGCACATGAATCAACCATTACTTTCAACGGTTTTCCTTCCACTAATGACTCGAATCTAATCAACCTGTGTCTGGTGTCATTATTAGTTAACTGTCCTAACATAGGTATGTTGTTGAGAATTTCATCAGAAGGATTCTTTAAACTATGCAGTGTAGTGAGAATCATAATAAATTTAGCTATCCTAACTTTTCCATTCATTAATTTGCCCTCCAAAGTTAACTCTTTAACTTCTGGATCCGGTTGACTCAACTGAGGACTTTCAGTTAGTCCTTTCCGTTTCCCACCTCCTGAGCTTCCTGCTCAGCTAGATATAATGCAATATCCTCTTGGAGACCTTCATTTACATCGACTGTTTTGAGAGAACCTTTATCTGTACAGTCTTTAGCGTAATGATCTGGACCTCCACATTTGAAACAGTGACTTTCTTTTTGGGTTTTGTGCACTCTCTACTAAAATGTCCCTCCTCTCCACAGTTATAACAGTTAATCTTTTTCAATTGTGCACACTCAAATGCTCTATGACCCCTTTTCTGACAAATAGTGCATGTGGGGATGGTAAGGTTAGGCTTCTGAGCATTAATGTTCGGTTTAGGACTTTTAATGTACCCCCCTCTATTGTTAAATTTATTTCCTGCATTAACACTATGTCCACCCCTTTGATTTCCCCTGAAGATATTTTGCCTATTCACCAGACCAGCATTCAAACCCTCTTCAACAAATTCCTCCTCATCCCACTGTGATACTTCATTTAAATTACCCCTGAGTGATCGAGTTTCCCGATTATACCCCAACTGATCCTCTAATTCCAATGACTTATCTTGTAATTCCTTCAAATTATTAAAATTTTGATGTTTTAGCTCTGATTTCAGTATAGGATTCAAATAGTTCAAGAAATGCAATTTAGCCATTTCATCAGTCAAACCTATGACATGAATGCTAGATGAGTCAAATTCCACAATATAATCCTTCACAGATCCAGTCTGCTTACAATTCAGCCACTTTTCTTCCATTCTGGATTTAAAAGTACAGACAAGAAACGCGATTTGATCGCGCTTTTAAAAGTTTCCCAATCAGCATTACCAAGAATAAAACTAGACCTCCTTTAAGTGTAATACAAAATTTGAGCATCATCTTTCAGACAGTTAACTGCAAAAGAAGTGTAATCATCACGATCACAGTTTCTAGATTCCAAATAATACTCTATATGAAAAATCGAAGCATCTAACACATCAATCTTCTTACCATCAAATGATGGTGCTTCACTGAAAGACAATTTCAGATCCCTTATCTTCTTAGGTCTATCGTGATTATCTTCCCTAAAATTGGCATTTCTCTTACTACTCCCACCCTTTTGGTCATTAACGTCATTTCTGGTGTGAATTAAAATAATTAGCTCATCCAATTTTTGATTTGAAACATTTCCATTTTCCTTAACATCCTTCAATTCGCTTTTCAACTCAGAAATTGTTTCATCTACAGCTGCAACATGATTATTAAATCTTTTGACCAATTTCACACTACGTTTCTTCAAAACATTCAATGCATTCTCCATTTCACGTTTAAATGCAGTATTTGCCATTATCACAAAGAAATTGAATCGAGTAAAAGAAAGATAGAATATAATTTTCCAAAGAAATTTGCTGCAGGTTTGAAGTCCTCTGATTGCTCCAATCCAAGACTTCTTCTCTTTAACAAATCCTTTGAAAAAAATCAAAATCTGAGAAATTAATAAGACATTGAAAGTAAGTTAGTGCAAATTCAATTCTTCATTTCCCAAACATTCATGCAAAAAGGTAAGAATTTCCCCACAAATTTCGCAACAGAAAAAATGAAAGCTCTTAAAGGTAAGGTTCAACCATAAATTTTGCAACAGAAAAAGTGAACGTTCTCAAAGGTAACAATTTAGGGTTTTAAAAGTTTTAAGTCATTTCTGGACTCCTTTGCTCTTGAAGAAGTAAAGTGCTCCACTTTTCTTCTCCACCATTAGCAAATTTCCCATTTCCCACTACATCAGGATCTTTTTGTTCTCCAATCCTCACATCCTCACCCTTCATGGCTTCAAGCCCTCCCTCTACACATGAATCATTGCTAGGAGAAGGCAAGTTTGTTTGGCCTCTAGGTAATTGGAGTGAGTTTCAGCGGTGGCTACAGTGCCACCCCGCCTTAGTCCTTATGACCTGAGCACGCCCCACATCTAACCAGCGGCCGCTGGCAGTGTGATCACTCAGTTTCCCTCCAATCCCCTACCACTTCACATTGTGGTTCTACCGACACAGGTTAGAGCACCCTCACCGGTCACGTCAGTCGATATTCGAGTGAGCAAACTTCTCCTTGGTTTCTAACCAAAGCTCTGATACCATATGTAATAGGATTTCTAACCTCTCACAAAATCCCATTACTACATCACATTTCAACCACACATTCCACACATTGGAAAATTACACATTCTCATTGGAAAGCACTCACATAAAGAAATAAACTTTAAATTAGAAGAAGCTTTTGTTCACATAACATTAGCTTGGTCTCTTGCCCTCGTGGCTGAACCCTTCTTTTAAAGTGTTTTCCTCTACTCTCCACTCTTAATAATTCTATCTCTTAACTACTAAAACACTACTTAGTTTGTAAGAGATTTCAATGCCAAAATTCTAATTCTCCAATTTGGGTTTAATCGCTCAAGACCAAGATCAGTCGGAATTTCCACAAACTTTTCCCAAAGGAAAAGATGTCTACTCTCTCTTACACTTCACTACTTATCCATCATCGCCCTGGACTCGCCAGGCCAAAGTCAACGCTCCGTTGAACAGGCTTTTACCTGGGCCAATCATTGATCAGCAAGGACTCGGACTGACCAATAGAAAAGCGTGCGAAATCTCCCACTAACTACGTAGCATTTACTAACCAATCAAACACTACATTTTACTACGTAGCATTTACGTGCAAAAGTGCACGCAAATCGAAACGCGACTTCGCACGATCGTGCGTCGCGAATTTAACTTGCGAAACTACCTACAAAACTTACAAATTTGAATTATGACGTTTCGTACTAAAAATCGTACGAAACGAACCATAATAGGTACAAAACCACTATTAGTATTTTATATAGACGTACGCCTTAAATTCCGCAACTACTTTGACCCTTAACCCGTTTCAATGTTACCCACCTATTATTTTGACCCCTAGCTGTCACCTACATACACCCATCGCTATATCTTTTGAAATAGGACTCTAAATCGCGCGATTCTTTTGCGGACGTCCACCAAATTTAGTACTCTATATTCATAACACCTAAATACCCCTTTACAAACAAGTTCGATCTGCTGTTACTTTTACATCATCCCCTCTTTATTTTTAACTAACCTCAGTAAAGACTCTTTCATTCTCAAGATGGGACTTCTATATTTTTATCCCTCCAATACCTTTGCATAAACTCAGAATTTTAATCTTTTAAAGTTAACTCATCTTCTGGCCTTCCTAGATAATGCACTTGCCAGAATATAGTATTGCCGACCTTAAACCGTTGACCAACTTAATATATTACCCATCTGTGAACCTCAGGTTCTATAATTATTGAGGGATCGAATTCCAATTCTCCTTCAGTTGGTCCAAGATTTGTTGGTTTTAACTAGCTGATGTGTATCACTGGATAAATTTTTGTTGAAGGCGAAAAGTCCAATTTGGCACCAATTGACGATATCATCTCAATTAGAGTAAATGGTCCGATGTACTTAGGAGCAAATTTCCCAGTAGGATCCCCTTGGCCCTTGATCTTGCACTTGTAATGAGTTGGTGAAAGCCAAACCTTGTCACTTGGGTTTACCATCCAATCACCCTGTTTGCGGTTAGCATTTGTTCTTGCCTTCTTTGTGCCTTAACTTAGAGAGGTACATTTATGTACGGTCTGACATCGACTGTGCACCACACTATTCAGATCTTATTGTATTTTCGTTCTTTACCCTATTTCGTACGGTACCTTAATTAACGTCAAAGAAAAATTAAAATCGTATAATCCTATTTGAGGAAAAAAATCAAAATTTTAAGAACCCAAATTAGTGACTTTGACACTAATAACGATTCGCTGTGTAGCATTGCCATGGGTCGCGGTACGGACCGCCGTACCGCTGGCACAATGTAGCGTTGCTGTTTACCTTCGAACTACAACCGTAATTCATTCGTTCATAACAGTTGATAGTTGATTATATAACTGCGTTTATTTTACATGTAAGAGGGGGGGGTTTGAAAAAAAATTAGAGGAAAAATATATTGTATATATCACAAAAATATCGCGATATTTTGCTTCTCGATATATCGAAACGATTATCGAATCTCGCGTACCAAAAATTCGATATATACCGAATATCGGCAACAGGCCCTTGATACCCAACATTACTGACAATGTCCCTACATTTTGCACCTTTAAGGGTTATTTAAGGGATTTTTCGGGCTTTATAGTACATTTCTTTACATTCCATATGTTTGAGTATAACTGCCCCACACTTTTCATACATGTAAGTACATCGTCCGTAGTTTTTGTACCTGTTAGGGTTATATATTTTAGGTTTTCTAGGGTACATTTCCGTACATTCCCGTATATTTCAATACAGTTGCGCTACACTTTTCGTGCTGTTACGTACAGTGGTCGTACATTTTCGTATATATTAGGGTAATTAAAGGGGGGATTGTAGGGTTTCTAAGGTACATTGTTGTGCATTCCTTTATATTTGAGTACGACTGCCAAAAAAATGTTGTACCATTAGGCTTGGTATGATACAATTTCCGTATATTACTGTACAATTCTATTTACTTTCCGTACATTTTTAGATTTTTTAAGGATTTTCTATGATTACGCACTCCGTACATTTTCGAATATGTTCGTACAGCGAAAACTAAACGGATTTTAAGAAAAGTATGAAAGTCGCGAATACAACGTTAAAATCGGAAAAAAAATCAAAATCCGCACGAATTGGACAATAAGGGCTCAAACCATTACACTCGCTAAAAACTCTATACAAGCATAAACACACAAACACGAACCTTGCCCGTGTAACGGGCTCATTTTGTCTTGTCTCAAATATAAAACTGTTGGTGCAATTCGCATGTAAATTTACTAGGGTATTTTCGCATGTAACCGAAACTTAGTCTTGTTACTTTGTTTTTTAGCGAAGATTCTCCGTACAGATTTCAAAGCATTCGGATGTAAATGGCTAAACGCAAATAACTTGTCACTTTAAAAAGTGACTTACGTAGACGTGTACAAAGAATTGTGACAGGTGAAGTGGTACATAAAATGAGGCGAAACTTCCATTCGCCTTCAATGTGAGGCGTTTCTCCGCACGATGTACAGCTTTTGTGACTTCATAATGTCCGTACGCCACATTGTCAACGTGTCGAAACCCTAAAATACCTTTCGCTGTCGCACAGAATTTGCGGTTTCGTTTTTCGTCTTCCCACCTACCGACAGGTGGCCAATACTTTTCATACGCTGTATGTGTGAAGACACGTGTTTTTTAGAGAGACGGCCCCTGTACGGAAAACTGCGCACGCAAAACATTGCGCACAGGCTGTAAACGTGCAGGGTGTTTTTTATTTGGTACACCGCGCACAAAAATTGTAAAAGCCTTCAGACACGTGCGACACTGTCTGCCTATTCGCTCACCTTATTGGACTTTATTTCAAATCAACTCGCGAGGTGATTTGATGTAAAGTTTGAACAAATGTTGAAAAGACGCGAAAGTGGGTCGAAATGCGCTAAACGACAAATTGTATCTCGCTAGACGACAAACTACTGTACGTATAAAGTTACAGGGTAACGCAACTTGTACGGTGGTAATTTCTAATTTTTGGTACGGCTGTGGATTTTCTCGTTTTTTTCTGATTTTCTCGTTTTTTTCTAAGTTATGGAGGAAAACGACAAAAAATAACTGTAACTTTAGCACATGCGAAAATACCCTAACTGCCGTAAAGTGGGGGGAGATTACTTAATATTAAGCATAAAATAGCGTAAAGTAAGCAGAAATACTGTTATATTTTATCCCATTTTCAAATCCCACAAGTACTGTACGTTTCTCGGCGAATGCTGTCAGGGTATAATTCAGTAATGTAATAAAACTTGCACTTACTCAACACACAAACTGACGTTAAATGCCAAAATTAATGTCATTGTTTTTTGCAGTGCTTTGTATCGGTTGCCGATAACCAATATGTAACCTTTTTTGAAGCAATGATTTGGTCCGATTTATCGATAACAAAATTTATAAAAAAATATGTGTTGTGTATTGGCAAGGATTTGCCGATAACCGATATGGGCCTTTTTTCAGGTTGTCGATAATCGATATATTGGCACGATAAATCGACATTGGTGTTATTGCCGATAAATGTACGGACCGTACAGCTAAATGTAGGTCCCGTACACTCAACTGTACGGGTTATTCCTCGGACGCGGGTTATTCCCCGACTGTGTGACAGTTTTGTTTGACTGCTCTGTTCGTCTCATAGATGTCTCATGCGCATAAAATGCATGCATGAAACGCCCAAAACATAACGAATATACGCATAAAACAAAATGTAATACTTTATAAAATGCGTTGACCGACTTTTACTTTAAAATAAATTAAAAATTTTAAAAGCATCTAAAAAAAATTATAGACAACGCAATCAAACTTATTTTTGTTTTACGTTAACACACATAATTTTTAATTAGCGTTAGCTTCTCTAACTTTGACTGCTTCTAAAAGTGGAATGTACAAATTGTGTCATTTTGTACTAAAACTGTTAATTATTTTGTAACAGACGTACAAAATAAGTGTTAAGTAACGGCGTCGACAGGGGACATTGAGTGCGTCGCCACGGAAAAGCGTACTCAAGTTATATTCCAAGTCATAAAGACGAAGGAAAATCACAAAAACCTATTCGCACAAGTTCAGGTGTCGAACATGCCAACACGGACTACAGGTTTTGTTTAATTAGAGTTAATTGCTCCAATTTCGACTTTTTTATATATTTAAATAGTGTAGTGTAAAAAATGCAGTCTGTACGAAAACTGCTCATTATTTTGTACAGACGTACAGAATAAGCGTCAGATAAAGGCGTCGACGTAGAAAATTGAGTGCGTCGCCACGAAAAAGAGCACTCGGATTTTAATCACAGTCATAAAGATGAGGGAGAATCGCGAGAACGTGTTCTCACATGTTCAAGCGTCGAAACATGTGAACATATACTATCGCGGCTACATCTAAATTAGTGTTAGGTGTGTATAAATTAGCGTTATTTTTTTACTTTTTGTTGGCATTAGGCCTTTAACCCAAAATAGAGTTTAACTTTAATAGCGATTCACGGTGTACGTTCTACCCTTTATTTGAATATTTTCGTACTTTATTATCGTACATTTAGTCCATACGAAAAGTATACGCATTTTACGGCAAGTTCAAAATCTTTAAACAATAACAAACTTTTATAAAAATGTCAATATCAGTACAAATGAGATATCTATGGTTCGTCTGTTCGTCTGATTTTCGAAAAAGTTTGATTTTACAAATTTACAATGTAGTTTATTTTGTTCGTTTCGGTACTGTAGTTTTATAACTATAAACTATTGTTTTAAATTTGTCAACGTTTATGTGCTGCACTGTCCGTAATAAACTACAGTTAAACATTATACGGAACAAATTCTTCTATGTGGCATACCACGCTATTTAAAGTCAATAATATAATACACTATACTACAAAATAATACCGTATGCGTACTATATATTTTTGAATTTATCGCCGATAAAGATTTTGTTGGTCTTGGACCAATATATCGAGACCTCTGAGTGTTCGATAACTGATAGCTATCGGTATAGGTGTTATCGCGTTACAACTTTTGCCAATACACAACACAACAAAAAACAAAAACAAAAAAAACCGATATTGCGGTATTTTACCATTAAATATCGAGCCCGATCATTATCGTCGTTAACTATACGGTTCAGACCGTGTACATGTACTATTTTGTACGAAAACTCGAAACAGATTATCATACGTGGCATGGCACACCAAATAGTGTATGGAATATAATACGATATAGTATAAAATACTATGATATAATATACTATATTTATTAATGCTTAGGGTGAACTTCCATTAGAGGAAAAATGGGGTTGTTTACTGAAAGCCGTACAATTTCGTACAATTTCGTACCATTTTTTTTTTGTCGGACGAAACATGACGAAACATGTTTACTGGATGGCTCTAATATCACAGGCAAAAGTATCGACAGTTAGATGTTTCACCTTTTTTGATTCGCGAAGCTATCGCGCAAGTCGTCCACTGTGAAGAGTCTCTCCTTGCCGAGGAGAGTTTTTTCACACTGGTCCTGTACCATTTGTACACGTGAAAAGTAATAAAAAATCCACCACGCACAAGTTATGAGAAACGAACACGTCGTACACGCCATGTGCCTTCCGCCACGGTGTATGCAGGTCGACCGAAATATCCTCGCACGCTCCTTCTGATATCCGCTGGCCATCAAAGTTCACGACGCCTTTTTGCCATTCTGTTTTGAAATTTTGATTTCCAATTTCAAAATTAAAATTTGGTCGCAAAATTTTCGTACGAATCATTAACTACCTCTGCTCGTACAAATATCACGTACAGATTTTGAGTTTGAAGAATATTATTAGATTTTAAGAATTTGAAAACTAACTTACGTGGCGCCAATCATAATTGAGAAACGATGTTTACTGGCACGACATAATGGAACTCCGTGCCAATAAACACTAGAAATAGACGCTCCGCATGTTTAATGAGACCGCATAATGGAGAAAAGGCCTTATCGGCGACAGATAAATTGTTGGTTCTAGTGTGATATAATAGGAGTCCGAGACCCTTTGCCGTTCGATAATTGATAGCCATCTGTATCGGTTTCATCGCGATATTTTTTGACCCGATATTATTTCGACAAAAAAACACAAAATATCGTTATGAACAATGAATTAGCGTTTACGCTAATATTTTTTAAAACACGATGAGTCGTGTTTTTTCACTCGAAAGTGATTTAATATATCGCTAAGTGGCTAAATGCTGACGTGCTGACATCGTATCGAGCTTATGCACTAAATATATCGCCGCTCACCGATCTCAATTTTTCTCAGTATGCTTTTTGCATGCCAAATCAGAGGTCGCAAAAGTAAAAAAATTAGATACCCGAAACCGATATATATATTTTTTCAAAATCAAACACCCGATACCTAACCAGATTATGTTACGCTCCTAAATTGTTAACAGTTACCCGATACGCTTTTACGAGAATGAAAGTTAACCAAAAATTGATTTATCGCGACTACCCGTACCTGCCCTTACCTGAATAAATACAAAATTAATTGAACATCTCCCTCATACTTCCACGATACGAAGAGTAGAAAGTACAATAATGCTGGATAGTATGGACAGTACAAAATCTTCAATTTTGTTCATTTTTTGCTTACCTGACCGTACCCGATTTATATATATATTTTGTGAATCACCCGCCTGAATCCGACCGGCCCCCAAAATTTGGCACGCGGGCGGTCGGGTAACGGTCGGGTACGGATTCGGGTACCCGATTGCGACCTCTGCGCCAAATATTCCTCGTATACATCACTGGTACACCGTGAATCGCTATTAGCGTTAATACTCTTTTCCCCCACTTAAAACATTTTTTCTCTGTACACATTTGACCTATTTTCAATTTGAGACCGTCAATTGGAAGCCGACGATCTTAACGTTCAATCGCAACCGTCAGATAAATAATCCGATAAGTGTGCATGGATAAAGAATGTTTTAAGAGACGAAAAAAACATTAACCCTAATTGCGATTCACGGTGTTCTGTACATACTAAAAGAGTAAAAGGAAACGAAACAGTAATAGTTTGAAAAGTGCGTCTGCTTGAATAACCTTTTGTTTCGCTTTGCGCCCCTGGCCTCGACCATGCGAATCGAAACGAGAACGCCCATGGGCGTTTTAGGGTTCCAGCGTCCATCCTTTTTGCAGTAGATTCTCGGATTTTGGTAGAACTATCCCAGAGTCATGGCTGGACTTGATGGAAATGGATCATGTACGGCAGAATATGTCGATTCTGTCGGTTTGTCAGAAGAAAAGAAAGTAAAAAATCTTTTGGAGATTAAAAAACATTTTCGAGACTTTATGCAATTGTGAGTTGCCTTTTTCTATTTACAGTAGTCTTTAAGGTATTTGCAAGAAAGTAAATATTTTCAATCTGATTGTGGTCTGTGTCATTTTTTTGAGAATTGAATGTGTTGGGAAATCTGCGTAGATGTGTTAGTTCAATTGCCTACTCTAGTTAATGACTTGTAGTAACGAGGTTAAGCAAAGGGACAGCTTTTGAAACACAGGTCCCTCTCGCCTTCTCTCTCTCTCCCTCTCCCTCTCCCTGTACCTCTCCCTCACCCTGTCCCTCTCCTCTCCCTCTCCCTCTCCCTCTCCCTCTCCCTCTCCCTCTCCCTCTTCCTCTCCCCTTCCCTCTTCCTCTCCCTTTCCCTCTCCCTCTTACTCTCCCACTCCCTCCCCGTCCCTCCTCTTCCCCCCCCCCCTCCCCTCCCCCCCCTCCCCCTCCCCCTTTCCCATCCACCGTCCCTTTCCCCCTTCCCCCTCCTCCTCCCCCTCCCCCTTCTCCTCCCCCTCCCCCTCCCCCTCCCAGTCCCTCTTCCCCTCTTCCCCTCCCCCTCCTCCTCCCCCTGCCCCTTCCCCTCCCCTTCCCCCTTCCCCTCCCCCTCCCCCTTCCCCTCCCCCTTCCCCTCCCCCTCCCCCTCCCCCTTCCCCTCCCCCTTCCCCTCCCCCTCCCCCTCCCCCTCCCCCTCCTCCTCCCCCTCCCCCTCCTAGGTCTTTCTCCCTTGTCTCCCTCTTTTCTCAAATTCCTTTCCTTCCCTTTCCTTCTCCGGCACTCACGCTAACAGTGGTGTTCCTCTCTCCAACTAAGCTATGTGTTTATCGTTTAAATATGTCACTTAACCTTATCTTCGACTCTTATTTACACAAATTTCTTTACTTTTGTAAACCACAACTTCCAAAACTTTTCTAACATTTCAGCTTTTTAAGTGTTTTACTTTTTCCTTTTTTGCTGCATGTCAATTTTTTACTTTTAAAGTAGAGACTTTTTTAGGTCTTTTTTTCTTGTTTTTGTTCGCAGGACAGTTGTCCTTGACGACCTTCATTGTAAAGGAGGATCTCTACTTGCAAATTTCACTAAAGAACTTGGTGAGTCGAGAAATAGAGCAGTTTCACAAGTCCGTAATAATTATAAGTTTACTGAACTGAGTATCTCTACTGCCTATCTCAATTAGAGTTAATTGCTCTAATGCGAGCGAGATTTTTTTGACGGGTGTCATGAATTAGTGTTGATAACACTATGTAGTTAAGTGGCCCATAAGGAGGCCACGCGGTAAAACATAATTTAGTGTAGTTGTGAAGTTTTAACGTTTATACTGTTACCTCTCAGATAAGTCAAAAGGTTTTCCTGCATTTTTTTTCTCGAGTAAGCTTGTATACAATTCAGATTCTTGCCATTATATAATCATTTAGTTTAAGATGCCTGTTTGGATCCTGTCCACATTTGTTTTTTAAACTGTCAATGTAGTAGTATATGTCACAGAGACGGGTTTGATCTGTAATTGTATCATCCTCTCCCCCCTTTTTTTACCCTTTTACCATCAATATCAATCAATGCAGTATGCCGCAAATTTTTTTTTGTTATCTCTCACTCTTTCACTGAATTCTCAGTTGATGAATGACTAAAATACATCTGAAGTATTTTCTGCCCACGGCTTGACAGGTACTCATGATTTTTTTTCGGTTCCAGTTCCAGTTTCAGTCCAGAGCCAGTTTCAGTTGCAGTTCATGTTTCCGTTTCCGTTTCAGTTCCAGTTTTCAGTTTCAGTTCCAGTTTCAGTTTCGGTTTCAGTTCAGAGCCAGTTTCAGTGGTAGTTCCAGTTCCAGTTCCACTTTTCCAGTTTCAGTGTCAGTTTCAGATCCGACTTGCAATATGGACAATACTGATGTTAAAATCTGTTGTTTGGCTGCAGAAACATTTCGAAAAGATCCTTTTGATAAAGTGTCACCTCTGGTAGCGAACGTTTTTTCCAAACAACGCTCTGAGAACCTCCAGAGATATGTGAAATCTGGATGTAGACACTCGTATGCTGCGACAGTCACCTGCCATAAGAGTGAGAGGCTCCAATTCTTCCTTGGGGTCAAGTGGGTAATAGTGTGGATTGAGGAGGAATTCACTTCCAGTGCTGAAATTTATTGTTCGAAATTGACACGATTTCAAACTTTTTGATTTTGTTAGTATCATTATCATTGTTAAGATTTTTATTTTTGGTGCAAGTTGCTTTAAAGATGGCCGAGAACAATCGCGGTTTACGTGTCAACCGGTTGTGATTCTTCAAAACTAGTATAAAGAACAGGCATGCACGGATTTGATTTTTATGGAAACTATCCCTCTCTCCCCCTCTCTCTCTTCTCTCCTGTCCTCTATACTCTCTCTCCTCCCCTCTCCTCCCCCCTCCCCTTCCCTCCCCTCCCCTCTCCTCCCCTCCCCTGCCCTCCTCTCCCTCCCCCTCCCCTTTCCCTGTTTCTTTCTCTACTTTTTCGTTCCTTCCAGAACTTATTCCAACATGTGCACCCCTGAGGGGGACGGGGAGGAAAGAGAAGGGTATTAAACATAGCAAAAGGATTGAAATTTCCTAGGGAAGGATCTGATGGAAAAGCGCATTGGAAGAAGATATTGGAAGGAGAGGGAGGTAAAGGTTGTTTAGGACAAAGGAGAATTCCGACACACCCCTCGACATATCCCCGCCCCCCTTGGCCCCCTCCCTCCCTTCCCCCCCCCTGAGCACGAAACTGAGTCAAGACGCCACCGATTAGACGACCGACGCACGGACGAGGCCACTCGGGGGCCCCGGTGACCCTTCTCTCTCTCTCTCTCTCTCTCTCTCTCTCTCTCTCTCTCTCTCTCTCTCTCTCTCTCTCTCTCTCTCTCTCTCTCTCTCTCTCTCCCTCTCTCGATCTCTCTCCCCATCCCCCCCCTCCTACCTGTGCAGGCCCTGAATTTCGGGGTCGTATCCTCCGTTCTTCCGGCAGCCGGTTAATGTTTCTAAGGGGATCTTGGAGGGCTTTGCAGTCAGTGAACTCCTCAAAGCTCTTCATCGCCTTTTGGAAGAAGGTACTTTTCGTCTTTTTCTCCGATATTGCAATACTTCATCAACTTTTTATTTGTTTCTATGTATTTGTCGGAAAGGAGTTTGTTTAATGCTGAATTTTGTCCTGAAACTCTCTCTCTCTCCACCTTTATGATGTCCTGGTGGAGAGAAAACTTTGCGGAAAATGTGATATTTTTTACCGTCAATCAATTTGGTGAGTTAGTGGTTCTTTTTTTCAATTCATTTCTTCCTGTTGTTCATTAACCACTTTTCAATGTTTTCCATTACTACCATGTCCCGAAAAACATAAGTATAAAGAAAAACGATGAAATCCTGGCTTTCCATCTATACTTGTGTTAGTCTCTCTTTGTATGGGATGTACTGCAACGTATATCGTTAATAGCCCTAAAAAAATTTCGCCACTCTGTACACACTTGTCTGATTTTCATTTGGAGACTGCCAATGGAAAGATAAGAACCTTACCTCGCATCCCAACCGTTGGATTATTGATAATCTGACAAGTGTGCACAGAGAAATGAGTTTAAAGACCGAAACGATACATTTAACGCTAATTGCAGTACACTGTAGTTTTTCATAATTCCAGACAGAGAGTTCCTTATGCACAGTCAAGTCATCGGAAGTTGTGAGAGTTATCGGGGACAACTTTAAAGCTGTTAATTATGCTTCTAATAAAAAAAATGTTCGAATACCTTATCACTTATTATGCCTTGTTTTTGCCTTATTATGCTTTTTTTGTTTTAACAATCATGGGTATTTTCTGTAGGGATCAGTATACTACTCAATTTATGTCAAACAAACAAACAAATTATGAAACCAAACAAACTAGCAGAAAATCAAAGAAGTAAACTGAAATGTTTGAGTGGTCAGCACAGGAGTCTGCGGATAAGCTACATCAAATTTTTCTTTCAGTTGAAGAGTCTTTCTCCTTCCTCTCCAAAACATCACATCCTGTCGAAACGATTCTTTCTGTCGATAATGCGATAGAAAATTTTCAAAAGCTTTCTGTAAGTGATGATGGACAAGCGTATGGTTCACTGGATCCTTCGGAAAAAGGAGACGAACTGGCTGGAGATCCATTAGTCATAAGTCAGCCCGAGGGAATTTTGCCCGAAAATAAGGTGAGAAACCGGCTCATTCAGTTTTAACTACTACTCTTTCACATCACACTGTTGTATCGTTATAGGCGTTAGTGTTGTTTTCGCCACTTAAATCAACTTTTTTCCTTGCACACTTGTCGGATTATTATTCTGACGGTTGCGATGGGAAAGTAAAATCCTTACCTTCTCATTGGCGGTCTGAAAATCAGACGTGTGCAAGAAGAAAAGTTGATTTAAGTGACGAGAAAAAACATCAAGGCTATTAAGGATACACGGTGTAGCTAATAAACCACCTGTCGTTGTTCGCCCACCAGCCCCAATTTACTTATTAATGTTCAATTCACTTATTAATGTTGGATCACTTATAAATGTTCGATTTACTTTTTAATGTCCGATGTATTTATTAATGTTCGATCAACTCATTCATGGTTGATTTACTTATTGGTGTTCGATTTACTTATTAATGTTCGATTTGCTTATTAATGTTTGATTTACTTGTTAATATTTAATGTACTTGTTAGTGTTCGGTTTTCTCATTAATGTCCAATTTACTTATTAATGTTTGATTTCCTAATTGATATTCGATTTTCTCATTAATTTTCGATTTACATTGATGTCCACTTTACTTATTGGTATTCGATTTCCTTATTAGTTTTTAATTTACTTATTGGTGTTCAATTTTCTCATTAATGTTCGATTTACTTATTAACATTTGATTTACTTATTGGTGTTCAGTTTTTTCATTAATGTTCAATTTACTTATTGATGTCCGATTTAGTTATTAATTTTGATGTACTTGTTGGTATTTGATTTTCTCATAATGTCGGATTTACTTATTTATCTTTGATTTCCTTATTGGTGTTCGATTTTCTCTTTAATTTTTTATTTACTTATTGATGTCCATTTTACTTATTGGTTTTTGATGCACTTATTGATATTCGATTTACTTCTGAATGTTTGATATGCTATTGGTGTCCAATTTTCTTATTGGTGTTTGATTTTTTTTATTAATGTTCGATTTACCGATTAATGTTTGATTTACTTATTGTTGTTCAATTTTCTTATTAATGTTCGATTTACTTCTTAAAGTTTGATTTACTCTTCTGTCCAATTTACTTATTGGTGTTTAATTTACTTATTAATGTTCTATTTCGTTATTAGTGTTGAATTTCATAATTGGTGTTCGATTTTCTCATTAATGGTCGATTTGCTGCCGGATGATTCAGTGTCAGCTGGAGTTCGACATGGAGAAGGATTGTTTGCGAGAGTTAAATTGTACGGATTACCTTACTATGATGGCCTGTATACTGGGCATGGTTGAGGATGACGTGATCTTCCAGGTATTATTTTTTCTTTTTTTTGTTTAAGGGCTGGCTTGTGTCAGTGGTGTAGGTTTTCTAACCCGTAGTCTGTCTCGCTATTGGGATATTTGGGGACAGGAAAAGTCAGATACAGACCTTTCTGATAGACACTCGTGTTTTTTAATAAAGCTTATTATAATTATTGCTTATTATTATTATTATTGTTTTTTTTTTATTTTTATTATTGTTGTTGTATGCTTTGAGAGGTTGTCCCTTTATCATTTTGTAGAATGAAGCGCTATTTGTACTTGATTGTGGCATTTCAAAAAGTAGTTTACAGTTGAGTTTGGAGAAATTTCTTTTGTCGAAAAGGTTTTAAACAAGATAATTTGTCCGGTACTTATACACAAGGAAACCGATACTCTGGCCCATTGATGAAGAGAAAAAGTAATAATGATAACCATTAATAATTAATACACAAAAACAATAATAATAATTATAACAGTAATAATAACAGCATTCATTGTAGTAATAATAACACCAAACAATAGTAATAATAAAACGACAGTAATAATAAAACAATAGTAATAATAAAACAATGATAGTTAAAAAATAATTTTATGAAAGGGTAATAAATTAACGACCCTTTATGGATTTGCAGGAAAAGGTGATTGGAGCGTTGTCCCTAGACACCGATAGTGGACATCTTCAATCCTATTGTACCCTATGGTCATTACGCCCCTTTTTAGACGAGATTGTCATTAATGAAGCAATTTCCTGGTTATAGAAAGTATGTAAATGTGTTCTTGATATGTATATACTTCAACTGAAAAGTATCTTACAACCCATTACAATTTTATTTTCAAATGGGAGAATAAGTCAACGCAACAGGTTTCCGTATAGGGCATTGTCACTGAAAAATTGAGTGTTACCTACTCGATTCATTAAATTTGTAATTTTGAGGAGAAATCTTTAAACTGGTTTACCGCTATTATCGCAATAAAGTGTCACAAACAGTTTTTACTACTTCCTGACGATGTCTCCCTTGTCTTTATACGGTTTTTGTGTTCACGAAATTTATGATTTGCGACTGTCTTTGAAGATGTATGAAGATTCTCGCGGAAAGTTTTATTTTTTTTGCCGTTAGTTCATTTTTTTTTGCTGACAAAGAGTTAAATGACAAAGAAAATTGGATCCTCTGATGTTTGAGAAACACCCAAGGAACTGGATCATACTTCAAATGTGGGAAAAACAATTGAAAACCCTATATGTGGTTTTTCTGTACTATATGCATATTATACGGTTTTAATACGTATACAATATATGGCGTATGATGCTTTCGGACGTGTGAGCAAGTGTCATTGAAAAGAATGATAAACATTTCTAACAAAATTTACAAAAGATAAATAGTTACAATGAATAAAGCTTTGATACTTAAAAGCACTTATATATTATCAAATATTGTCATTTAAAACCTAATTTAGAGTTAATAACACTAGTATAAGTCCCACGTGAGTAACTTCTTTACTCTTGTAATGATTCACGTGTACAAGGCACGTTGCTATGAATTTGTTCTTCCGCTAACCAGTATTAACGTGAGATTAGTACTAACAATACTAATTTAGTGTAGAGTGGCATGGCTATTTGTAATTTACTTAATCATAAACCTTTTGTTCTTATTGCTTTAGATATGAATGCATATTTAGATACACGCGACAATCCTACTTGCTCCTTCTAATCATTTAGATAAGAATTGAAATATAGTTTTTACCCTGCGTGATCTCTGTTTGGCTGGTTGTTTTTATACTCAGTTTACCCAAAAAAAGAATAACAGCCCTTAAGAATAACAATCAAATATCACAATTTCTTTATAATCGATATGTCGAAGCAATATCATAGTTTAAAAATTCGATAGTACTGCCCATTAAAGTTCAAATTTTCAGTTTGGTTTTGAAGTAGTTCCGTACAAAGGTTTTTTGTACGATCATTACTAGAGGGAAACACTGAGCACATCTGCCAATACCCTTATGTGATTTGTTAGAGTTAGGGTTTCAGAATCAGGATTTCATATTTAGGGTTTTGCAACTAAGGTTTCAGTACTAAGGTTTCACAATTCGGGTTTCGCAATTAGGTTGTCGGCAGTACGATTTCCCAAAGCAGACATGTGGAATCAAGAATTGTACTGAGTTGATGATCCAATAGAGTATTGGGCAACACTGGATAATAAATCCCGTAATCGTACAAACAAATGTACTTTTTTATAAAATTCTACAGTTTTGGGTTTAAAATCAATATAGTATAGGCAATACTGGCCAATCATCCTCATAATCGTACAGGTAAATGTCCTTTTTTGACAAAATCGAGCAGCTTCCTGTACGATATCGCTCCTTCCCTTACCTCCACTTGCCTTCCCCGTACCTGACGTGACGAGCAGTGCTGTACCTTGTGTACCTTCTTTCAGTATTTTTTCCGAATATCCAGAAAAAACCCTAATTCTTGTTCCACTTCTTGTGAAACGTTTGTTTTGAAATGTCAGTTTGTTGCAACCTCCGAAAAGGAACCGCTTCTACGAATTGAAACATCCGGCGATCCACATTTTATGGTTGTGCTTTCAAAATCAGATGTCTGGAATATGGATTTTGCATACAGGCTTAGCGAATGAATGTTTCAAAATTAGGGTTTCAGACTTAGAGTTTGAGACTTAGGGTTTGAGACTTAGGGTTTCAGACTTAGGGTCTGAGACTTAGGGTCTGTGACTTAGGTTTTCAGACTTAGGGCTTCAGACTTAGGGTTTAAGACTTAGGGTTTCAGACTCAGGGTTTCAGACTTAGGGCTTCAGACTTAGGGTTTCAGACTTAGGGTTTAAGACTTAGGGTCTGTGACTTAGGGTTCAGACTTAGGGTTTAAGACTTAGGGTTTCAGACTTAGGGTCTGAGACTTAGGGTTCCATATTTAGGGTTTCCGGAATTATTGGCTGCGTCCAATATTCAATTTTGAAGTGAAACGCCGTCGTCTCTCTCACGACGATTCTGCCCATTCCATGGCGTCCGGCAGCAAGGCCGCCATGAAGAAGGAGTCACACGTCACCTCTATTTTGTCTTTTCCCGCTGATGTTCTTGGGAGGATCTTCACTTTGGCCAGCCGAGAGAACGGTGCTTCCGAGCTGGTCCATTATTCTCTCGTCTGCAAAACTTTTCAAGCCGGAGTAAGACAAGTTACTCGTCTTAGTCTCCCAAGGTCTGGGGAAGAAAAATACGTGGAGATTGTAAAGATGACCCCTTACGCAGAGGAGATTTTTGTCCTTGGTCTTCTTCATGCAAAAACTTTACGGCAATGGTCAAAAGTGATTGGACAAACGGTAACTCGCTTGTGTTTTGGCAGCGGTAATCTGCAGCATCTTGAAGCCCTGTCGCTGTTTCCTCGTCTTGAAACCTTAACAATTGACATAAGATTGGATTTGCCAGAAAAAAAAAGACTACGAAATTGGTCATTCCCAAGTGTCAAGAGATTAGTAGTAATATTGGTGCATCTCGTAGATGTCAAGCAGTTGCAATTATTCTTAGATATGTTTCCAAATTTGGAATGCCTGCATATTTGGATATATTTTCTGCTTCCGTGGACGCATTCTCGTGTCAGTTTTGAGCATCAAAATTTGAAATCACTTCTTTTTAGAGGAGAAATGCTTCCCTCAGTTCTTGTCGATTGTCCGAAACTAACTTCTCTCGAGCTCTGTAGCCTGCCCGGAAGAGAGTTAATCATAAAATCCAGCAACTGCTTGAAAAGTCTTTCTATTGAACAAGTACCGAACATTCTGGAGGATCTTCACCTGGAGCTCCCGGCAGATTTCAAGGGAATCTCGCACTTGACTGTTAAAAACAACGATGCAGGTGATTTTATTTACACCTTGTTTCAAAAAAGCGTAAACACTCTTGAGACTCTGGTTGCTGGCTCAATGAGGCTTTTACCTCAGATCAAGGAGAAAGTCATAAGAATCAAGAATACATTCAAGCTTCAAAGTTTAAAAGCTTTGACGGTGGAAAATCTCGATGATGAGTGGATAATTTTAGATAATATAACCAGGGAGCCAACAACGTTGGGAAATCGTCGGAGGCGTTTGAATGAACAATATTTGGAGTTGCACGAGTGGCTCTCATCTTGTCCTTCTCTACAGGAAGTGTCATTTTGCTTCTCTAACACAACAATTGATGCACATTATCTGTCTGGTTTTATAAAGAAAGCTAGGAGATTGAAAAAGTTGTTTCCGAATGTTACTTTTAGTTGTCCATGAGATTCAAATTTGCTTGTTTTATATCAGGTTTGTAGTTTTTTTTGTTAGAGAAGAGTTAGAAATTGCAGTTTTTGTTGAGTTTTAGGGGTCTCGAAATGAATGAATCTTTTCGTGGTGAGTAAAACTTTAAGAAACTGAATAAGAAATCTCGTGAGAGCTTGGGGTTTATGTTGCAGAAAACTCGAGTCCACATGGTTTCGTGGAACATTGGTGGTGAATTTAGTCCGCATCAAATAGTGTGATTAGCGATTCTGTTCAATGTTGAGTTTTCCACTTGGTCAATATATGGATTCAATGTGTTCTATGGTGAGATGCAATAATCAATACAACTCTCAGTGGTGTGACAAAGTGAATTTTTACATGTTAAGATGTATATTTTTCTATGCTGAATCCATAGCCTGATTTAGTTTTTTCCATGTTGATTTGTCCTCTTTATAGCTGATGAATTTAGAGAAGCAGCATTGTGACAAGTTGAGGCAAGTTGGGTATGTTTTGAAGTCTGTTGATTGTAATTGGCAAAATAGTCTCAGGCGACGTCACTAATAAGTGTTGGTTGTGTATAATCTGTTTTAACTTTTTCTCTAATAACTTGGCAGTATATCGCATAAGTACAAAGCGTCGAGCGGTACAAGTTCAATATTTTATGCATTGAATATGTTGTGTGAAGTTTTGGAGTTTTTGACATCCGCGTGTTTCCATGGGAGCTCCAATTATGTGTTTTGTATTTTTCTGAAGTAAAACAATTGTTTATAATACAAACAAAGTCATGTAATGAGCAGATTAGTGGAAAACTGAACAGAATAGTGAAAAATAGCATACTTGCAAACTAAGAAATTCAACAAAGGACTCGAATTATGCACAAGAAAGTAGCAAACTGCAGAAATTCACAAAGAAGTACAGTAAACACATAACATTCCGATGTTCCAGCTTTATTATTTATTTATTTTAAATCAAATTAAATATTTCAGCAAGTTCGGATACAAGGGAGATTCCAGCAGCAGAGCATTGGTTATTTTTATCTGAGGTTGATCTTAGGATCCTACTCTTGAACCTTTCGACCTGATTTCCTATTCTTAGGTTGGTTCCTCTCTCTCCCTTCCTTCCCTCTCCCCCCCCCACTCCCTCCGATCCCCCCACCCTCCAACGAACTCACCACGAAGCTCCGCATCTGAATAAACCAAATATAATAAAAACAATAGAATCCAAATTCTATAATCTCGTATGAGTAATTCACATGTGCCTAAGGCAGTTATTGGCCGACAGAAAAGACGTGACAAAAACTAACTAAACAAATAAAAAAACAGCTTCAAGTCTCTTTCATCGTCTTTACTGAAAGTATCTGAAGCCGAGGATCCATGGATTTGCAAGTCACGTCACAAGTCTTTGAGACTATGAGAAAGAGTTAGTGAAGCTCGGCTCCAAACAGACCACAAAAATGTTGTTTTTTTCCAGAAACTTGGTCCATTTTTCTTACAAAACCTTTGAAAAACGGCACTTTATATCGACAAAGTACTTTTAAACTGGTAGGTTTCCATTTTGCACAAATACTTAGTTTACAAGCACTTTCCTGGCTTTCCGTGCTTTTTTATTCTATAATAAATCATATTTCTTGTCCTCCGATAAAACGAAGGAAAGAAGAAAAATTTTGCTGACAGAATGCTTTTCTGTATACATTTATATGCCTTATTGTAATTATTGTACCATTTGTTTATTGCTATTGTTTTGTAATGTTAGTATATTTCATTTTCTATTATTTTTTGTATTGTGACTATTATCCTTGCGTATAATAAATGATAAGGAGAAGAGAGAGAGAGGAAGAGAGACAGAGAGACGGGAGAGAAAAAAAGAGATAGAGAGAGAGAGAGAGGAAGAGAGGAACAGAGGAAGAGATGGTTTCTTCTTTCTATTCCTTCACCTGCATGCGTTTCTGTACCACAGACGAGAGCAAATGGTACATTTATGTACGGTCTGTCTCCTTTCATTAAATAATATTATTAATCATAATTGTCCATTTACACTGCACCGCGAATCGTAATTAGCGTTATTAACGCTAATTCCGTCATCACGAATTTTGACTCAAAAACCTTTAAAAGAGTAAATAAATCTAAATTTTTCTTTACATTATTCAAGGTACTCTTTGAATCAGCGTTAACAACTTTACACTGCCAATCGTTATTAGCATTGTGTACACTAATTCCGTCCCGCATTTTTTTTTTTTTATTCTCCATTAGCGTAGTTCATTCTATTTTTTTCTTTATTCTATTTAGGGTTATTTTCACTACGTTGTCTCTTAAATAGAGTGGTGTACTGTCAGTGTCAGACCGTACATAAATGTACCATTTTAAGTTAAAATATACAATAAATTAGTTTTTGTAACCGCGGACGCATGAGAATGTGCGTTCTAAAAAGGAAACAGACCGTACATAAATGTACCATTTTAAGTTTAAAAGTACAATAAATTAGTTTTAGTAACCGCGGAAGCACGAGAATGTGCGTTCTAAAAAGGAAAAAATTCAGGTCGTAAAAATTCCCGCTCGCACATATTCGTCTGCCGCGTTTAGACCGTGTGAATGTACGATTTGTGTACGATTTGTCAGATTTTGTACGGAGACCTATATTAGTGTAAGCATGTTTGCGACCGACATTCTGTTTTTCAAAGATCCAAATTACCATAATCAAACAATTAGAATGTATGATTTTTTCCAAAATTTTCAAATTCTTAAATAGCGTACACCACTGTAATTATTTTTATACGCCAAATAAAACTTACACGCTAATAACGATTGGCGGTGTAGTATAGTGCCATTTTAAATAGTGTGGCTAACGTACAAAACTGTACCGAATTAACAAAATAAGTACAAAAAAAAATTTAATACATGCCGTTATGATGTACCTGCGTTTTCACAAACCGCGTAGTGCAAACGTCATAATGACGTGAAACTGTTTGTTTTGACAAAATGCGTTTTTACAAACCGCGTAGTGAAAACGTAATAATACTTTGTACTCTTTGGTATCGTGGAAGTACGTGACATCATGACTAGCGTCGCAAATCTGACACGGTACTATTCATTTCGCAAGTCATAGGGAACGTGACAAAGCGTCGCAAATCTGAGACGGTACAGTAGTACACTATTCATTTCGCAAATCTTAGGGAACGCGACATTTCGTAATTATTGGCGTATTCGTACGTTGTGCATTAATTAATTATGTACTTTTTCGGTTACGGGCGGGCACGGTTAGTCGCAAGAAATCTAGTTTCGGTTAAATTTTATTTTCGTAAACGCCGGTCGGTTAACGGTTAACAATTTTGGAGCGTGACATAACTCGGTCGGGCGTCGGTTGCTCAGATTTTGAAAAAAAAAAAACGGTCGGTTTCGGTTATGTAAAATTTTGACTTTTGCGACCTATGCCGTACCGTACCGGGGTATCGATCCGTACACTTCTCGTACATCAAACAGGACGGGACTCAAAGCGCGGCTTCCATAGTGAAGGATCGATACAAAAGATGACAGAAGGTACTTCTCAACAGAATGGAGACACCGTTTCACAATGTTCCTAACACATAGAAAGTGCGACTCTTCTCAAAAGATCGGCGCAGAAGATTACGAGGGCGAATTACGACAGCGATACTTCCTTAAAGAGAGAGGCGAAAAAGGCACTTTGTGGGAAGGGGAGGAGGGAGGGAGTAAAAATTGGAAGGTGGGAGAGAAGGGAACGGATGATAGCATGTTATGGAGGTACAAACGGTTGAGGAGTACGGTGGTTAGTGTAGTTGATGATAATGTCGAGAGGGAATCGGCGATCTTTCGAGAATCGTATTTTTTTTTTCCGTTCTTTGTTTTTTTGTATTCCTATGTAGGCCGTTTAATGAACCTCAGTTTGTCTAATTATAGATCTAAATACAGTTGAAATGCACAATTTTGCTTAGATTTGAAAGACCTAGGCTCAAAGGGAGGTTTAGAGGGAGGACCAAATTCCGAAGATAGTACTCAAAGTCGTTTTAATCTTCTAAGTTTGTCATTTTAAGAAGGGCTGCCCCTACCTTGCAAATTGCCTACTGCACCACAAAAAACAGAAAAAAATAAAAAATGACAACAAGTAATCAGCAAGTCGAACATCGTGAGTCGTTGTGACTTAAAACTGTAGAAAAGTATGTCTTTTCTTATTAAGGCTTATTATTGAAATTGTTATAATGCTTGTTGATTTTTTTTTTATTACATCTTTGGCTGTATTGGAAATTGTCTATCTTTTTTATGTTGCACTCGGTTTTGCAAATAAATAGGAAAAATATTTTGTTTATTGTGAGTGCAAATAAAGTTGATGAAAAAAACATTACTGAATGATCTTTTTTACATCTTAAATAAAGTAACAGAAGACAATTGTCATATTTCAAACGCGGCCAGAATGGACAAAGTTCATAATTTGACAATAAATTCAAAGCAGAATCTGCCAAGACGTATATATTTTGATCTTAAATTTGTCGCTACTTTGAGATGAGAGATTGACGTCAGTCGAAATTGCAAAGCTCATATTGTAGGGATATACTGTGATTTTAAGTAAATATTAAAATATGGAAAAGTTAATAAGCCGGTACTCGTTGGTTTTGTTGAGGAATATTGAAATCATGATTATCAACGATAATGGAACAACATGTATTAATTGGAAACTTGACGAACCGTTTTATATTTTTAGGCGAACAATTTTCTCTGTACATTATATGGAATGTACGGATAAACATAATTTAGTGTAGTAAGTCTATGGAAAAGAAAGTATGCATGTCCACATCGCTGATATTGCGATTATCGGGGCTATAAGATATCATTCAGTATACTGAATATTATACCCCTAAAATAAGAGCTTTCAACTAAAAAAAAAGCATCTTTGGCATTGATAATCGACTTGTTGATTATCGGCAACATTTGTTTGATGTACACACCTACTCTATCATTTATGTTGATAACTCTGTTCACTCATATGTTATTTATATATATATATATATATATATATATATATATATATATAGGGTACATATATGTCCTGTCTGATGAAAGCTTTAAGGTGTAAAATAGTACGTTAAAGTTCAGAAGTACATTCAGTGAATCATGAAGATTATCGCGATATTAATATTTATCTCCATAGTCAATAAACGCCCGTTTATCGATACTACAATATACTGAAATCGTGATATGTCGTCAGTGGTTTTGATCAATATACATCACTATGATAAAAACATGATAATTTTCAAGTATCAGCTGACAGTTGACAAAATACAATGCAAAAAACAAGGTATAGAAATTCACCTTCTCATTCCACCTTTCCATTCCTTAATAATGCATTTGACTGCGCTTTAAGTCAACTTTTCGACATTAATAATAATAATACACTGCATACTGTTGAAAACCGAAAGCGCATGAATTAACTACAATAGAAATGCTTGTGCACAACAGTAGTAGGAACCGACAGTCAAGGATAACAGAACTGGTAACAGTCTATTCATCTGGTGCTTGCCTGATGTTCCAGGTGAGACGACAGTCAAAGTCAAAGGCAGTCAAAGTCAAAGGTTAGACATTTGACACTAGGCTCCATGACAATTTGCCCATGACTTCGTCCGTCTGACACATAAGACGACATGTGAAAAGTCTCACTCTTGTATGTGAAAAGCTTTTGGAAGCAAACCAATTACTAGATTAAACCTTTCCCCCTCTACTTCGTTTTAGCAAGTGCACAATGAAAACACTCGACCTCACTCCAAAAAAACTTCTAAGAGACCATGAGGCGTCCATCCATCCTGGAGTATCATCGAGTTAAAATCGGTGATGAAGCTTCTCTTTCTCGTTGTACCACTCGGAGTACCTGAGGCCACCAAGAGTAAGCAGTCTCATGTCAGATTGTCATCAGTATACCAGCTCAGACATTCACACACCTAATCTTTTATAAATATACAAAGAGAAACTATCTAGTTTTTTATAAAAACAAGAAAAGAAACTTGACATACAAACATCTGATTTTTTATAAAAATACAAAGAGAAACTTGACATACAAATACCTGATTTTTTTATGAAAATACAAAGAGAGATGTGAAAACTGTGATAAACTAACCCACTGGAATGTGCAGCTACAGTAAATCATTATTAGCGTTAATAACACTAGTAATTGCCAGCATTTTTCCTTTTTTTTTTTTTTTGGGCCCTCTGACCAGAAAATAGGGTCGATAACACCAACTATTTTTTTCTTGACGGTAATTCTTTAAACGGTTCAGAAACAGCCACGCCATTTAGAACTAAATTAGAGTTGACAACAGGATATAAACCCCGCGCCAATAATTTCTTTACTCTATCAACAATTCACGGTGTGCTGTCTTGTACTGCATTGAAAGTTAGCATCAAACGGAGAGCACAAAAGGTCATATACATACATACATACATACATACATACATATATAATGATGCCTTACAAAGAATGTGACCAGGACACAAAAACATGACCAGGAAACCATCGTCCTTACCCTGACTCGATAAAACAAATCAACTACACCATGAATGGCTATTAGTGTTAATAGAGATATGCCTTGAGTTTATTTTAGTGTTATTGTTTCTAATTTACGTCCAAGCGATGCTATAGACGCTATAAAATTAGCGGAAAGAAAAAAACAGTAAGTATTCTTAAGGCTATTTTATGTTCAAGGGACAAAAAAAAACTGGCACCGAATTAGCATTATCAACATTAGTGGCGATTCACAGTATACTGTAAGATAAACTGCTCGGCTAAACTTATTCCTTCCAAAAACTTCTTTTCAGAAACTGCGGGTATACTGAGGTATTCTCATAGTTTCTAAAAAACAGCACAGCACCTTACCAAAATCACGAAGGAATTAACCTGAGTGAAAATAAAAACAAAATGCACACCACACGGTGGATGGTTATTAGCATCAATGACACTATACCGGTGCCACTAAATTTTACCCCTCGAACCTGAAACAGTATCGATGACACTAATTGTTTTTTTCTTAACCCTAATTCTTTAAGCAGTTCAAAATCGGCCATGTCATTCAAAACTGAAGTAGAATTAATAACGCTAAAATAAACATTATGCTACTACTCTCTTGACTCTAATTGCGATTTCTAGTGTACTTTGATGAAAGAACAAAAAATTTAGCAATATTAAATTCGAATCAGCACTATAAACTAACAAGATAGCTGATAACCTTACCAGGTTAAAGCTTGGTTAGTGAAAATGATTATTAATATTAGAAAACAGTAATCTGGCCCACAATTTCAAGTCTACAGTAAAACAATGTAGCTCAAACAACCCTATCAGCTTGAAACTTGTTCCAAGATAGAAAAGAGCGGAGCTCCATTAGGGACTTGGCAACAGTTTACCCACCTAAGATCTGTCACTGCATCGACAATCACTATTAGAGTTTGTAAATTATATCGGTGTTAACACTTTAATATAATTAACTACACTAATGTCTTGCAACTTAGCTAAATAGTGCTATTAAAACTAATTTATGAATTTCACAAAATATTGGAATATCCTCCAGACATTTCCCAATACTCCATTATAACTTAAAATATTCCCACATAGTCCCAAACTAAGATTTTCTCAGTGCAAGCAAAACACTTAACAACCCAAAAACCCCAATAAAGCCAGAAAAACTACGCATAATTCAGGCAAAACAATCAGTATTGCTTTTCCTTCCTACTAAAAAACCTTCACCATTTCATGCTCCAACACCATACCGAACTTCAAAAACTAACCAATAGGACCAGTTTCCTAAAACATCAAATTACAGAAGGACTAGGGAAGTTGAGTCTAAGGCAAGACAGAAAGTCACTACGAGAGACCTAAATGATACAGAAACCTGCAAAAATACAATGTACTGTCACCACCATCTTTCAAACACAAAAGGAAAGGAGCCAAAACACAAAAATTGACAAGAAATTCAACATAATGGTTACAAATTCAAAAGGTTAATACTGAATGCTAATGCGTAAACATCTCCATATGTAGTAGGTCGATGCATGCTTTGGAATCATAACCAAAAAATCATGCAGCGTCTCACAACTTCAAAACAGATGGGCATGAAAAATTCCGAAAAAAACGCTGCAAGTCTTCACAAGATATGCAAGAAAATGCTTCAAGTCTTCACGAGATATGGAAAAAAAATTCAAGTCTTGACAAGATATGGAAAAAAATGCTTCAAGTCTCCACGAGAAACATACCAGTAAGTTCCAAGAACCGGTACGGCACAAACGGTTACATCCAGCCAATTGTAAGCCAACTTCTTGGCAACTGTGTGGCTAAGATCCTTCCAAAGACCAGGCAATATTTTCTGCTCAAAAGGAGAAAGAACGTAGGTCACTTCCCTCAGTCTCACAGGTACCTTCCCCATGGTCTTTACGAAACTCTGAAAAGTGTAAAATAATGTTAAGGAAGTCTATGAACAGCAGATTTGCAGGCAGCTAAGTTCAAGAAGGCTCGGATAGACGCTTTAAAAAAGTAAGCAGGAGTTTGGTTATAAAATGGTCACCATGATTGCCAAGTTATGGTAAAGCTGGCCTTTGTTTAAAAAGTGCGAGAATTTCATGCGGAGTCCGCACATGGAACCAAATTTTCCTATAGCGTAACAGGAATTTCATACGGCTTCGCGCTAAAATATTTAGTAAGATATCGGGAATTATTCAGACGATATACCTATTTCGTGCGGCTTTCATACAAATTGTTCGCACTTTATGAAACAGAGGCTGGCATGGGAGTTTCTGATGTCACCGCTACATGTGACTGTAGTTGTCGTAAAGTACAGATTAGCGTCGAGTTTTATAGAAGGGTTATTACTTATTAGTTCGAATTCGAGTTCAAACGGCGTGGATGATCTTCAACCGCTCACTGGATTAGATCTAAGAAAATAAATTTACATTAATATTCTATTTCAGTATTTTGTGTTAAGGTGCCACTCAAAACTGGCACCTAATGAACGCTACAGTACTTTACTGAACTAAGTACTATCGATTCACTGTGCACTTTACTAGTTTACTGTGCTGTAGTGGCTGCAAGATGCACGATTTCCGTAACTGTAGTACTATATTTTTAATAGGTACAATACAGATTCCGATATAAATATCGCATTTATGTATCGCGCCAAAACTACGAAAGTACGAATGTATACCGTATTACAAACTTTCAGAGGCATCCAGTCAACATGGAATGAATACTTTTCTACCTCTGTTGCATCGCCAATGTTTTCCAGGAGCTCTCTGCTGGATTGCTAAAAGATGATAGCAGTTATGTGCATGTATGGTAGTATGCAATACGGAGTACGTTGTAGAAGATAGGAGGGAGAGACCAAGTTCGGGGAAGGAGTGGAGGCGGTGAGACTTCATTCGAAAAGAAGCCATGATGTCCGCCAACCTGAGGTTAGAGAGAAAGAGAGAGGGAAAAAGAGAAAATGTGAATGGTAAAATAGAACCAGAAGCATGATAGAATGGAATGAAAGCAAAGTCGAGCTCTTATTGCATAGCTCAACGGGAGAAGCAAACGATGGGGTTAACCTCCATGAGGAATGTATGTTTTGATAGGAATAGAAAAGTCCATGGCTGTCATCAGAGGCGAACAAGCATGGTGTTTTATTCCAGCTATGAAGTCGTTGAGGAAGTGGAGAGGATTTCACGATGTTTTTGAGGCTGTTTTAGGGTTTTACTAGGCTTTTAGCTTTTTTAGGGTTCCTTGGTGTTTTCTTAGGGTTCCTCGATTATGGATTCCACAGAGCTAAACGATGCCTGGACGACTAATAATTCACTAACACAGAATGTGAATGAAAACGGTTGTGACAAGCATGCCGTTGAGAAAGGAATGGAAAATAATGGTACATGTGGCATTGGTGAGGAGAAAGGCGTGAGAAACAGTGATGTTAAGATTTCGACTGTCAAGGGTGATTCATGGGAAATCGGAGAATTAGGGTTCACTGATACAAAGGATGATGCTTTGGATATAGGCATTGCTGTATTAGCACAAGCTGCAATAGTTGCAGATAGTTTATTGGATGAAGGACCAGCTTATGAAGTACCAGTTTCCACAGAAGGTTCTGTTTTGGAGACTGATGAACAAGCTAAACATGGCAACCCTAATTCAGAGGTTAATGACGTGGTAAGAGGAACTGAGTTTTCAGCGAAACGTTCTAAATTGATTAAAAGCAGGAAAAAGTCTTGTTCAAATCGGTTTACGATTAGTCCAGGGAAGGGAACTCCTGTACAGCTTGACAGTGATGTTGGCGATGGTAGTAGTGATGTTCTGGAAGTACTTTATTCACAGCCATCACTAAAGGACACAAGCAGTTTGGCAATCAAGAAGCCTGGTATTTTGTTGGCAGGCAAAGTCGACAATGTCAAAGGTTTAGAGTCCCATTTAAAAGGGGAAAATGCTGATGAGGAGAAGTTAGGGTCTTTTCCAAAAGGTAAAGGTGGTGGGGACAAGTTCTCGACATTAGCTGATGTAGGACAGATGGAAGGTGGTGAAAGCAATGGAGTTATTTTTGCCGAAATGGGACCTGTAACTGTGGACCTCCAAAGACAATCATCTATTGAGGAGGAAAAGGAGATAAACGTACCTCTTCTATCAGCACGTGTTGCACGTCGTCCCGCTCGGCAAGTGAAGAAAAGGCGACATGACGATATGGCGTATGAGGGGGATTTGGAGTGGGCATATATTATGGGAGAGAAAAAGGCCCCAAAGGACTGGACATGGAACCCTGAGAAAGACCGAATGGGAAGGGGAAGAACAAAAGGAACAACTCTCGCCAATGTGCCTGTCCAACAAGGGCCCGGAGAAGGACCTGCCCTTACTGCTGGATTGCGACCGAGGGTTCCGGGCCCGGTGGAAAGAATCAGATTTAAAGAAATTCTGAAGAAAAGGGGAGGCTTACAGGAATATCTGGAATGCAGGTGAGTTGTGACTCATTGTTTACATGGCCATGTTTCTTTCTGTGCCTATTATCATGTTAATAATCAATTACTGTCATTACAAGACACCAGAATAAGCTCCACGCATATGACAATTGTCATTTCTAAGATTCTTTGTGCATCCGTGTGGTTAATCTAATCCAGTCATCAACTTTGGCATTTCTCTTGATATGGCAACCATGTAAGGTGTGTCTATGTGCCTGTGTTTACCCATCTCTTTCCCTATCTCCCTTTTTGCAAAGGTCCCTCTCCTTCTCTCTCTCCCTCTCCCTGCTCCTGCTCCTCTCTCCCCCTCTCCCTCTCCCTTCCCCTCTTTCTCTCCCTCTCCTATCCCTCTCCCTCTCCCTCTCCTATCCCGCTCCCTCTCCCTCTCCTTCTCCCTCGCCCTCTCCCAATCCCTCGCCCTCGTCCTCGCCCTTGCTCTTCCCTCCTCCTCCCCCTCCCCCTCCCCCTCCCCCTCCCCTGTTTTTGGCAGTTGTCAGTTAGCTTGCTAATGGAGAAAGCAAGCGTCACCACAACTCTAAGCTAGTTAATTTAGTAAACCACGCTTGAGCTTGATCCCCAGTGGGTCCTGTCTTGTGCGTTTGTGTTCCTATTATGCTTTGCAACCTGGCAAATATGCAAATCATTGTCAAATCAGCGGTACCATGTTATGTCAATTTGTGTTTGAGACTTGCAATGCTTTCTCCTCAGGTGTGTTTTAAAACCATGTTTGATGTCTTATTCTGTTACATATTCTTGCATGGAAGTTTTGCAGGAACAAAATTCTCGCTCTATGGGATTCCAGCATCAGTTATCCTCTAACACTGGAGGACTGCTGTTTGAAGTCGAGTTTTTATGGAGTAGAGCCTTCCCATACCTCCCTCGTTGGGGAGGTTTTCAGTTTTTTGGATCAACTGGTGCGTTAAATATCTTTGTTTTCCTGCTCCCATCCCAATTTTGAACCTTTTTGGGGTCCTCAATTCTACATATATATGTGTAATGTAAAAGTTTTGTTTATATCTACAGCTCGTTAATAATTTTTGACTTGGTGAATAGCGCTTCAGAGAAACATTTATGCAGAGTAACCAAATGTTTTTAGATCCTTCCAAATGTCGGATAGGTTCATGCCCCCTTAATCATGGAAGTTGAAACACAGTAACTTTAGGTACACCTCCCATCGCCATTAGAGTTAATAAGTTTAATTTGGTCACTACTTTTTTTGGCCAAAATTCATAAAATCGTGTCAACAACACTATCTAAGGGAGTGGACTACAATCCGCCACGTCTCCCTACACTAAATGAGTATTATACCTCCTAATTTTCCCAATAATTCCTTTAATAGTGATGGGCATGTAGCTTGATAGGTTTGCGTCCATTTTATGGATTAACCCCACATTGTCTGACATCACTATCATTATCATGGCAATGTATTCTCTGTATAATATATATAAATGGATAATTTATGATATATATCCTGCAATCAAGGTTGTTGCTAAACATTTGCAGGGCCCATATGTATGAAGGACAAAGACAATGTAGTATTTGGAACCTGTTTCTGAATTTTTGTGACAGGCCATTCATTGAGTTTGAAGCAGACGTCCCTCTAATGAATGGAAATAGACCTATGACCTGATTCCATATTCTTGTAATATTTCACGCCACTACCATACACCGTGTTCTGTTCTGGTGGTTCTACGTGTGAAGTAAAGCATGACCTGATTCCGTGTTAGTGCAATTAGTTTATGCCGTTAGTTTTCTCAGGTGTTTTTGTTTACCCCTTCAACTTTTCCTGTTTGTTCTTCAACCGTTTTTTTCAACTGCTTCAACTGCTTTAATACAGGGTTGCATCAACTTTGGCGTTCTTCGAAAAAGAAAACGCGAAACAGTGGAAACCGAAATGGCAAACAAAGGGATCATTTATCAGAAAGAAGAAGGGATGACGTCAATAAGATCTCAAGTATCTGAAACCAAAAATGCTGTTGCTTTGCCCTGTCAAATAGAAGGCTCCCTTGTGAATGAAACAAAGATTTGGAACGAAAATGAAGTCGTTCCTATGGAGGTGGATGAGAAAGAAGCAGTTGGTAAAGGAAAAGGGCTACATTCAAAAAATCAAGGAAATGGACCAGATAGAAACTTAAACGGTGAAGGCAACGGTGTGAGCGAACGAGAATTTGGACAAGCGCAAAGCTCCTTCCAGGAAGGAATTAATTGTCATAATAGTGACGAGGCTGGTTTAGTTCACATTTTAGAGGCAACTTCTGGGATTTCTGGAGAAGGGCTTGAGAAGGAGATAAAAATGAGGGACTTTCACATGCAAGAACAAAAACCATCAGAAACAGAAAAGAAATTGATCAAGGCAGAGAGCAAAACTGATGCAAAATTTCTGGTAAGGGAAATAGAATCGCAGCAGGAGAGAGGGCAAGGAATGGAAGAAGTAACAGATCACTTCAAGTTTCCTAAGACAAGAAAACCGCAAGAAAACCAACAGGAAATCCGCAAGAAAACTGTTGTTGTAATAGGAGCAGGTCCTGCCGGACTAACTGCGGCAAAGCATATGACCAGGATGGGGTTGCATGTTACTGTTTTGGAAGCAAGAGAGAGGGTTGGGGGTAGGGTACATACGGACAAGGCTTCTTTTTCAGCTCCGGTTGATTTGGGAGCAAGTATCATTACTGGAATTGAAAGTGATGTCAATTTAGAGAAACGTGCAGATCCAACGGCAGTTCTATGTCGACAGTTAGGGTTGCAGCTGGTAGGAATGAAAGGGGACTGTCCACTATTCGATAGAGTGAGTGGGGAAAAAGTCCCATCGGAAATTGATGCCTCTATAGAAGCAGAATATAACAGCCTGTTAGATCAAACGGTGCTAATGGTTTTAGAAAAAGGGGCTCATGCAGAAAAAATGTCTTTGGGGGAAGCTTTGGAAGAGGCTTTGATCAGGAGGAGAGGGTTTAAAAGGGTTACAAAAACTGGGGAAATGGACTTGTTCAAGACTGATACGCCAACAGAAGTAATAACAAGCCTACAAACTTCAACTCCAAGGAAGGATTCGGTTAAAGGACAAGAGGAAGGGAAGGAAGGAGAACAAAGTGTTAAAAGCAAAAAAAAAATTGCCTATCCTAGTTGCAACAATGATAAAAAGGGAACTCGTAAGGAAACAGTATTGAATGATTTTGAAAGAATTGCAGCAGACGAGAAGGTTGACTGTGTTGGGAAAGATAATGGGATGAAAAAAGGCATAGTCAATGGTCGACCTGACTTTTTAGAAAATGGACAGGACAAACTGGGTCATGAGGTTTTTTTACAAGCAGGAGGAGCTTTGCTAAAAGCGTTAGCCATGGATATGGCGGAAGTTCACAAAGACAGATCTGAAGTTGAGAGGCAGGGGGCAGAGAGGGGAGAGAGTGTTGGGATCCCAAATTGTGCTGGCGGCAACTCTGAAGGGGTAATTGAGAGGGAGAAAGAGGAGCGCGAGAATGACGTCAAGGAAGGAGGGGCCCTGATCCACGAAGGTAGGGAAAAGCAAGAGGCATTTAGTGAAGGACATTTAGGGGGAAACGGTTTTTGCTGTTTAGGGGCTCAAAGTGGACTTGATTTATTGGCGGCTGCAAGCATGAGAGGAGGAGTGGTACAGGCGAGGGAAAGCTCAAATTCTGGTAATGAAGGGAACGGGAATAATTGTGTTGGAGGAGAAACAAGAAGGGATTCTGTGGAAGGACAGGAAGAAAGGAATGAAGGAGATCAAAGTGTTAAAAGCAAAAAAAAGTTTGTGTGTCCTAGTAGCGTTGAAGGTAAAAAGGGAATTCGTGAGGAGACGGTAGTATTCGATGGAGATTTGGTTAGTATTTCACCATTGGAGAGGAGAGTGTTGGATTGGCATTTGGCGAATTTGGAGTATGGATGTGCCGCCCCTCTTGGGAAAGTTTCTCTACCCCATTGGAACCAGGATGATGTGTATGGAGGATTTGGAGGACAACATTGTATGATAAAAGGGGGATATGGTCAAGTTTTGGAATCCATGAAGGAGGGCCTTGACATTCGGTTTGATCAAGTGGTAAGCAAGATTGACTACATGTTCAGAGTGGGTCTGAAGCCAAAGTTAGAGAAGACAGGGGAGGAGGAGAAAAAGAGGACTGAAAATGGAGAGGATGGAAAGGAGAAAGGAAAGGGGAGGGATGGGAAAGTGAGAGGGAGTGAGTTGGGTCAGGTAGAGGTAGGTGACAATTCGAAGGTAATGGTGAAGACTAAAGTAGGAGAAACGTTTATTGCCGATGCTGTACTCGTGACAGTGCCTTTGGGTTGTCTTAAAGCAGGGGACATAGAGTTTTTGCCTCCCTTACCTGAGTGGAAAACAAGCTCCATAAAAAATTTAGGATTCGGGGTGTTGAACAAAGTAGTCTTAGAGTTTCCAGATGTGTTTTGGGACCCAGAAATGGATTATTTTGGGGCCGCAGGAGAAAGCCCGGAAACTAGGGGAAGATGTTTCATGTTTTGGAATCTCCAGAGGACATGTGGAGCTCCTGTATTGACTGGATTGGTGGTAGGTAAGGCAGCAGAAATGGGGGAGGAGGAGGAGGATGATCTTTTAGTTGAACAAGCTCTTTCCATTCTTCGGAAATTATTTGGAGACAAGGCAGTTAAGAAACCTCTCGCAGCTGTAGTCACTCATTGGGGAAAGGATCCATTCAGGTAAGACAGACCTTAAATGATTCAGCAGTTTTGTTAAATGTTTTAAAAGGATGTTTCGAAGGAATTGTGTTGTTCTTTTACTTTTAATGTTTCTCCGCATTTTTTAACTTTGCCACCACATTTCTCATCGACTACTGTACTTTAGATTTTTACTCATCAGGTCTCTCCCAGTTTTCTCCTCCGTCAGTCATTATCTTGGCTCAGCTTTCTTTTTTTTCTTTAACCTAATTATTTTTTCTCCTAAGGTTTCCTGTTGTTTTATTCACCTTTTTTTTTTCTGCAGTCGTGGAGCCTATTCCTATGTGGCAGTCGGTGCCTCTGGTGAGGATTATGACCGCCTTGCGAAACCACTCGAGAACCGCTTATTTTTTGCAGGAGAGGCAACTTGTCGTGAACATCCTGACACTGTGGGAGGAGCGATTATAACTGGGCTTCGGGAAGCGGTAAGGATTGTAGACGTTTTGGAGAGAGGAATTGACCTGACAGCAGAAGGAGAAGCCATGGCGGCAGCTCAGAAACAATCAGATAGTGAAAGGGCAGAAGTGAGAGAGATTGTGAGAAAATTGGCGTCGTTCGAAGATGGAGACAATGGTTGTAATAACGGTTATAATAAGAGCGGTTCTGGGTTGGAAGGGAATGTTGAAGTTTTAGGTTTAATGAAGGAGGCTTCTGGTAGGGAAGACATTGTTCATGATCTTTTTGGAACAGCAAAAACAATCGCTGGGAGGTCTCTTTTGGCGAAGGAAATTCTCGCATTGTCTCCGGAAATTGCCAGGGGATTTGCAGGAACAAAGGAAGGGCTTTCTATTCTTAATCTTTGGATACTGGTAAGTCTTGGATCAGAGGTTGGTGCATGACGATTGCTTGTGTTTGGGGCTGTAAAACTCAAAATTAAAAAACTGGAAAACCTGAAAACTGATAACTATATCTCGAATCTGAAAAACTGTAAACGAAAATTGAAAACTGATACCGCACACTAGACGTTTTGGACCGGGAAATGGTGTTCTAATCTTCACCGTCTGTTGTATACAACATAAAGGGCGTCCGCGGACGATCAGACATGTTTGGCAGTACTTTTTATGGTTCGTTTTATTGTGTGTGTACGCCTAAGAAAGACGTGAACTAGGTTTAGATGGCCAGGGCTAATTATAGCAGAAAAAATACCTGGGTGTCTCAACATTGTACCCCTTTCTCATCTTCATCTAAGTGTTTGTCATGCACATATTTCTTTCCCTTCTTTGCTTTTATGTAGCTCTGATATTAGCAGGTTTGAAACTGTTCTGACATTCAGGACAAGCTACGTTGTTTTTTTCTGTTAATGTTTGGTCATTTTCTTCAGCTTTTTTGATTTTTTCTTCTGGGCGTGCTTTTTAAGCTAGCTTTTTTGGTTTCTGTATTCAGGAATCAACTGGGAAGGAGGGACTACAGTTATTGAGACTGTGTGTACGCGTTCTTTTAGTAGTGGCGACTGACCTCTCTGCAGTTCGTCAGTCAGGTAAAAGTGTTGTTGTTGTAGCCTACAACTAATTCAGTCCCGGTTTTTTTCTGCGCTTTGAACACAAAATAACGTTAATAATGCGTTTTTTTGGTTCAAAATCGTTCTCGTCATTTGCAGTGGAAATAGAGTTATTGGCTCTAAAATAGTCAATTATTTCTTAACGCTAATTTGTAGCTTACCTTTTGAATTTATGTTTTTTTCCAAACTCCGAAAGCCCGACTGATGAACAGATAAGAATGGACAGTAAATATGGAATTAAATGGCAGATTTTCCAAAGTGGATTGCATCTAGGATAGCAGTCAACTCGGCCCAATTTAATTATTCAACAATCTTGGAGATAAAACAATATAATTTATCTGTTGCAAGGTTTTTGTAGAAGATGATGAAAATATCTCTGGATTGGCATCAACAGGTATCGGGAAAACGGTGAAGGAGAAAGTTTGTATTTTGGGACATCGAGATATTCGAGCTGTTGCCGATCAGCTTGTGAGATCGTGGATTGCACTTTTTAAAAGTAAACATTCTCAACAGACTAAACTTTTTAAAAGTAAACTTTCTCCACAGACTAAGGAAAGGATAAATGTTCGGGAGAATCTTACGAGCAAGAACAGGGGAACCGAAGGTGTGGCTAAGGAGAATGGGGACGGGAAGAAAAATGCGAAGAAGGGTGGTGGTGGTCCTCCTCGAGTTAAAGATGTGAAGGAGGGAAAGTTTAAGACGAGTTCTGTGCTTCATCTGAGTAATTCAAATGTAAAAAAGAAGGCTGTTGATGTAGAAAAAGCAAGTGATACAGTTGCTCTTGATGAAGCTAATGGAAGGAGAGACGGCAGTGGGAAAGACAACCACAGAGCAAAAACAGAGGGAGGAAGGCAGGCACCGGAGCTGAATGGAGAGATAGAGAAGGAGGGGGAGAAGGAGAAAGAGAAAGTGAGAGTTCCTACTGTGGCAGAATTAGAAGCCATAGCTGCAGCGGAGGCGGCAGAGGCAGCAGCTGCAGCTGCAGAGGTAAGGTTTTCAGATCCTCTCCCTCTCGATCTCCCTCTCCCTCTTCCTCTACCTCTCAATTGTAAAATGGTGTAAGGTGGAAGTCTGTAAGCTGGGAACATTTTTTTGCCGTTTTATTTATCAGCTTCTCTGGCATTCTATTCCTCATTTTTTTTATTTTTTTATTTTTTTTTCACAGGCCTTAGCAGCAGCAGAAGCTCAGAGAGTACCCTTGCCAGAACCCCCAAAGATTCTATCTTTTCGGGCTTTCGCAAAAAAAGGGAAGAATCACAACAGAATCCATCACTTTTCACCAGATGCAGAAAAATATCAAGTGAAACACAAAGACGAGACAGCGATGTCCAAATTGACTTTAAAGGACGAGAGTAAACCTAACAAGAAAGGTCGTACAGTCAGCTTTGTCTTGACAGAGGAGGATAACAAGAAGGGACAAAAGAGAGAGAGGGAGAGAGACCCCTCCTCACCCACAGATTTAAAAGCTCAGGAAAGTGGGAGTAAGAAACAACTACGATTGGCTGCATGGAGGCAAATGAAAGTTTCGCTTTTAACAGATCCGGATTTGAAGGAAGGCTGTAGTGAAAGAGTTGAGAATCTCGAACAGGAAGAAACGAATGGGAATGGAATACACTGCTCATCTCACAATACAGGAATAAATGAAGGTTCTGATGGCAAAGAAAAAGAGAAAATATCAAAGGATAGAGGGAGAGGGAGAGGAAGACCAGAACCGGAAGCTGAAGGATCTGGCACCGGAGGAGGAGTTTGTCAGACAAGGAATAGGGCAAATGATACACAAGTAAGTAGTTCTATAAGAACGAGAAATAGCTTTTCCGGAGAGGAAGAAAAAGAAACTGATACGTTTGAAAGGAAAGAAGATATACAAGGTAGTGAAGTTAATAATGGAGGGGCAAGTGGTTCAGAAGGTCAGCATGGAAATAGAAGTGTAGGAAGTGTCCCACATGTGTTTTCCAAAAATTTCACAAACGGGCTTTTGCCCGGGAAACCGTCCTGGAAAGAAGAAACAGAGATTCAGGAAGTTAGAGGTTTCTCAAAGGCTTTTGGAGTTACTGGGGAAAGTAAAGGAGAGTTGCCTAAAGTAGAGACAATTTTGAGAACTGGAGAGAAAGACAAGGTGCGAGAAGGTTCTGGAAGTATGCATGAAAATTCAGGCAAAGGTTCCCCTACACATGAATTAGCATGGGAGAATAGGGTAACTGTTAATGAAGGAAGGTGGGTCTCTGGGAAAGAGAGGAAGAACGCTGTCGGGGATTATGTCATACAGTTGTTGAATCCTCTTTATAAAACGAAACGACTTTCAAAAGAGGATTTCAAAGCCATAGTAAAAAAATCGGTCCAGAAGGTATGAATCACATGCTGTCTTCTTTTGTTACTGATGAGCATCGGCAAGTTTAGGATGGAAGTGACCGTTACATGTATCTTAGAACTGCTGGAGAAAATGTATCATTTTTTTTGTAGCGATTGGAAAAAGAAAAAGGAAGAGGAATTCTGTTATTTTGCGCATGGAAAAAACCCCATTACAAAAAGGAATAATACATTTTCTGGAAGTGGTACATTTTCTGGGTTCGATTACAAAACCCTTAACATCGTTCATAAAGCCCATAAAACGAAAGGCAGCTAGAATTGAAGTGACCGTTCAAATTTTTCTTTCTTTGTCAGGCTTGGAATAAGAAATTTATGTAGACACAGACCTTTGAAACTGAGCTCGTGTTTGTGCTGTTGTGTAACGCTTCTTACATGCATTCTCTTTGCTTTTTTGTATGCACATGAAATAATCAGTTTGTTGATGTCTGCTGATGTGATAGGTCATGGAAAGGGAGACGGCAAAAGACGATGAGTCAAGTATCGAGGAGTTTCTGTCTATTAAAAGGAAATTAAAAGTGAGTGGGTCTCCATAGGGCCTTTTGAAAAAATAAAGGTCTGTGTTTGCAAATTGGAGTTTAGTCCATCACTCATTGTAAATATACCATGAATTGCTATTAGCCTGCAGGAACTATTACTGTTTATGCAAAATTTATTTTATTAATTCTAAATTAGGTCTGGATGGTGTGGATTTATGACCCTTTGTGGGATCAGTATTATACTATTTTAGGTCAACGGCTAAGAAAAACTAGCTGCGGATTTCTGTTATTAACCGTAATAGTAATTCACGCTGTTAAGAGTATAACTAGTGTAATTATTAGTGTAATTATTGCTTGATTACAATGAGCCAGTCCACACCATTTCCTTTGGTGAAGTTTTCAGATCAGATGCAGTTCACGTTATCTCATGTTTTGCACAAAACATTTGAGTTTGCATATCATTTTTATTTATTAGTTTTAGTTCATAAATGACAGGGTCCAAAGAAGTTAATGTATGCCGCAAGGCCTTGCTGTGGCTAGTATAGAGTGGGAAAAGGGAGGGAAAGGGGAGGGAAAGGGGAGGGAAAGGGGAGGGAAAGGGGAGGGAAAGGAAGAGGGAGGGAGAGAAAGGCTGGCTACCATTTTGATAGCCATGTTGTTGGTCGCGTGTCAGTTTTTGCCTGTTTTTCTGATTCTTCCCAGGAGAGAGTGTGTTGGTAGGTATGCATGTCAGACTAAATTTAAAAACTTGTGATAGAAGTTAGCTAGTGCTGGGGTCTTTTAAGATTCATAACAGGGTTTTGTTTTTTTGGTTGCTACCGCTTTGCATTTAAGGTTTTTTTGTGGACATGTGTTGAGATGTTTTTAGAAGACAAAAAAGGGTAGGCTTATCTTTTTGTCGTGTTTCAAATTAGAAAATCAACATGATGTCACTATTACTTGATTATCTCCCTTAATATTGATTCTCTCATTGTTTTAAAAATCTCTCGCAAAATCTCTTATTTTTTCCCGATCTCCCAGACTCTTCCAAATTTGTGAAAACTTAATTGTGCTTCGAGATCCTTTCAGAACTTTGAAGATGATTCACGATTCGCTCAAAACTACACAGTTGCATTCAGATTCTCACGAAACATAATAGATGCTTCCACATTTCTTAATTAAAAGGTGCTTTTATATCATAGTTTTATATGTGCGAAAAGGTATGGAAACACTATATGTGGTGACCCCATACCATAAGCTTATTGTATTTGGAAAACTGTATAATATGCGTATGATATGGGGTCACCAGCTATCGAATTTCCATCCATTTTTGCACTTTTGAACTACATTTCAGATTTCCTTGGAGATCTTAACATGGGTTTGATGTGGCGTTACAATATGGGGAGGGAGAACAGATTCGAGCTTTGATTGACAAGTACATCGAGAAATGCTGTAAACCTGCAAGGTGAAATAAAAATCGTGACTGGAAATGGGAAAGACTTGACTAATGGTTTCCCCAAGTGACGTGACATACATGTGACGTGATGGGGACAATATAAGACGGCACCATGGTCATGGTAGGTTTTCTTATACTGAGAAAAGTTCCTCCATGGTTTGCCAAGTTCCAATAATTTCTAGTAACTTAGAAATTTGAAGGGTATTTACATGACAATTTATTTTGCAAGAACTCCCCCTTCTTTTTTTTTTTTGAGTTTTATGTCCTCTGGTTATTCATCTGTTACAGGGAGAGAAGAGCACATCAAAATAACCCTGAGTAGGCCCATGTATTGTTTTTGTTACTTCTTGAGTTAAGGCAGATAAACGTAAACGTGTATATTACCTTAAAAGCGAAAGAAGAAAAACTGCTCGCTGAAGAATGTCAAACCATATGCTCTTTTTTCATCTATGGTTATCATCCTCCTAGTAGAGTCGTGGGGAGAGTTAGAGGAGATTTCACAGGTTTATTTTGTCCTGTCCTGTCCTTGTCCCTCTATTTTGAGCCAAAGTGTTGCCCTCGATATGTGGTCATTTGCTCGAAATGACTGGTCTTTTTCTTTTTTAAACTTGCAATTTTCCTTTGTTATCTTTGTCAGGTGAAGATTCTTACATTATACATGATGTTACCATTCAGTGTGACTAATCGTTTCAGTAATTTTCTCGTGAACCTTTTCTAATAAGTTTTTTTTATCGCGGATTACTTTATCATTTTTTGTATATGATTCACGGTGGAGTAATGGCAGTATCTTACTGATATTTCCGAATAAGTTATTTTTGTGTTGCTTCCGTACGGGTGAGAGCTTTATCCTGATGTAGTCAATATCTTTGAAGGTCTCGGGTTAATTGTTTAATTCGATAAGTTAAAATATGAACATCTATTTGTTATTTGGTATTTTACGATTTCGGGCAACAGTACATTGTAATTAGTTTGGACAGCACTGATCTCTTATCATACAATATTTTGTATGGACCAACTTAGGCTAAGAACCTTAAATTATCACATACGTGTCAATATACAATATATATATATGGGCAATATTATTTCTGTGTCTATGTTATTTAGTCGTCTAAATCACGATGCACTCTTTAGGTCACATACTATTAACTGTTTAAAATGTAGTTTTTTTGTGGACAGCACTATTCTTCGTTTCAATACCATGTTATATATACTGCACATATACTATATATCATGTTTTTATATTATGTAATACTGTCTAAATCACGGTGCACCGTTTAGGTCACATACTATTAACTGATTAAGATGTAGTTTTTTTGTGGACAGCACTATTCTTCGTTTCAATACCATACTATATATACTGCACATATACTATATATTATGTTTTTATACTATGTAATACTGTTTGCAGCAATGATATTGCTGATAACCGTTTAATCCCCATCGCGAAAAGGGAGGGAGGGAGGGAGGGAGGGAGGGAGGGAGGGAGGGAGGGAGGGAGGGAGGGAGGGAGGGAGGGAGGGAGGGAGGGAGGGAGGGAGGGAGGGAGGGAGGGAGGGAGGGAGGGAGGGAGGGAGGGAGGGAGGGAGGGAGGGAGGGAGGGAGGGAGGGAGGGAGGGAGGGAGGGAGGGAGGGAGGGAGGGAGGGAGGGAGGGAGGGAGGGAGGGAGGGAGGGAGGGAGGGAGGGAGGGAGGGAGGGAGGGAGGGAGGGAGGGAGGGAGGGAGGGAGGGAGGGAGGGAGGGAGGGAGGGAGGGAGGGAGGGAGGGAGGGAGGGAGGGAGGGAGGGAGGGAGGGAGGGAGGGAGGGAGGGAGGGAGGGAGGGAGGGAGGGAGGGAGGGAGGGAGGGAGGGAGGGAGGGAGGGAGGGAGGGAGGGAGGGAGGGAGGGAGGGAGGGAGGGAGGGAGGGAGGGAGGGAGGGAGGGAGGGAGGGAGGGAGGGAGGGAGGGAGGGAGGGAGGGAGGGAGGGAGGGAGGGAGGGAGGGAGGGAGGGGGAGGGAGGGTTTTAAACTTCATTTCTTTTTTTTTAATTTATTGATATGTTTAAATTTGTGGTATGGTCTTTCGCCGTTCGATATTATCATTAGTTGATACTACCAGATTACTGGCAATATCAATAATCGATTATATCAACGAACTATGATGATCAATAATATCATATTATCGTACGGAAGCCTGATGCAAGACACTCATATAACATGATTAATTCTAGTGAGGAAGCTCTGTTTAATTTCCTTTGGTCCAGTCTCGCATCTTTTTTTCCTTTGAGGTACCAGTTTTGAGAAGCTTCTGAGGGTTTCGAATGTCTTGAGATTTGCCTTCCTAACCGCCGATTGTGTATCATTTTTTAAAAGCTTTTGTCTTTTGCGAATTTGTTTAAGTGGTGATATACTTAGATTTACAAATGAAATTTATTTTAGGGTTTTCAAATGCAGGTCGTTGTGTTACAGAGTTCAAATCTGTGAAAACAATTGGCACTATATGCGGTTACCTCATATATGGCTTATTTTTATTATGTCGTATAAAACTCATCAAGAAGTCATCTTGTATGTGGTAATCACATATAGCGTTTCGAAACTTATTCGTACATTTGAACTATGTTGCTGTTCGGGTGTCAGTCAATTGGTTTGGAGTTTTGGAAAAGACAAATGCTCGATGCTTGTTTAAATCTTTTCCATGGGAGAAAATGTATTTTTTTTTTTTTTTTGGAGGGAGAAAATTGGCACAAGATTTGTTGGCAAAAATGTTGTAATGTGTTTTAAAGATATTTTGCATGAGTAGCCATGGCTTTAGGCATATATATATATTTTTTGTATTATATTATATTTCATCATGTTATATTACATTCATATATTGTATTATATTATATTATATATATTTATGTTTCTATTATATCATATTTTATTGTATTATATTATGTGTTGCATATTTATATCATATTATTTCATTATATTATATAACAGTATTATATCATACTGTTAAATGTTATTTTCGATGTTTGGCCTAAAAGAAAAGTAGTCTGAAAAGTTAATAATGACAACAAAATTGGAAACTGTAGCACTGTTAACATCATTCCGTTCAAGTGTGTCTTTTATCGTTTTTTTTCCTAAAGTATTTTTTATTTTATAAATGTAATAAGAACTTGTAAACGAACCAGATGACTCATCGAATCCTTATCCGGATGTATAGCTGAGACCTTAGTGAATGTATTCAAGATGACTCAAAGAAGTACTCAATGGAGTAAAATAAAATTGACATGCCAATTCACTGTTTTTGCAAACACCAAATAAAAATTGCCAAGGGAACAAATTAGTTCTTTAGAGCCTTGTTATCGTCCTTAGACTAATGAGGACTAATGGACGTCAAAGATCTCACTTACAGCTCTTAAATTCTAACTATTAACGTCACTGATGAGAATTTTTTCATTAAAACCGAGATCATCATCACTACAAAAAAAGTCGGCTTTGTCACAAAAACACGACAGTAAATCATCTGTGTATGTGGGAACTAAGGAATAAAAGCAAAGGCAAAACAAAACGGAAATGGGATTAAGAGAAGTAAAAATATTACGACCTGGTTGATTTTGGACTTTCAAAAATTACAGCTTAAAAAACAAAAAAACAATTAGTGGTACTGGTGCAATCTTACGATCAACAGGTAGAATTGAGAGAGGGGCGCCAGTATAATATCATTTAACCATAATATGATATACTGACAATACAGTCTAATATCACCCACATACAGGGGATCAATAACAATGTGAGAAGTGATGACAAGTAAGAAAACAAAGATGGAAGGAAATAAAAAATTTGAATGAGGCTTAGACCTAGATTACGTGGCAGCTGATATGGCACAACAAGCAAGAGTCGCTGATCTCATGTCTCCCACAAGTGACCAACAAGAGATATTTCCATCCTATATGAGCCCGACTTCTCGGTTGCTTTTCTTAGATATTTAATTCTGTTGAGGTCTATTGTAGTGTTGGTTTAAGTGCATCTTAAGTGCGTCATTGTGCTTTTCTTTTTGGGTTTGAGTGCCTTTGTTTTCTGCGCCATTTTTATGTGTTCACGGGGCTTTTCTTTGTTTTTTTTTTCTTCCTTTTTAGCCCTGCTTCTAGCTCTTCAGTCTTGGCCAAGCCACCCCTTTTGTACCTTTGGCCACAAGATGGTTTACCATCGCGCTTTTTAGTTCAATTTGGTATATTTGACATCAATTCTTGCGCCCTTTGAGATACGACATGTTACCCATCTGAGATATTTTCAATCTCTAAGTGCTTTACTTCTTGTCCCTTCAGCCTTATCTCTTTAGGAGCTGTAGTATGGACTTTCCTTTGCTAAATGTTTACTTAATCAAGAGCAGTAACCACAGAACCCATTTAACCGGTGAATCTACATGTAAACTGTTGTCCGTCAAAAATCGTCACTAAATTTTCAATAAATTTTCAGGAAATTTTCACTAAATCCTCACTAAGTTCTCACTAAAATGAGCCTGATCAAGCTTGTAGACTACGTTTTCATGATTTTACAAGAGACAAATGTTGTTAGTAAAACATTGCGCGTTCAAAACCTAGGACTTTTGTACTACCCATTTGTATCCTAGAATAGTGATTTTCTCCTTGTCCGTATTCACACAATTTCCCGTGGATACTTTACAAAGATAACACTGTTTTTTAGGGTTTTTAGGGTTTTTATGAAAATTAGAAATTCATAAAGTTTTTGGGTCCATTGTGTAGATCTAGACTTGTCCTGCCACAAGTTGTACTAGTTTTCCCTCTTGTCTTAGTAGTTGTGACTCTCCTATCCTTAGTTGTACCTATTATCACTTTATGTACATCACCTAATGCAAAACATATCGTAGTTATGTCCCTTTTTAAGTTCGTGACAACTACCATCGATTTCTTAAAAGCTTACCAAGAAGATAGAAGATAGAATTATTTTTTTAGTTTTTTCCTATCTTTGACATAGATCAAAACATAGTTCAAATGGTATGTACTCAGATGGTTTACGATCGTGCGTTCTTAAAAGACTCTACCTTTTAGTTCAAATGTATGAAAACAATTCGAAACACTATACGAGTGGTGTTCTTGTACTATACGAGTATTATACCCGGAAATCTATACAGTACATGTGGTACGAGAAAGTATATATTTCGTAGACGTCAACCAAACACGACCACACATCACATCATCAACAAGACAAATTGCCACCATTTCTCTCTCCCTCCTCCTTCCCTCCCTATCCGCCTCTTACCCTCTTCCCTCCTCCCTCCTCCCCTTTTCAAAGGAAGCCTTTGCCTCACTTGTACAGTTGGTCTCCCACACGCCATTTAAAAAGATATCATTCACAAGAAAACTGCAAAGGAAGGTGGATGGAAATGTGTAAAATAATAATTAACTCCTAGAACAGTTACCATCATTATCATTATCATTACCACTTCACTTTCATTTTTATCCACGAGGAAGCCAAAATAGGTGTACCTCCGATTTCGCTTCGTAGTTGATGTTGACTTGCTTCCCATACCGACTCATATTGCCAAAACTCAAGTTAAAAATTATCTTCATGATTCCAAAACTCAAGTTAAAAACTTGCCTCATATTGCCAAAACTCAAGTTAAAAACTTGCCTCATATTGCCAAAACTCAAGTTAAAAACTTGCTTCATATTGCCAAAACTCAAGTAAAGAACTTGCTTCATATTGCCAAAACTCAACTTGCAAACTTGCTTCCGATTGTAACCTTGAGACGAAAAATACATTAGGCTTTTTTCCTTAAGAACAAATTCATTCCGCTTCTCGCCAATAACAAAGCTTGAATTTGCCACTTGCTTCATCTACTTTAAAAGAACACATCTACTCTGTCTTGGTCACGTCGACTTAGTCCCTTCTCATTGAATTAGCCTCTTTCATTTACAACCAATGGTATGTATAGAAGATGACCATACAATGTTCCCAATACCCTTTTACACAACAACCATTGGTACTCATCAGTGGAAAGTTTGGACTCGATTCACTTACGGGCTTTGTGATCCACTCTTTCCTCCAAATCGTGCTCACTCGCGGTTTTTATCGCCGGCTTCATGAGTTCAAACAAGGAAGAGCTCCACATAACAACTAGACGCTCCTTCAACATTTCATAGAAGACCCAATCGTCTTTCTTCGACCCACCATTGGTTTCCCTTCTCGGTTTTCCTTTTTTCGGTTTTCCTTTTTTCCCCTTTTTTGGTAAAGACCATACCTGCCCCACAAAAAACAGTCGACGAGGCTAGAAAACTTCATAGGATACTAATCGTCCTTCTTCGATCCACCATCGGTTTCACTTTTACTTTGGTTTTCGCTAACCACCAAGCTTGCCCTTGCTGCCGCGGCAAAGGCTGGATCGGGGTTTGGCTCGGCAGAGGTTGGAGGATCTCTTAACGCCATCCACACATATACGGCAATAACCGCATTAACCGAAATAACCGCCAATATTCCACTTAACAATGTGCGTGTCTGTGGCGTGATGTCACTGATAGCTGGCCCAGCCTCCGTTAATGACCATTTGTTAATGACAAAACGATTCAAAAGAGAAGCTTATCGTCATCAATCATTAGCATCATAAATAGTGTTTACGTCGCATGGACATGCTTCCTATCTCTACCGTCGAATCACAAGAGCAATGAAACTGAATGAATGCTGACATTTTAATTTGAAACCAACAAAAGATCTTGATCCTTAACACACCTTGAAAAAACAAAATGAATCATAAAACTGAACTACTTGCTAGAGATCCAAATTTGACCAAAAGGTGAACATGAGAATTCCAAACTTTAATGCAGTACTTAGGAGTTGCACTTAGTCATCCACAACTTAGATTCACACAAGACTTAAAAGCACACATCATCATTAGTGAAATAACCTTAATATTAGCAGTATACTTCGAAATCAAGCAGTAATCAGGCACAAGATTCCTGGACTCTTTTGTCAGAAGTGACATCTGTAACAAACACCTAACGTTACAGAAGGGACTGATTTCAAGAAAAAATGTACAAGCTACAAAATTTAAGGATCAAACCCAACGGAAAAACTCATAACCTCTTCACGAGACTGATTTGCACAATTTTAACTTATCACATACAAATTGAAATTCATATAAATTCTCATACCTAGGTCATCGCAAAAGTAACATCCTACACACCCTCCCATGCATTCACAAAAACATTGCTCATGCATATCTGGACTGCTTCCTTAATGATATTATAAAATGATCATCAGGGCACGTTTTCAACCCCATATTCAAAAGACCAATTACAAAAATCACTCTCAAGTTAAAGAGAGAAACAACAACTGATCGCCCTTTCATTTGAAGGACAGTATGACTTGCTAAAAAATGGATGGTTTTGATATGACGATAAAAAAAAATCAGTAACTAGACTCAATGTGTTTAATCTATTCAATACATGAACGTAGAATTTTGCATTTTTAGTGCAATTCAGCAATCCTCCAAGCAAACCACCCCAGTTAAGGCTTACAGAAGGATGGTAAATCAATACAATTTCAGTTTTGTTACAAAATAATGGAAAAGGCAAAGGAAGATATGCCCTCAATCTAATGGCAACTTTTATTTTCATTGTCTTTTATAGGATATCCTCCCAAACCTTCGCCTACTTACAAACATCTCATCATTTCACACCGCTAGTGTAAATGTGAAATTAGAATGTATGATGCTAATCTAGTTTTAAGGGGGCAGGGAGGATTGTAGTCCACTCTTAAATAGTGTTAATAACACTATTTTATGATTTTTGGCCTAAGAAAGTCACGACCAAATTAGTGTCATTAACTCTAATGGCGATGGGCAATGTACCCTGCCCATTGCTATAAGTGTTCAACATTGTCCGGCCACACGAACGTACTTTTACTCACTATCCTGCACACTTTTCCAATTTTTTCATTGAGACATCATGATCGAACGGTAAGACCATTACCTTTCTGATTACTTACCTCAATAGAAAAATCCATCGGTTGAACATAAAATAGACACTTTCAACAGCCCAAAAGATATTTAACACTAATAGGAAACAGTCTTACCTATTCTATCATGATGTCACAATTAAAAATCAGAAAAGTGTGTATGGTCCTGTGAAAAAGTTTTTTAACTGCTCGAAATAAATTCCACCAAAAGCAATTTGCAGTGCAACTTCTCAGACTTGTCACTACTTCAAAAAACACCAAAGAAACCACACTAAAGAAAACCAAAAGAAAAACAATTAAAGAATACGTCACTGACTTTTTTACCATCCCATCATAAGTCTTAAGAAAATATTATCATTCAAAACCGAATCCTCTATTATTGCATCCTCTTCCAAGGATTCAAAAACATTTATAACACGTGCCATAATTTAGAGTTGGCATTTGCTTAATAAAAAAACAAACTCATAAGCTTTTTAGTAGGCACTTTGGGTTTCATTACTAGAATACAATTGTGAAAAATTGCTCCCTATGTGATTTCTCCCTCCCTCGCCCTCTCCCTCTCTCCCCCCCTCTCTTTCTCTCCCACCCCTACCTGTCTTCCCTTCTTTTCCTCTCCCTCTCTCTCTCTCTCTTCTCTCTCCCCCTGTCTCTTGCCCCCCATCATTCTCTAGGTCTCCCGTGCCCCCTAAAAAACCCTAAGAAAACCCCGAAAAAAATAACAGGGTTTTTGTTTTACAATCGAAGTGCATCACTTCCGGCAGGAATCTTCTGTCAGAGAAAAATGCATTTAAATTGTTTCAAACCTTCCCTCCTGTGAACAATTTTTAGAAGAAATTCTCGTATATTTCCACTATTTCAACAATAAAAAATGAAGCCCAAGCATTTGCACTACTTACAAGGGAGGGAGAATATTGGAGATAAACCCTTCTACTATTGCATTTAAAATAATTTAACAAGGAGTTTCTAGCAAAGATTTTTTACCAAGGAATTTTGTTGCTGTAACAGACTTAAAAAGCTTTTGCAGAAAAAGTAACGACTTACAAGGGAGAAGATTGGAGTTAAAGGCCCATAAAACCAACAAAGGAGCCATCCACATTAAAACTGACGTAAGAATGAACCTCTGCAAAACTGCCACGACTCCCATTCTTCCTCCTTCCCTTCCTTTCTTTTAGGATTTATGGAGATTCCAGAAAAAATCTATTCTCCTACAATATATTTTCAGAGACTCTACAATAAGTAAGAGAGATTCATACAGTCATTTGCAAAATGGTAACAAAAAAACAATTGCAGAATCATTGCAGAAAAATTTGCAAAGGATGAAAAATGTTAGAAAAAAAAAAAAAAAAACTGCTAAAAAATCCCTGCCTAGACTACAAGTGATTACTCTCTCTCATTGCTGCCTCCTCGACTGCCAAGTGACGTGATTGGCTAGTAAAAGTACTTAGAAAAACTTCAGTTTTACGTCTTACTATTGGTTTATTCTGCCAAGCAGCAGTTGCAAGGGAGAGGGTAGTTGCTTCACATTGCCCTAATAGCTGTTGCTGCAACAGCAATACCGTACACGAATGGTACAAAATAGTACAGTACACCGTGTATCGTTATTAGTGTTAATATTTTTTTCGCCACTTAAAACATTTTTTATCCGTACACAATTGTCGGATTTTCAATTTAAAAGCGCCAATCGGAAGCTGAGAATGGTTACCTTTCAATCGCAAGTCGAACCAAAATCCGATTTTAGGTACGGAGAAAAGATGTTTTAAGAGGCTAAAAAAACACTACACCGCGAATCGCTATTAGCGTTAACAAGTATTTCGTGTTAAAAAACAATTAGTGTGATTAACGATGTACGGTTACGCCTTGAATCGCTATTAGCGTTAGTAACAATAATTTGGTGCCCCCTTTAGACTCTCGAAGCTAAAATATAATTAATAGTTTTTTCCTTTACGTTAACATATACCTAGCGAATGTTGTGTATCAAAGTCCCAGCCGAAATTGATATGTATCTACAGTAATTTTGGGTATCTGATAATCGATAAATCATTAGTATATATCGACCGGCACAATATCGCGATTTTAACGATGACCATTGGATATATTTCGAATATCGAATTTAAAGCGATGAGTTTTTACCCAATAGTCCAATACACAACATTGAAGTAGTGGCTACACTATGGGAATGTGTCTCCAAATTAGTGTTAGATGTATAAATTAGCGTTAGTCATTTTTTGGCGTTATCATTGTACACTTATGGTAAATATTTATTCCAGGGGTCACCCTTTCTCTAGACGACATCGTTGATTTTATAGACATTAGGCTTCAAAGCCTTTTTTAATCGAGGCAAATTGAAGTTGTCCTGGGTTGTGAAGTAGGATACACAATCAAACGCGAAGTGTCGCACATACTCCCACCACGTTCTCAACTAGCTGTACACGTGCCTCTCGTGTGGATATTTTGTTTTTACATGGAGTGGCAATAACATCAGGTGACGTAGTTTTCACATACCCTCCAAGATCCCATGTTTCCTCGCGAGCAACATGACATATCGGTGTTGCGCCTCAAGATGCAACGACCTCTCACTTACGTGACTACATGCACAAAGACACAATTGATAGTTTCATAAGATTTGATTCAGAGATCTTTGGGACCTTTGACTCTTTAGTTGGCAACTTATTACTTGACCCTGCTGGACGATCTTTTGAAGTTAGAGGACCCGAAAATCCATTCACTAACTCTCATGTCACTTTTCAACGCCAATGTATCCCTACGCCCATTAACGTTCTTGAGCTTTGTCGCCCTTGTACGTTCTCAAGCTTCATCCCACAATCGACATAGCACGGTGGTGAATGATGGTCGATGATTACGAGACTTACCCCCGCGCCTCCTAGCGCATATAAACAATATTCGTAATTTAGATATTTGTGGCATAGTTTTAGGCTTAACTGTCCAGGACAGTCTAGTATTTCTACGGTTTGGGTTTTGTTTTTTGTTTGTGTTTTACTTGCTTTTCCTTTTAGGCTTTTATTGTTGATGAACCTTTGTTGTGTTTTTTGTTTTTCAAGTCTTTGGTCGTTTGCCATCGGTGGTCGTCAACCATTTTCAAATTTCAATCTTGTTATGTATTTTGATGCTCTTACCATCTAATTTACCAAATAAATCTTATTCTATCTGAGAACAAAGTTCCATTTTATGGAAAAAAGTAAAATAAAGTTCGATCCACCACTTCGAACTCAGAGAGGGTACAATAATTAATTGCTCGTCGTCTTTTTCTGATAAAAGATTTGAACCGAGCAATCACCAATTGGCAAAAAAAAAACGTGAACGTTCAACCTTTCGAAAAATGAAATGTAACGTTTTCCACCAATTTAACTAATATCCGTGGCGAAACATTTATGGTTCGGACTTCAGTATTGTACTGTACACAACAGAATATTCATTTCCAAGGCAAAATAAGGATTGATCTCTGAGATCTACAGGGTTCGAACACGCGTCTACAAAAAGTATAGGGGGGAACAAATGAGACGAAATAGTTCACATACGGTTTAGTTTCCGTTGAATTTTGATTCATTCTATTTCAAATTCCTAATATACTACAGTAATATTCACTTATTCAAGACCTAGTTTGAGCAAAATATTGGGGTTGTCTATCGCTTACCGTGCGCTTTAACATCCAAAATGAAGCTTACGTGGCATCACCTTAAATAAAAAATACACGATTTATATTCTTTGATGATTTTCAATCTCTTAGGGTACGGCCCCATGTGGCTAGGTCCGGGTTTTTTTTTTATGTCTTCCTTTCAAACTTAGCACCGTAGTGCCTAAGTTTAAACCGTACGAAGAAATCGCAAATTCGTAGAGTACAATTTGCGTCATTCTCGAACTTAGGATGTACGAAAAAAAATCGTCTTGTGTTTTTCCGACCCATTGTCACGTCATCTTCAAACTTATCATAAACCACATCGGCAATGTGTTTTAAGCAAAGTAAAACCATTTACACAAATAGGAAAACATATTCCCACGTGTGAAAAGTTTTCAAAACTTATTTCCGCATGCACTTTGTACGGTTTTTGTTTTTGTCCGCATGCACTTTCTACATTTCTTTTTTTGCAGGGGTCTCGAGGCTGCGGTGTCATTTCACGCAAAGTTGACAAATTTGCGAAGGTAAAAAATATGCGAAATCATGGTGGCCGGACAGAAGAGGTTTAAGCAATGGCATGTCGTACAGCCACTGCTGCAAGGCTGCACTTCTACGATGTCACGCAATGACATGCTATATGCCAAATCGTTTCAAAAATTACGATGTATCTACCAACGCTTCAAAAAGTTTTGAAAAAATACGGTGCGTCAAAGACAAATTGTACACGGTGACAACCGTCATGGGTATTGTCAATGTATACAATCGTCACAAACTTAAGTAACAATTTCGAGTGAACACATAGAGACACGAAATTTTGGTCCGCTGGATCCGTGCTAAAATACAAAGTAAGTTCGAAAAGTTACTAGTGCATGGGGTCGTACATTAGTTCAAAAGTAGGCGTTTTTATGGTAGGCGTTTGGTAGGCACACAAAACTTGGCACAAAACTCGCGCAGATGAGGCATACTGTATGTGTGTGCGTTGTGCACACCGTTGTACGAACGTACGAATCTGACGTATGATCATAGTACAGCGCACGTCGCTGGACGAATTTTTTTAGCGAACCGACACGGCGTAGGATGACATTCCGCGGGAAAAAAATCTCGAAAAAAAAAAAAAAAAACGCGGACGTAAGTCCTATCGTAAGTTGTGTCATTGGCTTTTCATGTGATCTTATTAGATCGCTACTTTGATAAGCGACCGTCTGATCGTCCAAATCTGAAGGGTTTAAAATAAAAATACCTCAAAACTCACGGATTTTTTTTTTGTCCGAATGTTTTTCAAATTTTAAGACATGACATTTAATTCTCTATCGATCGATGTGCAACTCAACCCTGTTCCTATTTTATTTCATTTTGCGGCCAATACAATATGGGTCTTAAGCATAGTTGTTCAAAACGCATTTTACGCACGATTCGAACGCGCGTACAATACGTAGAAACTAGAGGGGTCGATTTGAAAAAATCGTAAAAAACGTTGATGAATTTTTTCCGTACAAATCCGTACATGCTAAAAAAAATTGAATTGAACATATACCGCAGTTTGTACGCTTTCCGTCAAATGAGCGGTGAAAATTAATGTGTATTTATATTATTATTACACCTAATGTGTCTTTCAGAACAACTATATCAACTGGATACGGTCAATCATAGCAGCGGGTACTAGATGCGTACGTAGGTCCAGGTTCAACTCCTGAGAACAACTCATTTTTTGTCAGAATATAATAAAATTGTATGTCGTTCATAGACAGGCAGCCATGGCTTTCTCTCTCTACCTCTCCGAGAGCATGAATCTTCAAAAAAAACAAAGTACAGGCCATATGCATATGACATTTTTCATCATTCAACATTGCACGACGTAATCCTCGAACTCTACGCATGGCTGCTTTTTTGGAGGTCCGTGACTTCTTCGTCACATCTTCAACGACAGTTTACTAACTACTTTCGTGGCGTCGGTAATGGCGTCTTCCTTGAATTTTCGCTTTCAACTGTTGAAGTATTTATGGCGGCTTCTTTTCGAAAATTTAAAGAAGACGCCCGTACACATTTTGAACTTACGACGCTCAAATAGTGTGACGCCGCAACGTCTCGTTTTGGAAATGTTCGTAGACGTGACGATAAATTTCCGTATATTTCTATGTACATTTTGATCAGTTTACTGAACTGAAAGTACCGATACGTGCATCAAATCTTTTCGTTAATTTTCGTACAGTTTACGTAAATATCCGTACAGTTACCGTGATTTGTCTATAGGTTTCTGTAAAATTTCAGTTTCAGTTTACAGTAGATGTTTTTTTGCGATTTTTTTAAAAGTCACGTATAATACGTAGAAACTGGAAAAAAGTAAAAAACCGTGGGTATTGAACAACTATGGTCTTAAGCCTAGTTGTTTAATACACGCGTTTTTTTCATTTTTTTCCAATTTCTACGTATTGCATGTGAATTTTCAAAAAATCGCAAAAAAACGTCTACTATAAACTGAAATTGAAATTTTGTAAAATTTCAGTTTCAGTTTGGAGAAGCCGGACTTGGGGCGGGTGGGGGAGGGGGAGGTACAGCGGTATGGGTAGGCCTAGGGGGAAGAGGAGAGGGAGTAGAAGGGGAGGGAGAGGGAGAGGAAGAGAGAAAGGGAGGGTTAAGTCTCTCCCTCTTCCCCATTGGAGCATCGTTCCTTTCGTCTCTCTTCGATTTCCTCGAAACCTGCTACACAAAAAAATGCAGAAAAAGGAAAACAGAAAACTGAAAACTGTAAAACTGAAAATTGGACTCTATTCTTTCAATTGGAAAAAGGACAAAATAGGACAGAAAAGACAAAAAGACAAAAGAGCACAGAAAGGGACAAAAGGAGACAAAAGGACAAAAAATACAAAAAGGACAAAGGGACAAACAAGGACAAAAAAGACATAAATGACAAAAAAAGAAAAGGACAAAGAAAAAGAGAGTGAGACAGAAAAGAAAAAAGAAAAAAAAGGGACAAAAAAGTTGAAAAAGTGTACCTGTCCAGTCGGGGGAGGAAAAGGGAGAGAACGTGGGGGGGGAGGGGGAGGGACAGCAGCATGGGTAGGGCTGGGGAGAGGAAGAGAGGGACGAGAAGGGGAGGGAGAGGGAGAGAGAGAGGGAGGGTTGCGTCTCTCCCTCTTCCCCATTGGAGCATGGCTCCTTTCGTCTCTCTTCGATTTCCTCGAAACCTGCAACACAAAAAAAACCAAAAAACAAAAAACTGAAAACTGAAAACTAGATTATATTTTCAGTTGGAAAAAGGACAAAAAAGGAAAAGGATTAAGAAAAAAGAGAGAGAGAGAGAAGAAAGGACCAAAAGGGAAAAGGACAAAGAAGAAAAGAGAGAGACAAAAGAGAGAAAAAACAGACAAACAAGGGAAGGAAGTCTACCTGTCCAGTTGGGGGGGGCGGAGGAAGAGAACCTGGGAAGGGAGAAGGGGGAGAAATTGAGGGGGGAGGAGGGAGAGAGCTTGTACGGGGAGGGGGAGGGGAAGGGACAGCTGCATGGGTAGGGCTGGGAGGAAGAGAAGGGGAGGCAGGGGGAGCGGGAGGAGAAGAGGAAGAGGCAAAGGCAAAGGGAGAGGGAGAGGGTGAGCCAACAGTGCTTAGTCTCTCTCTCTTCCACTTTGGATCTTCCTCTCTCGATTTATCTCTTTCCACCTTTCCGACTTCAAGTTTCGCTTTTCCCTTCTCTGCTTTTTTTTTGTCCTCTCTTTCCTTGTCCTTCTTTTCCTCTCCCTTCTTTTCCTTTTTCCCTTCTCCCTCCTTTTCTTTTTTCATCTCTCCCTCCTTTTCCTTATTTTTCTCTCCCTCTTCCACTTTTCCAGATTTCCCTTCCTCCCTCTCGTCCTCTCCCTCCTGCGAAAACTGCGAAGAAGACTGGGAGGAGGAGGGAAGGTCCATCAAGGGGGGAGGGGAGGGCCCAGAGGAAGAGAGGGGGTGGCACAATTTCTCCAAGAGTCGCTGCAAAACCCAAAACACAAAAACTTTTCGTTACAGAAAATTCAAAAAGAAAAAAAAAAACAAATGGAAAAACATGAAATAGACAAAAGAACGACAAAACAAACAAACAAATAAAAAACAAAAAAAAACAAAAAAGAGAAGGAAGCTTCAAAAGTACCGAGAGCCCGAAATTGTCGTCTTCTGTGATTCTCCTCTCCTCTCCTGAATTGGTCTCTTTTTTACCTAACGAGGGGGGAGAGGGAAAGAGGAAAATGAGGGACAGGGAGAGAGGGAGAAAGTGAGATAGAGGGAACAAGGGAAAAAAGGGACAGAGGGGGGAAGTGGGAGAGAAAGGAGGGAAAGATGAATAGAGGAACAGAGGGGCAAAGGGGACGAGGGGAGAGAGAGGGAAAGGGTAAGAGCGTGAGAGAGGGAAAGAGGCACAGGATGAGAGGGATAGAGTTGGGGGAGAGGGAAAGAGTTAGGGAGAGGGAGAAAAGGACAGGCAAAAAAGGACAGTGGGAGAGAGAAAGTGGGAGAGGGAGAGTGGGAGAGGGAAAGAGGGATAGGGACAGAGGGACAGAGGGAGAGGGAAAGGAAAAAGGGACAGGAAAAGGGAGAAAGGGGCAGAGGGAAAGAGGAAAAAGGGAGAGAGTGGGAGAAGAGTGGAGAGAGAGGGAGAGGGAGAGAGAGGGATAAGGAGGGAGGGAAAGGGAGGGACAGGGGAAACGTTAATGGAGGAGAAATGCACAAAGAGAGAGGTACAATGAGACAGAGGAACAGTGGTAGAGAGGTAGAGGTAGAGAGGGAAACCTGGAAAGAGGGACAGGAAAATCATTTAAAATACTCTGAATGTTGCTAAGACAAAAAACAAAGACAAAAATATTCAAAAAAACTTAAAAAAAACCCAAAAAAAAACACCTAACAGTCTGAAAGCTTGGTAAGAGGAAGAGAGAGGGAGGAGGAAGGGAGAAGGAGAGGGAGAATTACCTTCTGCTGAAACTAATTCTTCAGCAACAGATGCTTCCTTCTCCTTTTCATTTCTCTCCTCCTTTTTCCCTTCTTTCCCTTTTCCCTTCTCCTTCTTTCCATTGTCTTTTCCTTCCTTTTTCATTTTTCCGTCGCCCTTTCTTTTCTCCTTTCCCTCCTTTTTCTCCTCTCCCTCCTCCTCCTTTTTCTGCTTCTCTGCCTCTTCTCTCGAGTGCTTCGCCTCTTTCTTAAGCTTCCGCACGTGCGAAACCAACATGAGTATAACAAAAACCAAAAACCTCACAAGGAGAAACATCGCACCGTCCAATAAACTGCACGCCATAGTTTCTAACATTTTGTAGTAAATTGAAACAGAATATGAATTAAATTGAAGTTAATTATGCTGTGCGCCTGAGTGAAAAAGACTGGTGAAAGGAAATGTGTGATTTTCTGATTAAAATACGTGAGTTTAAAGGAAACAACGGGGGAATTTAACCCCAAATCCCTCTCGCAAGAGCGGGATTATTCGTTGTTTTTTTTGGGAAAATTAGGTTTCGAATGGCATGCAAGGCGCGCCAATGCTCCTTGACTAATTGTTTGTCTCGTAGCCGTACCTTTGGACGAGTGGCGCCGTGGTTCCGAAGCTTGGGATACTTGTACGGACGACCACATGGCATTCCACGATTGGCCGAACAGCAAATCATGTGCACCCTAGTCAGCCGTACGGATTTCTAGTCGGTGCGCGTGCACATGTAAAACGGAAATGAGAAACGACAACCGTCGCCGAAGCATATCCGTTCGCAGATACAGCCAATAGAATGGAGCGAAGCGGAATCTACGTCACCTGCAACAAACAACGGGAACAGTAACTGAATCAAGCCATGTAGAGGTCAAATGTAGAGGTTAGTTGAATAAAACTGGAAAAAGATATGAATAAAACTGAAACGAACCAATTAAAACTAAATAGAACGGAAACCGAAACTATTACAAAAATGAATCGCACTTCAATCGAGTATCTCTTAAACTGAAACGAAACCGAATTAAAAAATGAACTGCATTAGGGCGAAACTGAACTAGAAAGAAACTGCGATAAAACTGAATAAAAGCCAATCAAACAGTAACCTGTAAACTGAATGAATCGGAGACAGAACAAAATCAAAACTGAATCGAACCGAGACCGAGTTGAACCAAAAGTTAAATTTAGCTGGATCCAATATTCCAGTGTTCGTCCGATCCAGTATCGGTTCCATCCAGTTTCGAAAGCATATAATCGGTTCGATCCAGTTCCAGATTAATTCAATATCGAACCGTTACAGTTTCTTTTCGATTCAGTTTGAGACCGACTCAATCTCGGTTCAAGTTCAATTTACAACTAAGTCAACCCGAAATCGAAATCAATTAAACTGAATCGAACCGAAAATCTAAGCAAGTGAACCTGAAAGGGCTATAAACTGAATCGCAGCAAAACTGAACAGAATCGGACAACATGGAATCGAAACGAACCTGAGTCGCATTAAAACGAAACTCAATCGAGGAACACAAACACTGAAAAGCAAAGCTAAATCATAGTTCAAAAGAAGGCGTTTTTTGGTAGGCCTTTTGTAGGCCACCTTTAGCGTAAGTTGTGTTACGGGCTTTCCATGTGATCTTCTTAGATCGCTACTTTCATCATCGACCGTCCGATCGTCCGAATCTGACGATAGTCCTATCGTAAGTTGTGTTATGGGCTTTTCATGTGACCTTCTTAGATCGTTACTTTCATCAACGACCGTCAGATGGTCCAAATCTGACGGTTTAAATAAAAAGTCGCTCAAAACTCACAGAAAAAAAAAAAATTGTCCGATTTTTTTTTCAAATTTAGACATGACGTTTAATTCTCTATCGATCCATGTGCAACTCAACCCTGTTACTGTTTTATTTCATTTTGCAACCTATACAATATGGATCTTAAGGCCATTTTCATAGTTGTTCAAAACGTATTTTACGCACGTTTCGAACGCGCGTACAATACGTAGAAACTGGAGAGGTCGATTTGAAAAAAACGTTAATGATTTTTTTCCGTACAAATCCGTACATTTTTTAAAAATTGAATTGAAGATGTACCGCAGTTTGTACGCTTTCCGTTAAATGAGCGGTGAAAAACATTAGTTAATTCAATTATTATCACACTCTATTAGTGTGTCGTAACATCTACATCAACTGGTTAAGGATGCGAGTTCCGAGCCGTACCGGACAATGTGCGCAGGCGCAGGTTCAAATCTTGCGCCATGCGTTTATATTATATTTAACTTCCGCCGTGGCGACGGTAATGGCGTCTTCTATGATTTTTCGGGTTCAGCTGTTCAAGTAATAATGGCGGCTTCTTTTCGAAATTTGAAGAAGACGCCCGTACAAAATTTGAACTCACGGCGCTCAAATAGTGTGACGCCGCAACGTCTCTTTTTGGAAATATTTGTAGACGTCACATTATTTTCCCGTACAATCCATGTACATGCTGTTCGGTTTACTGAACAGGAAGTACGGATACGTGCATCTATTTTTTTTTGTAAACTACCGTATAGTTGCCGTAAAAAATATAACAGTTACAGTATTTTGTTTATTAGTTTCCGTAATATTGCAGTTTCAGTTTACAGTAGACGTTTTTTTGCGTATTTTTCAAAAGTCACGTACAATACGTAGAAACTGGAAAAAATGGAAAAAACCCGCGTATTGAAGAACTAGATCTTAAGGGCATATTGTATGTTTTGCGTACAATAGGCATATTGTATGGGCGTACTGTCACCTACTTTTGAACTATGGGCCGTACCCTTACAACAAGCTAAATGTGGTTCCACGACCTTATGCAAGATCTCCTGTAGATTACTGGCACGACTTAATGTGAACACGGCCTCTAGTAAAATATTTCCGTACAATTACTGATATCTCCTGATGGAAACCCCGCCCAGTTAACTACAGTACTGTACAGTACTGTTGAGTACAGTGCAGTACTGTATATTACTGTAAAGTACTGTAGAGTACTGCATGTTCGTTATTTCATTTTACATTTGAACCGAAATTATACAACAAATGGGTTTAGCGTTCGCCAGGGTGGCTTTTACCGTACGGTTTTTGTCGGCGTCCTATTTTTACTGTCATCCGTACTACGTGCCATTCCCGTTTCCTCATGTTGCGAGTTTTCGCCACGTGGCGCAACGTTAACTCCGTTATTCTTTCCGTACCAGAACGCTTCTCTCCCTGTCCTTCGATATCGAGTTTCGTTACCGCGAAAGGAATTTGGAGAGATAACTATTGCGGAAGTTCTGCTTACGTGGCAGCACAAGAGGCGGCTGGATCCCAAGGGAGAGCTGAAATGAGAGGGAGAGGAAGAGGCGGATTTGGAGGCAGAGGGAGAGGCGACGGAGGAGGGGGAGGGCGAGGGGGTAGAGGGAGAGGAGGAGGGGGACAGAGGTGGTGGGACCCTCAATGGAGGGCTCAGAGACTGGCGGAAATGGCAGGAGAGGTGAGGGGAGAGATGGCGGAGGAGGGAGGATTTGGTAGGGTAGGGTCGGAGTATTGATTCTTTGTGAAAGGATTTAAATATATAAATATATATATAAACTGTGCGTTTTACAATTGTAGATGTAATAAAATACAATATAGGATGAGGTGGAATTTCTAAAATCCTGAATTACATCATTTTCCATGACCATGCTTCAGTCATTTGAGTCAAAATTCACACAATGGCTGTGTAAGTAATTCTAAATTCCATTTGTCATGCCACAAAACTTAGTGTTCTGTCTCATTTGTAAACTTTAGGGTTCAGTCTCATTTGTAAAATTTAGGGTTCAGTCTCATTTGTAAAATTTAGGGTCCAAGCACTTTCATTTCCTTGCTGAACAAAGAGTATTTGTCTGTTCCCTCATGTCAAGCTTTGTATAAAAGCTCCTTTTCAGCTTTCTGTGTGTGAAAGTACAGAAACCCCTTAATCTGTCCTCTATGTTTTAGGGCATTAGTTATCTGAAATCGTACTGTGCCATGCGTACATGCAAATATCTGACATTGATATGCACTTATGTGCGCATCTGCATAGTTATGTGCATAGGCAGTTATTCACATATTTACATATGCATCATGTTTTATGTCTATGCTTGTGTTTTTGTTTTGTGAGAGACATGCATACACAAAGTAAAGTTGTTGACTATGAAATGGATGCGTAATACATATACACACTAATGTACAATATTATGGAGTTTACACCATTTTATAGTATGGATGCATACTAGTGTATTATATTTATTGAGTTCCCATTGTATGTTCGGTATGGTGTTTTTAAAGGTTATGTATACACATACATATATTGTGTGTACAATATGCATTATATATATAAATATAATTCATATTGTACACACAATATATGTATGTGTATATATTTACTTTATATTACATCGTACATTTGGTATGGGTATGCCCAAAGGATGCACAAGTACATAGTGAGTATGCATATGCATAAGTTGATTTTGTTTGCACTGTCACTTACCTCCACAGAGAAACGTTTGGAAATGAGCAATTAGATATTGCATCCAAATGTTTAAGATTGTACTTAGCAGCAAACATTGGTCAATTTCCAACAATCCTATATTAAGCATTTAAACATCCAGTTATTTTGTCTGATTTATCTCGTATACGATGTTCCATTGCATCATGTGAAAATCTCGAATTTTCCAAAATCCCAATTTTGTGAACGGGAAGGGAAGAAAGACAGGGACTGAAGTAGAGGGATTCTCAGAAGTAGAGGGAGAGGAATAGGGTGAGAGACAACAGACGGAGAGAAAACAAGCAGAGGGAGAGGGAGTGTCGCAGAGGAAGAGAGGCAGTTAGAGAGATGGAGGGAAGAGATGCAGAGGAGGTGCCTTTATCTGGTTTGACCTGCCATGCTGATATGGAATTTTGCCACACTAATTCTGGTTGCAGAGGGGTCCTACAGAGACCATCAGTGAGGGAGCTGTCTCAGCCAAAATTGAACGGTTGAAGCAGTCGGTGGGAGAGACGGAATTGGTGGTGAGAGAGAATTACGGGAAGGAGGGAGCAGATCTCTTTCAAATAGTTGCAGAGAGAGCGGGCCTGTACTTGTAAGTAGGTTGGGTTGTTTTGTTTTTCTCTTCTGTTCTTTTGTCGTTTTTGTTTTTCTTTTTGGCCTAAACGTCCCCTTTTTTGCTTTTTCAGTATGAGGGCGGAAATTATGTGTGGATATGTGTGTTGTTTTGTTTGATTGAATGGTAATGTTTTTGGACTATGACATTAACTACCATTTGATTACGGTGCCACAATACTGGATCTAAATTGCATAGAATTTCTTGGATTCATAGTTTCATATGAATTTTTGCCTGTTTCTCTTTTATGATTTTACCCACGATATGGTTAAACACGACTTTCAAGACACTTCACATATTTTAGCGTTGTATTCTCACGGTTTGTTGCTATTGCAAAGATGACTTGCATTGTAAAATAATTGTAGGAATCTATGTTACTCAATTTTACAGACGGATTATTTCTGATTTGGTTGAGGCAATCTGTCGTGATAGTCACAAAACTGTAAATTAGAAAAACCTTAATGTAGCTGTGAAAACTCTAAATTTGTCATCAGCTCCGTTCGCGATTAAATAAAATTTACCTATTTTATAACTTTACGGTTGAATTAACATAATTTTATTCGACAATTGAAGGGTTTTGCAAAGTTTTTGTTTACTCTTTTTGTCAACCAGATAGCTGGTCAACATAGGTAATGTGGCTCGACTAAAAACGAATACATCAAGTAAAAAGAATACTTTTGGGATGGAATTCAACATGAGTTTTTGATGCACGTCGATGTATATTTCAGATGTCTGAAAAAGGAGAAAAAATAAAACTAACTTGCTAGACCCTGATTAGGGTGAATACAGAGAACCATGTTAGCTAGGTTACAAAATGGGTTTTTTGGGAAAGATCATATGTCTATATACAGGTTTCTTATAGCAAAGCATATTAACACGGATGAAACACGCTTGTCTCCTTTCTTGTTGTCTTGTGTGCAGTAAAACGTACGGGAAGGGAATAAATACTATAGTGGTAGTGAGTAAAACCCCGTTGCCCAATTACAGGGCGGACCTGGACAATCGTCACGGCCGATCCGAGAGACAGGTATGTCACATCACACCAAATAATATTAATTTTCTTCAGTTTGTTGGGTTACTGGGAAGACAGGTGGTTGATTTGGTTTAAAAATCTAAAAATAGTAGTCTATCTTTTTCTCTCTGAGCTTGGGTGAGCTTGGGTGAAAGGTGCTGGTTTTGATATTTTTTGTTGTATTCCGTCGTTTTAATTCATAGTTTTGACTAGTAATAACTGCAGTCCATTTCTGGCACCCGGGAAAAATACGGTTTTAATAATGGAATATAGGTAATGGACAGTTATCAAATCGATAGATATGAAATTTGTGAATCAAGTTATAAATTGAGAATGAAGGTTTTTTCAGCCAAGCTTGGCATTCACTTAGAAGAGTTCATTTGCTAGAAGTGGGTAAACAAGTGACTAAAACGCTGTATTCTACATCTATTTCAATACAATTTCTTTCGACAATACTTTCTAGAAGAAGTGAAGCAGATCCATTGAACGTCGAACCTAAATTGGGACAGAACTGGATTTTTTCTCTCATGTCTGAACTAGTATAGCTACACTATTTATGGTGGATATAAAGGTGGTAGAAGTAAGGTAACACGTTTTTTTTCCAATTTTGTGAGTTTTATTGCTGAAATAATAATTCGCAAAATTACGGTATAGATCCACAAAATTTTCATGTTTTTCTGATGAACAGTAGCTCATGTTCTTTTGTTGATTTTTGCTTTTTCTGCATGGCATGCCCTTTTTTTGCCGGTTCACTGAATTTGTCCTTTTCGCCCACTAACAGTATTTTTTGCTTATAGGAACTTGAAATATGTATATTTTAGTCATTCATACGTGGTGTATCGTTTTTGTAAATTATTTACTGTTTTTTATCGAAGCTTATCGTCGATAAATTTTGCTGTGCTAATCGGGGATAATTGTCATTGAACGTTTGTCGAAAAGTCACTCCCGATATGGATCCATAGTCCTGACCTATACCAGTCTTAAGTGAACACTTTAGAAGGTTTTGGTCAAACTATTCTGCATGTCCCCATAAATAGTGTGGACATTGTACATTTGTCCTATATGTGTTAGCAATTCATTCTGTTTACAGAGAACAACATATAGACAGTCAGCAGGTAGGCAGGGAGGTAAAGTTAGCTGCAACATACACTAGCGGTGGTGTAGAAGTTTGACACGAATCCACACTAAAATTGGTTTAATTTCCGTAGATTAGATCCATTTCACAAGACTCAAGTTTTATACGAGACAGATTAAGCTTATTCACCTTAATGAAAGCCATTGCATAGGGTCAGTTTATAAGTAGTGCAGTCCACACTAATGGTTATTAAGGTGAGTAAGGTACACCTGTCTTAATCACTGTTGATATTGTCAACTTACTGGTTTAATGGGCATCCTGTTCTGACCATTAGATCGAAGTTTTCTGGCGACCACATTCTAATTAGTGTGGATTACGGTAACATTTTTTTTTGCATACTTCAATTATTCCATTATTTCATGGTTTGCATAATTTTATATTGTTTACACCTATGTTTCTGGATTAGGTGTGGTTCGGATGAACTCATGTTTTGTAGTACTGTAAACTGATTTTCCAACCTTTTCCTTGTAAAGCCCATAAATTGAATTTTACAAAAACAAACTTATATCTTTGCATGGTGTATAATATACTTAGGCGTTTATTCGCAACCTGGTTTTGTCAACTTTATCGTTGTTTCACATTTCTTATTTTTTCCATCTACCTCGATGCGGAAGGACTATAAATTTATGAAATGTCAGTTTCATTCAAATTCAAATTCTGTTGTTTAGAAAGAAGCTTCATCTTTATCGGCTCTTTTTTTTTAATTCAATGTGGCGATGAATCTGCTGTGGTATTTTTTTTTCTGCAGATAAATTTATCGGAGGAAACCGAAAATCGTGTTGCTGATTTGTTGGCGAACCAGAGAGTGGGAGGGAGAGAGTCTGGTTCCTCCTCACAAGTGGGAAGCTCGACTGCAAATGGGCAGTGGGGAAGAGAAGGGAAGAGGCCTCTGGATGATGGGACAGGTAGTAGTTGGGAGGAGAACAAGAGGGAGGGCGAGAGAGGGAGGGAGAGGGAGAGTGAACCTATGGATCAGCTAGGGCGTGTGCTACGGGACAAACAGAGGAAATTGCAGGTAAAGTATCATATGCGCTATAAAAATATTGTGAGTTTTAGAAAGTTTAATTTTGTAAGTAAATTGGGAGGGAAGTATATAAGCGAAACTTCTCATCTTTGTCATTTTTTTTTAAACTGGGAAAAATTTACGTTACATTCACGACATATCTAAAGAGCACTTTTTGTTTTCTGTTGCATTTCAATATGTACATTTTATTGAATTTTGGAATACATTCTCGTCGTTTTTTTTCAACCAATTTTTTCATCATCTCTCTTTCTTTTTTTTTCTGTTCTTTGCACTTTTTGTATTCTGTTGCGTGCCAATATGTGCATTGCTTGAAAATCTGGAATACATTCTCATCATTTTTCTTTCCAACCTTGTTAAATTCTATTTTTTTATTGCCCTGCTTTCTTTTTGTTTTTTTTTTTTTTCGAAGGCCACCGTTGCTTGGAAAACTATGCAAAGTGGGAGAGAAAAACTTCCAGCTTTCCGAATGCGGGCATCTTTACTTGAAGTGGTTAAAAAAAATCAGGTAAGTCATTTCTGAATGTATTGCTTTGTTTTCCCCTGTAATTCCTATCACAATGCTGAAAATCTTAACAGTACTATTGTACCACAAGCTACACAAATGCTATACCACAATTATACCACAATTATGCTTCAAGTATGTCACCAATAATACCACAAATATACCACAATTATACCTCAAATACACCACAATTATGCCACAATTATAACACAATTATAACACAATTATACCACAACTGTACCACAATTGTAACACAATAATGAAACAGTTAAACCATGACCAAACCACAATAACACCACAGTATGCATCCATAATTGCACCACAATTACACTGGAAAAATACAAGAATTTCAATAACAGCCAAACAGCAGTTTCACCACAACCTTAACTAGAATAGTACATACAATAAACTTGCGCCACAATTTTAGTGACTATTAAACCATACGAGTTTCTAACAACAATGGTTGTGAGGGATATTGAAAACCGAATGTTCATATTTTGGTTATTGACTTTAGATATAAAGACCTGTGGCAAATTTAGTCCAATTTACGATCAGTTTCAGTTTCACATTTTCTCTCTCTGTGATAGCCTACCATGCTTACATGTCCATTGATATCTTTTATTCTTTCCCTCTTTCTTTGGGTCCCCTCTTTTTCTCTTCTCTCTCTTCTCTTCGCCTCTCTCCATCCTTTTTCCTCCATCATTCTTTTTTTATTTCACACTTCCTCTATCTCTCTGAAGGGGGATGAGGAGGAGGAAGAGGAGGAATTTGTGCCTCTAGTTTGTAATAAAGATCTACGTGAGACGCAGGATTAGAATTGAATTAAAATTCGAATTCAGGCTTAGACCGCTATTTAAGTTTTCTTATGCTCTATCTTTCATTTTTTTAATATTATAGGGGATTATTAAAGTGCCTTCGCTAGTACGCCCGTTTCCTGAGTTGGGCCATGTCGCCTATTTTTTCCCCCTCACCATAGCACCACGGAGATGTGTATATGATTTTAATTTGTATCTTCACACCTTAAGGACAAATGTTGTCTCAGACATAGATATGGACACCAGAGTGGATCAAAGTAGTGGCAATTTGATCCAGGATTTTATTGGATCGTGATAATGACTCGCTTATCATTGGACCGACAGAAGGAATCACTTCCCTTTGGACTGACAAAGAGAGGTCGAAAAAACTAAGTCAATGATGATACGTTGGGCAGGGAGGCAAATTTTGGCCGAAAGTATGGAAAATAATGTACCAGCTTTTTCACCGCCTAAAACAGTTTTTTCCCAATGTGTGAAACCGGTCTAAGTTGCAAACAATACTGTACTAATGTACTATATTCATGCTTCGTATACGCCTTTGAAGGAAACGGCAAATAGTACAGAAAAAGAAGTACAGAAAAAGTACGAGAAAGTTCAATTTGGTTGCTGATCACATAGCTATGGAGCTACACCGCTTATCGCTATGTGTTAAAGTTTTTTTCGCCACTTAAAACATCTTTTCTCACTGCACACTTGTTTGCTTGTCAATCAGAGACCGCCATTAGGAAGGTAAGAATCTTACCTTTCAATAGAAACCATCAGATTGACAATCCGACAAGTGTGCATGGAGAAAAGATGTTTTAGGTGGCGAAAAAATCTTTAACACCAATAGCGATTTGCGGTGTAGCAGACTATTTACCCTCCCTTCCATCGCGGTCCCACAGGGGTACCCCTCAGTTCTCAAGTATAGGTAACAAAGACACCCTTCTATAAGCCATACTCTCAGTGTAACCATGTGTGTCAGGAAGAATAGGGTGGTTACTAATAGATCTAGCACTTTCTTTTTAGTTTTTGCTTTTTTAACATTTCCGACAATCTACTATATCCATAAGTTAATAGGGTAATTATTATAAATAATACAAATCGCAGTTGCCAGAGTTCAATTGTTGTACTAAAAATTTTGCGGGTACTGTGATTACCGGAAACCATGGTCACATATGTTTTTGCAATTAACAACTGTAGTAACAAATCCTGCAAAAAAGAAACCGCAAAATGAATACAAAAAGGAATTACAGTGATTACTGCTCGGAACAATAGCCTTTTTTAAAGATTTTTACTGGATTTTACTAGTAAATCTCTAAATCACTTGGGTGGCACTAGTTACAGCAGATATTTAAGCGTATTTTTTGGTTTTTACAGTTTGGCCATAACAAGTAAGAGCTTTGTCCCCACAAGCCAAAATTTGTATCTAGCTGAATCTATCAAGCGACAGATAACCTTCTTGCGGATTTTATACGTATGACAACGCTACTATGCATTTTATGCATAGTATGTATTTTATAGCTGTGTCAACTTGCAGTTTTTTTATGTAAGCCAACGGCTCGCCGCATTTGAGACATAGTATGGATTTCGTAGGTCCATCAAATACAAAGACCTCAACAATTTTAACCGTACGCCAAGAATACATCCCATATTAACAACTTGAAATCCGTACTAGGTATCATATGCGACAGAGCGTTGTTGTACCTAACCGGTAAATGATTTACAATTTGTAGTCAATTAAAAATATCCCACTAGTTAGAGCTGTCGCTCCACAAGCGTAATGACAAAAAAAGACCGGGGTAAAAGAAGTACTGAATGAAATACGAATTAAACAATCAAGAATTATCATTCCTCCACGTAAGTGAAACGACATACGAGAAAAACGCGAAACATTTTAAATCGAAAACGTTTATAGTTAGTTTAGAGGCCGCAACGAATTACAGCTTTAACTCCACAAGCCACGACCATAACCATGGTCAGGAATGTCATATTAAATTGTCGGTTCGTCGTTGGTTAGCTCGTGTGTTGGCTCTCTTGGATTTGTCGTGTATGTTGCAAGTATACTTTGTCTAGAAGCTCTTATTGTACAATTTGTTTTGTGTAGCATCGTGAACGTTACATGATCTTCACAATGTGAACGGCCTAAACGACACTTTTGCAAATTGCAATGTGAACACCGCCAACTAGGACTTGGTGAATATCCAATAATTAGTTCTAGTGTCATGTACCAGGGCCACATCGTGAGTTAAATTCGTAATGTGAACTTTCCAATCCGCATGTTTATGGATTGCAGTGTGGACGTCCAAGCTCCCATTTTTTCCGGTTTACAGTGTGAATGTGAAATATTTTAGCTAAAAAACAATACGAACCCATTGCATGCTTGCCCACAACTCATGCCATACAGCTGTATTTGGTGGTTAAAAAGCAGGTGCGAACACCCTAAAAAAACCTTTATTTTAGGTTGAGCCTCCCTCGCCAGATGCGTCATTATTGACAAAAGCTTTTTTACTTACTCCGCGGTCCAATGGGAAGTGAGTCGTTGACACTTTCTAATAAAATGGAATAAGCAAAGACTACAATAAGTTAGGAACAAAAAAAGACTACTTCGGTCCACTCTGGCGACCATCTTACCACGTGTGACACAGCGTGGTTTTTTTTTTTTAAGTAATCAGTAATTTGGGTTTTGTTACATTTTGTTTGTACTTGAATATTTTTGTCGTACACTCGTACGTACTTCTATTTTTCTTTTTCGAATAGAATATTATAACCTCCAACCACCGGACGGCTTTCGGTCTCGATCTGAATTGCAATGTGAGAGTTAAAATTTAATCGAGGATTCAGTTTGGTTTTTTCAGGTAGTGGTAATTTCAGGAGAAACGGGATGTGGAAAAACGACTCAATTGCCTCAGTTTATTTTAGAAGATGCAATCGAAGCTGGAGAGGGAGGAAGAATCAACATTATTTGCACTCAACCTCGTCGAATTTCTGCAGTTTCCGTCGCTTCCAGAGTGGCGGCAGAGAGAGGAGAGAGTGTGGGAGAGAGTGTGGGATATCAAATTCGATTGGAGAGTGAACGGTCAGATGTGACTCGTTTACTGTTCTGTACAACGGGAGTTTTGTTACGGAGACTGGTGAGTAAAAATCGAAAATATTTTTTCAAATGAGAGGAGATTCGTGCCCTTTCCTTTTTTTCTTTCGTTTCCGTTTGTGGTTCTCTTTGTGGGGTTTTTGCTATGTTTTTGGGTTGGAGAGGGGAAGTGAATGGATTTGAAATTTTTAGAAAGAAGATATGGAAGGGTTTTTTCATTTTTTTTTTAAAGAAGTTTTTCCGTGTAATTTCGAGATAGGAGGAATAGTGTTCTACTCCATTTGTTAACTAGGCCTGGTTTATGTTTCCTTTTCTCTTTTTTTGAAGTTGCTAGGGTAACTGTCTTATAGAAAACACATGTTAGTATGGAAAATAATTTATTTAGGAAAATGTGCCAAATTTAGTGTGGATTGCACTGTTAACACAATAATATAATGATAATAATAATATAATAATATAGACTTGTTGACAAACTCTACGCTATTAATGGTGGTGGGTAGGCAGAATAAATTTTAACGAGGTGTGGGAAATCAAGATAGTTAGTATTTCATGAAGTGAGTTTTCTCCCTTCATGTCTTGTGACTTAATTTTTGACTTTATTTTTGACTTTATCTAAGCAAATGTCACTTTTCCTTTTGTAAATGTGATTTTTACAAATGTGATTTCTAATATCACCATTCTCACAAATCCAAATCTATTTTATTCCCATTCAGATACGGGAAATTTATCTCCGTTTTCACAAAAATAGTAGTTTATCTCAAACTACGAATAGAAATGCATCTTTGTTTTCACAAATTTAAATTTCTTGGCTTTCGTTTTTCTTTTTGCTTCTCCATTGTATTTTTTAGGTTCGTGAATCCAATTTAGAAGATGTGACACATGTCGTAGTTGACGAAATTCACGAAAGAGGTTTAAATGAAGACTTTTTGCTTATCATTCTTCGAGATCTTTTGCCTCGCCGTCCCGATCTTCGTCTAATTCTCATGAGTGCGACAATCAATGCCGATTTTTTCTCAAAATATTTTAATAATGCCCCAATGGCTCATATACCGGTAAGTCGCAAGAACTTTTTTTTTGTTTCTTTATTTGTTTCTTTATTTGTTGGTTTGTTTGTTGGTTTGTTTGTTTAAGGAAATTTTAAGCTGGTTGATATCTTTTAAGAGGATGTAGTTTTTTATACGTTCTTTCTTTTTTTCTTTGGGTTCATTTATGAGTATGAGAAGGTTTTATGAGTATTAGAAGGTTTATGGTGTATGTTTTGATTAAATGGTGGTGAAAATTGATCAGGTAGGGAGTTTGACTTTCCCAATAAAATGTCAAAGAATGTGGATATTTTGGGGGTTTTTTTGTTTACTGCAAATGGGTTAAATTTTTTGTTGAGGTCAATGGTTGTTGACTTTTTTTTTAATTCCGTTGACTTGTCTAAGTATGACGATTCACTATTTCAGAAAGTTGAACCAATGGCACGACAATTTGACATCATTTGACGTTTTTGACCAACTTTGACCAAGGTTGACCAAGTTTGACCAAATTTTATGAAACATTAAGTTGCACATTGTCTGGTTTAGGTTTGACTAAATTCACCTGTCACAAACATTTACTTTAATTTTGATTTGACCAACTTTGAGACTACTTTTTGGCAATATTTGACCTAATTTGAAAAAAATCGGAACTTAAAAATCGGTCAATTATTTGACCTAGTTTTTTCTCGAGGTTGACTATGCACATTTTGACTGCCCGTTAGTTTGACTAAATTTGACTAAATTTTTGACCTCAGGGATTCACTTTTCCAGTAAAGGAGTTCTTTTTGGAAGATTTGTTGGAAACATCGGGGATAAGGATCACAGAAGGGGAGAGAGGAGGATTTGGGGGAAGGGGAGGTCAGAGGGGAGGAGGGAGGAGGCAGAAACCATGGGAAGGGAAAGAGAAAGATCCTATTACAGAGATATGGGAGGTACATTTCTGTCTCACCTTTTCTGACTTTTTCCGTAAATCAAAACAGAGGGTTAGTTTTCTTTTTCGTTTTGTTAAAAGAGATAAAAGAGAAATGCCTTTTGTAGCAGTGGGTTCTTTTTTTTCCCAAGTTTTTGTAAGTTTTTTGGAGCATTTGATATGTATTGATGTACTTCTAAAGATGAAAAGATGATTTGAATCTTTCAAATAAGGTTTTTTTTTTTTTTTGGTTCTTTTGAGAGAAACACTCTCTTATTGGCCCACCAGTTTTTGTGGGTTTCTTAGGGCTTAAAATTATGTTCCTATAATTTTGATTACGGCAGCGTTTAACATTTTTAAATCTATTGTATTTGCAGTTTTGGAGTTTCTACACAACCTTTATTAATGTTAAGCGTTTTTTTTTTTTCTTTTTCGTTCATGTGTGTTTTATAGCCTTTTGAGTGTTTTATTCTTGTTTTTTTTTAGTATTCTTTTCACTTTGTTAGGGTGCTTTTTTTTAGTCAAGAAAAACGGAGGCGTTTTTTTTTTTCATTGGAGAAGCTTTAACTGTAGTTTGTTTTTTTCTGGGTGGGCGTTTCCATGCAGTCGGAGGACCTCAGTTCCGTTCCGTATTCGCGTTATTCCGTCGCGACTCGCGTCTCATTGGACGCCTGGTCCTCAGAACTCGACCTCACACTGGTAAAATTATTCAATATTTTTTCACGTTTCATTTATTTTTTCTCTTTTTTTTTTGTTTGTTTCATTTCTCGACCTCACACTGGTAAAACCATCGACTATTTTGTCATGTTTCATTTATTTTTTTCCTTTTTGTTTCTTTTCTTTTCATTTGCTCTTCTTCAAGATGACCATTCGTTGTCAAAACCATTTCGGGGTGATAATTTTTTTTGTAGTTTGTTGAAAAATTGAGATGTGTATTTCTGAAATACCATCTTGAAAGAGTGGAAAAACCCTGGAAAGCACCCCATCTCTCCTTTCTTCCCCTCTCCCTTCCGTCCTATCCAGCCCTCCTGACTCCTTTCCTTCCTTCGTTCCTTATGGAATCTTTTTCATCTCCTCCACCCTGCTGTTTCCTCTTTCCTTCCGTCCCTTTTCCCCCACACACCCCCTCTCTCCCTCCCCCTCTCCCTCCCTCTCTCCCCTTATCCCTCTCGCACTCCCTCACGCTCTCTCCCTCTCTCTCCCCCTCCCTCTCTCCCTCCCTCCCCCCCTCGCTCCTCCCTCTTAGATATGAGAGAAAGGATATTTTTAACAGCATAAGTGTTTAGTTTAAGAAATCGCTATCGGAAAAATTGAAATGTAAAACTGCAATTTTTTATGTATGTTTTCTACCCGCTTCACCATAATCTTTACCTTTATTTTCTGTTCCCCCACCTCTCTCTCTCTCTCTCTCTCTCTCTCTCTCTCTCTCTCTCTCTCTCTCTCCTCTCTCTCTCTCTCTCTCTCTCCTCTCTCTCTCTCTCTCTCTCTCTCTCTCTCTCTCTTGCGTGCCGCCTCCTGACTCCTCCCCATTTCTCTTTTCTTCCCCTCTCCCCCTCTCCCTCTCCCTCCCTCTCCATATCGCTATCCCTCTCCCTCTCCCCCTCCCTCTCCCTCTTCCTCTCTCTTTCTTGCCCCCTCTCCCCCCTCCCCCTCCCTCACCCCCTCCCCCCCTCCCCCCTCCCTATCCCCCCCCCCCCCCCTCCCTCTCCCTTTCCCTCTCCCTCTCCCTCCCTCTCCTTTTTATAAAACTGTCTCTCCAGATAGAGCACGTTTTAGAGTACATTTGTACCACTCAGGGAGAAGGCGCTATTTTGGTTTTTTTGACTGGTTGGGATAATATTTCAAAACTTTTGGAATCTCTTAAAAGTAATCGACTTTTGGGCAGCTCCCAAAAGTTTTTGCTGCTGCCCCTGCACGGCTCCATGCCCACGGTCAACCAGAGGGAAATTTTTCAAAGGCCTCCAGAGGGTGTACGGTACGGATTTTCGAAGGAGGTTTTTTTTAGGGTTTTTTTTTGGGGTTTTATTGGGGTTCTGAGTTTTGGGGTTTTTTGGAGGTTTTTTTGGGGTTTTTTGGAGGTTTTTTTGGGTTTTTTTTGGGTTTTGGGGTTTTTTGGTGGTTTTTTTTTTTTTTGGGTTTTTTTGGGGTTCTTTTTTGCGTGGTCTTTTTTTTTTTTTTGGAGAGGTTTTTGGGGTAATTTTTAATTTTTGGGTTTGGGTTTGGATTAATTTGGTTACTTTGGCATTTGTGGTTTATTATTATTATTATTATTCTCCTGATTATTATTATTTTTCTTATTATTATTATTAGAAGTTTTTGTTTCCGTTTTTTGAGTTATCATGGTTAGGTATTGAACGGAAGGAGAAAGGAAAGGGAGGAATGAGGAGAGGGAGAGGAGGGTGGGAGGGAAGGGAGAAGAGGGGATGAGGGCGAGTGACTTAGGAGGGGGGAGAGGAGTGGTAGGGCTTGTTTTAATTTTAAAAGAAAATTGGAAAAGGGGCAAGAGAGAGGTAAACGAGGAGTGGGGAGGAAGATAAGGATGAAGATCTCAAGATGAGAGAGGAGATAGAGTCATGGTGAAAAGGAGGAGAAGGGAAAAGGGAGACATATTCATAGGGTGAACAAAGTTCGCAGAGGAGGAGAGAGAGTTTAGGGAGGGGAAGTAGGAGAGGGAGAGAGCAGAGAGGAAAGGCAGCAAAATGAAGGTGAGGGAGGTTGTTATCCTTTAGAAAAAGTAGGCCAGAAAGTTCAGAGAATCGAATCACATCATAATTAGTGTGAATCATTCATTGTGGTGACCTTTTTCCCCCTTTTTTTTCTTTTCTTTTTCAGAAAAATCGTCCTTGCGACCAATATCGCGGAGACAAGTATTACTATAGATGATGTGGTATATGTGGTAGATGGAGGGAAGGCGAAGGAGACAACTTACGATGCTTTAAATAAACTCGCCTGTCTCACTCCGGGATGGATTTCTAAGGCGTCGGCAAGACAGGTGGGCACAAGAAATGGGTGTGGATGGAGGAGAGATGAAAGAGTTTGAGAGGGATGGCGGTAAGGTTGGTTAGGAATTCGGGTTGGGGTTTGGGTTTGGGTTTGGTTTTTCGGTTTCACTTTTGGCTTTGGTTTTGGTTTCGGTTTTAAATTTTCTTTTGGTTTCGGTTTTAGTTTGGTTTCGGTTTTGCTGTCAGTTTTGGTTTTGGTTTTGGTTTTGGTGTTGGTTTCGGTTTCTGTTTCGGTTTCGGTTCCATTTTGGTTTTGGTTTTGGTTTTAGTTTCGGTTTTGGTTTTGGTTTCGGTTTTGGTTTTGGTTTTGGTTTTGGTTTTGTCTTTTTTTTGAGAACAACAATTAGTGTGGACGTAAATGGAGGGTGGAAGGAGGCCAGGTTTTTGAATTTTGGATTTTTGGTACCCAAAGGTGGAAACAATAATCGGTGTGGATTTGGGTCAGAGAAAGGAGGTTGTTTATTTTTGTTTTTTTTGAGGTTTTGGTTTGGTTTTAAGTTAGGGTTGCTGACTTTTAACATTTCTTTGGTTTTTGGAAAAGGTTTTGTGAATTTGAGATTTAGAGTTTTGTTTCTACCACACTTAAGTTAAAACACATCTAAGTCTGATCGAGTGCGTCTAACGACTTCCTCGCGCTCTTTTACATTCCTTTTTAAATTCCTTTTCATATTCTCGTGTACATTATTTTTTACATGCCTTTTTTAATTTCTCGTTTGAAATACTCATTTTTTCACATTCTTTTGACATTCTTTTGTGGATTCTACTTTACGACCTTTTTTGTTTTTGCGAACGTTTTAACGTTTCTCAAAACCGTTTTTAAAACCTTTTTTAAAACCATGTTTAAGACCATTTTAAATCATTTTTTTTTTCTGGAGGGGGGCAGAGGAGAGGGAGAGCTGGGCGAGTGAAAGCGGGAGTGTGTTACCATCTTTACCCAAAAGTTATTCACGAAGCTTTTCCGGAATATCCGCTTCCAGAAATGTTAAGGACTCCTCTTGAGGACCTCTCCCTCCAAATAAAACATTTGGGATTTGGGAAGATAGAACCGTTTTTGGCGAAAGCCATGAACCCTCCGGAGCCTCTTGCGGTGAGCGACTCGTCTTTTTTCTTTTCTTCTTTTGTTTTATTTTTTTGTTTTCTTTCACTTTTTCTTTTTTTCGCTTTCTTTTGCCGTTTTTTTTTGTTCTTTTTTTTTCTTTTGTTTCTTTCTTTGTTTCATTCTTTGTTTCTTTGTTTCCTTCTTTCTTTCTTTCTATCTTTCTTCCTTTTTTCCTTTCTTTCCTTCTTTCTTTCTTTCTCTCTTTCTTACTCGCATCTTTCTTTTCTTACTTTGTTTCTTTCTTGCTTTCCTTCTTTCGTTCTTTTTTCTTCCTTTTTTTCAAGTACCAGCTTCAATTTTTCGGGTTTCAAGTCCATGATTTATGGAACATTGTTATTTACAATATGGGCAATACGTTATTATTTATTTATTTATTTTTATCCACACCCTTTAGTCTATCTGGTCTAATCATAATAAACGTTGTAATCTCTTCATATGTACTAAAATTTAAAATATATTTGCCCTTGTTAGTCCTAGTTCGTTAATTGTTGCCCATTTGTTTCCTCTATCAAAATGGTTGTGTTGAGGTAAAATTGGTATATCTACTGCTTTTTTTTCTCCTCTTGGGTCAATTAAACAGGTTTATTTTGCTTTTTGTATCCGTTTCTGTCCCGATCGTGTAACAAAAGAGAGAAAAGTTACACTCTTTTTAGAACAGAGAAATGTTTTGTCCCTGGAGGAAGGGGAAAGAAGGGTCCCTTTTATTTTTGGTTATCATATTCTCATGTAGTTCAATTCCGAGGAAAATTTGTTGATTTGAGTTCAAATCCTATAAAAATCCCACCGAAAAAACTCATTTTCAAATCTTAACATAATACTCTAAATATAATAGTTATTGATATGGGTAATTCTTTTCCCTCTATAATTTTCTCTTCTTTTCTCCCTTACTTTTTTTCTATTTCCCCATTAACCATTTTCCCGTTCCCTCTATTTTACTTTTCTATTTCCCCTATTACCTTCCTTTCTTTCTCTCCTCCTCCTCCTCCTCCTCCTCCTTTCTCTCCTCCTCTTTCTCTTCCTTTCTTTCGTTAACTTTCATTGCCTCCCATTTTTTTGTCTTTGCCTCCCATTCATTTTTTTCCTTTTTTTTCCATTATCTTTTTTTTTTTTTAAAAGGTCTAAAACGCGGTCGACCTGTTAAAAACCATTGG